>CAUZLF010000143.1:0-74119 GCA_963580285.1 Lucinisca nassula
GCACAAATAGTGACATGATATAACTGGTTACATTATTGCGTTAATTGTGTTGACGGGGACGTTAAACCGTTAAACCTCAATTCCAATAAACAAAATATTTTTAAACAGTGGTGCCTTCCTGGAACGTCGGCCGCCGTTCGCCGAAAGAGACAGAACGTTTTATTAACAATCACAATTATTCTCACCTCGGTTAATGTGATTAAAAGTGTTTAAGAATTATCGTGGTGTATTAGCACCTTTTTCAAGCAAATGACGAAGTAATTAATGTGCACTTGTTTTCACACTTAACTAATTATATTGACTGCCAAAACGACCACATCTCTCTCTCTCTCTCTCTCTCTCTCTCTCTCTCTCTCTCTCTCTCTCTCTCTCTCTCTCTCTCTCTCATTATATATAAATATATATATATGAACTCTGAAACGAGCCCGACCATACATCACCCATCCGTAGGTGTCAGATCCGTTCGTCCGTCCGTCCATCTACACAAGCATCACTTCATTCATTCATTCATTCATTCATTCATTCATTCACTCATTCATTTCCGTTTGTCCATCTGCCAATACTCTCCATTCATTCATTCATTCATTCATTCATTAACTAACCATCCCCGTATATTCATAATGCCGTCCGTTCATCCGTACGTCATTCCATCTACCAACGCACAACTCCATTCACCCATTTATTCATTCATCATCTGTCCATTTACTCATGCATTCCGCTTGTCACTCCCTTAAAATATAATTGCGGCGAAACGACCCACGGGCAAAACGACTCACGGGCGAAACGACTCACCAGGTAAGGGCGAAACGACCCACCCACAAAATCAGGGCGAAACGACTCAGGGCGAAACGACCCGGCGAAACGACCCACGGGCGAAACGACCCGGAACCTTCGATGCGGGACTATATTTTCTCCATTTACTGCCACGGTTAATGTTAGGATTACGTGTACATTATACTCAAATTGGGTCCCACCATTTGCAGACAAGAACCATCAAGAACCGACAAGGTAGAAGTGAAGGCAATTATCAGGAATCGATAGAATTAACCCACAGAGACAACATAGGGGAAGAAGCATAAGCATGAAATAACTAGAGCCTTATGGAACGAACAATAGCGGAGAGCCAACAGGACAGTTACTTTCCCACAAAATGGCCAATGGGCTATCCAAAATAAATAAATAAATAAAATAAAAACAAAATAAGTGGTACACATACTCAAAGACAAACCATATTAAAATTATACAGCGACAGAAGAACCACCTTGGAACAGTCAGTGAAACGAATTCCCCTGATGGGCTTACATCGATTTTACGTGGCCGCAGTCTTCGCCCCCTTACTTCGATCGCGATTTAGACAAATAATTTTATCAGCCCACATGAAGGCCTCCTAACTCACAACTAACTTGTGTGTAAAACAGCACAACCAGGGCAACAACAACATACAGTGAGCTTCACCAATCGCAACACCCGTTACATGAGTCCCGGCGAAGCTATTTTACCAACCCCACGCTCGTCTAAATATAAGTGAAGTCAATGATCAGGAATAGATAAAATTTACCCAAAGCTCACATCAGAGACACCAAAGAGAAAGAAACACAAACATGAAATAACTAGACCCTAATGGAAACATCAATAACAGAAAGCAAAAAGGACATTTATTTTCCCACAAAATGTCCAATTGGGTATATGAAACAAAAACATATAAACGATAAACACACTCAAAAATAAACCACGATAGCATAATTTAAACCAATTTTGATATATTTCGATGTGATTAAATCATTTTTAATACATGCATGAGAGGCTTGCACGCAATGGAAGTCATAGATCAAATACCGACAAGAAGAATTTCCCAGGCGCACGTAATCCAAACAGTTTATAACTATGTTTAAAATTCCTGGATTACCTAAGATATTTTTTTGCGAATATCATATATGAAATTCTTCTTGTCGGTATTTGATCTATGACGTCTATTGCGTGCCAGCCTCTCATGCATGTATTTGCTATTGTGTTGGGAAAGACAGTTCGTGGTGCAGTTTCTAGTGTCGTGCTCTACTCGACCTGTTTGTTATATACCGTTTCAGTGTATGTATATTTTGTAATTTTGTCAAACATATTTGTATAGGTGTTGAGACAATAAACTAATTTGATTTGATTTTATTTGATATATGATACACTACTTAGAGAATATATGTGATATTGGGTTAATGAAAGATAAAAACAATTGCAACTTACATTGTATGCTATAAAACATACAGAATAGCTCTTGCCGGTATTTACCGTCAAGAAAAATGGCTTGACAGCATTTGCAAGATTTTGTTTCTTGAAACTAAAATCCAAACAAGCATTTGAACATATATTTAGAAACTTTTAGAACAATTCCAAATAGTCTCTTGTCGGTAAATGTGCTTGACATTATTTACATAAAAAACAGATTGTGGGTTCCCTTTTGTAACAGCTCGATGAATCGCTTGTCGACATTTACAGACAAGGAAAGAAGTGATGCCATGGATATATACTAAGAGGACCGAAGTTCGAGGACGTAAGTGACTTGACCCGTTTATATTTCTATAAATATCAAGATAATACTAAAGATGGTAATAAAATAGTAATACAATATTTGCTGAATAAACTGTCAGAAACAAACATGAAAATTAACGAGCAAAGTAGAAGTAAAACAAAGATCAGGAATTGATACAATTAACTTACTCCATCCATAAAAGACACCAAAGGGAAAGAAATACAAACATTAAGCGACCAGACCATAATGGAAACCTAAACAAAGGAAGGCCATATGGACAGTTACTTTCCCACAAAATGGCCATATGGCCATCCAAAATTAAAAGACACAAGTGATACACACAGTAAGTAACAAACAACAACATAAATAAATCGCCACAGAAGAGCCGCCTTGGAACGGTCACTGGGGGGCAAACTTCGACAGAGCTTATTATTTTTTGCATGACCCACTTCCTAGGCATTTTCAAAATAGCATTTAAGTTCGAGGATTCAATTGTCTTGAGGATCATTGAGGTGTTGTGCGAGATATAAATAAAATGAAGGCATGTAATTGATAACAAGATACTTTGATAGTAAATAACATAAATTTTACTGGAAATCATTTGGAAAATGATTATTTATTTTTTTTTTTTTTTCATTTTTTCTACATTTGTGCTGAATATTCTTCTTCTCGACATCTGTTTAGTTCATTGTGTTATATTCCACGAAAGTCCAAAAAATTAGCTCCATGTTACAATTTATTCATTCATATCTACCTCAAACGAGAATTAGATGTCCGAAAAACAATGAAAAAACCCTAAAATTTTGGTTATAAAGGTTACCTCTGGGTTGATCTGTTCTTGTATTGTTATGAAAGAGACTTCATGTTGTCGCTGTCCATTAATAACCAATCTGAAATTATTGAAGCTTTTAGCTCCACTTCTAGATATTTAGATGATTTATTAAATATTGATAATACTTATTTCGATGGTTTGATCAGTCAGATTTACCCCCAGAACTTCAGTTAGATAAAGCAGCTTCTTCTGATACCGAGGCCCCGTTTTTTGATTTACATCTACCTATTGAAGGTGGGTTTGTTTCGTGCAAAATTTATGATAAACGCGATGACTTTGATTTTGAGATTATAAATTTTCCTTTTTTTGGATTGTGATGTTCCTCGTGCGCCATCCTATGGCGTTTATATTTCGCAATTAATTCGATTTGCTAGAGTATGTAGTCATGTATCTGACTTCAACACTCGTAATAAATTATTAATGGCTAAAGTTCTCAATCAGGGTTATCGGTACCATAAACTATGCAAAGCATTTTCAAAATTTTATAGACGCCATTCTGATTTAATTTCATAATTCAATATTGGACTTAAATCTCTTCTGCAACAAGGTCTATCGGAACCCGAATTTTATGGTGACTTAGTATATAAATTCAGAAAAATATATAACCGCAATGACTTCAGCACCCAATTTCGTAAAATCATTCTTCGATATAAAAAGATTAGGTACAACATGGATGTTATACGACAGACTGCATGCATGGTAGTTAACCCAATCACGGTTGGCAACTTTGTTTCCTTCTTTAATTGCACGCCGGTGGGTCAGGCCTCAGATTCTATGACGGTTCCAACGTAAAGGCTTATTGAGAATTAGAGAGATCTAATTCAAGGTAATGTTGGTTGGCGCCTGATGCTCTGTCTCTGATCGGGCCCATCGGAGTCTAACTGTTGGTTTTCTTTTGCTCCAGCATTTCAGTGGTTTTTTGCTGTCGAGTCCTCACCGTTGTCTCACCTCTGTGGTTCTTTGATTATTTGTGTTCCCGGAGATGTTGCAATGATGAGTTAGGAGGCCTTCATGCGGACTGAACCCCCCCCCCCCCCCCCCAGTGGAATTCTTTCCACTGACCGTTCCAAGGCGGTTCTTATGTGGCGGTTTATTTATGTTGATTGTTGTTGTTTGTTACTACTCACTGTGTGTATTACTTGTGTCTGTTTGTTTTGGATGGCCAGTTTGGCCATTTTGTAGGAAAGTAACTGTCCTTATGGCCATCCTTTGTTTAGGTTTCCATTATGGCCTAGTCGCTTCATGTTTGTGTTTCTTTCCCTTTGGTGTCTTTGATGGGTGGAGTAAGTTAATTGTATCGATTCCT
The DNA here is from genome assembly GCA_963580285.1 of Lucinisca nassula. NCBI lineage: Eukaryota > Metazoa > Mollusca > Bivalvia > Lucinida > Lucinidae > Lucinisca > Lucinisca nassula. The sequence goes on from CAUZLF010000143.1 coordinate 4,660, forward strand.
GATCTTTGTTTTACTTCTACTTTTAATATTTCTGAAGAGCATTACATTTACTACTTTTCTCCGTTTTCCAGGAGAAAAATTAAGCCCCTGAAGTAATAAGGACAGCAGGTACATTTAGTTAAATAATTTCTTCTCACTGTGTCTCGTACGAAAATAATGGATATAATGGATAGTCTGCTGGTATTTGTCAACTGTAAAGAAAGGATTGATGTTTCTGTAAGAATGTGTGTAAATGAATAAATCATTGGGCTAAAGTTGGGGGTAAAAGTATAAGGAAAAATGGCGGTTTTTTGTAACTTTTTAATGTCTCATGCAATATTTACCTCTCTGATTGGCATCGCAAGAACATTATTCTGCCAAAATGTTGGCTTTTAATTGTGGTTTGTTGCTGTTGAATCACGAGAGAATGGCATCAGTAGTAATCAGACTATATGAACACAAATGACATCATCGAACTTGCGTCACCCTCGAAGTTGCCTGACGTCACTGTATTATAATCTCTAAAACGTAGATTGTGGGTGTCCGTTAGAACCACCTCGATGTTAAGACTCGTGAACGTCATGAATCTCTCGTCGGCATTTGCTGACAAGGAGAGAAGTGATATCATGCATAAATGATATTATCTAAAACGTAACTTGTGGGTACTTGTTAGAAAAGCTTCGATGTACAAACTTGTGAACATGATGAATCTCTTGTGGGTATTTACTGTCATGAAGAGGAGCGATATCAAACAGATATATTAAGCTCTAAAACATAGATTGTGGGTACCGGTAGAACCGCCTCGTTGTACAGGCTTGTGAACGTAATGAATCTCTTATCAGTATTTATTGACAAGCAGAGAAGTGATATCATGCATATATGATATTCTCTAAAACACAGATTATGGGTACATTTAGAACCACATCGATGCACAGACTTGTGAACGTAATGAACTCTTGTCGGTATTTACTGATAAGAAGTGGAGCTATATAATGCAGATATATTAATCTGAAAAACATAGATTGTTGGTACCCGTTAGAACCGCATCGTTGTACAGACTTGTGAACGTACTGAATCTCATGTTGGTATTTACTGACAAGACGAGGAGCTATATCATGCAGATATATTAAGCTTTAAAATATAGATTGTGGGTACCGGTAACCCGTTAGAACCGCCGCATTGTACAGACCAGTGGAATTCGTTTCACTGACCGTTCAAAGGCGACTCTTCTGTCGCGGTTCATTTTTGTTATGGCTTGTCTTTTAATGTGGTCCACTGACCGTTCCAAGGCGGCTCTTCTGTGGCGATTTATTTATGTTGTTGTTTGTTACTTACTGTGTGTATCACTTGTGTCTTTTAATTTTGGATGGCCATATGGCCATTTTGTGGGAAAGTAACTGTCCATATGGCCTTCCTTTGTTTAGGTTTCCATTATGGTCTGGTCGCTTAATGTTTGTATTTCTTTCCCTTTGGTGTCTTTTATGGATGGAGTAAGTTAATTGTATCAATTCCTGATCTTTGTTTTACTTCTACTTTGCATCGCTATTTCTGCTCCAAGACAAAGGAAGACTTCCTTTGTTTAGGTTTCCATTATGGTCTGGTCGCTTAATGTTTGTATTTCTTTCCCTTTGGTGTCTTTTTATGGGTGGAGTAAGTTAATTGTATCAATTCCTGATCTTTGTTTTACTTCTACTTTCCAAAATCTCGGACATACCCTTCTCGGCATGTACACCTTTTCTTCGTTCGGGTCGATGGGCGTGGTGGGCGAAGCTTGCTTACCAAGTAATGCTTACTATCCGCGGACGCCTGATTACACTCTTCTGGAGTCCATGTCTGTTGATCTGAACATTGTTATTTGCCATTTTGTCCATGGACTAATGTTTTTGGATTAACGCTTTGGTACTACGATCTAAACTACTTATAGTATTTTGTTTTGGATAGCCAATTGGCCATTTTGTGGGAAAGTCACTGTCCTTTTGGCTTTCCGCTATTGATGTTTCCATTGGAGTCTTGTTGTTTCATATATGTGTTTCTTTCCCTTCGGTGTCTCTGATGGGAGCTGTGGGTTAACTGTATCGATTCCTAATCACTTCTGTTTTGTGAACGTAATGAATCTCTTGTCGGTATTTGTTGACAAGGAGTGAAGTGATATCATGCATAATGATATTTTCCAAAACGTAAATTGTGGGACCCGTTAGAACCGCACCGATATACAGACTTGTGCTCTTATTTTTCCAATCCTCAGGGATTGCTTATGCAATTGCTTTTCACTGTTCCATCAATTGACATCCTTTAGATACCTGTTGAAGGTCATTATTAAACCGATGTTCGTTCCTCGTTGTATAACAACTGTTTGTTTGACATCCCTGTTCTTTTAGTAGACTAGGATGTTTTGTGGGCTTTTGTTGTACCGTCCTTCTATTCGAAGGAATCTTCTTCAGTAATTTTATTTATTTAATAACCGGTATGAACATCGCTTTAGTTTTGACGGTATCACAACCTTATTATCCAAAATGAGTATTACAAATACATTTAAAATATCAATATCACCCCTTAGGTTACACTCTGCTTCTTCTGTACGGATTCCCCATTCTATTAAGAACTTTAATACTATGTTGCCTTCGGTATTGGTTAGACCCTTAAATTTGTCTTCTGTAACTTCAGTTAATCTCAAAGGAGCAGGCAATACCAATGTTTTTGGGAGTAGTCTTCGTATAAGACTATCTCCTCTCAAATCACCCATCCTTCGAAAATATACTAATCCGTGGAAAAGAAGTGGAATGTATCCTAGTATTTCTAAGTGCAATGCCAAGAGGTGCAGATGTTGTTCGGATTTAAGCACTGTGTCTACCGTTACTTCATCTGTAAACGGTAGACGCTTCTCTGTAGTTAACATGTCTGATTTGACATGACAGTCTACAGATTTAATTTATCTAATTACTTGACGTGCTGCAAACTGTAATATGCAGTACGTCGGTCAAACTAACCGCATGCTTAAAACTAGATTGAACGAGCATTATCGTAGAATGAGTAAGCCTAAGAAAACTGACACTTTCTTGTACCGTCACTTTCGACGTACAGGTCATTCTGTAAATAACATTATTATACAACCAGTGGAAAAACTTTATTACGATGCAAATTCTACATCTAGATTCAAAATAATCAAAAGACATGAAGCTGAACTGAAATGGATTAAATTTTTACAGACCCCTTTTCCACTGGGATTTAATGACAACATTTATCATGAGGGTAATATTTCCAGAATGCCGGACTTTGATATTTTCTCACTCCTGGAATGTCGAAAACGCAGAACTAGATCTCACGGCACCAGGAAAAATGGTAACTTTAAACGTAAATCACGTGCGTTTAAACGAAACAATACTAGACTGAAGTGACTGTCAATTATATTATTAAATCATGGACGCCACTCTATGCTTTCATTTTTAAGTTCATTACCTGTTTCTGTTTTACGTCTTCTGGACACCGAGGCGAATAAATTCTACGATAGTTCTCATCAGTTATATGATGCGGCTCTCTTAACTAGAGGCTATACTCAGCACACTCTCCGTCCTTACATTGATTCTGAAATTAATCATAAACGTCATTTCTTCAAAATATCCTTCATTAATAAGGGTATGGATTTTATAGATTTGCCCAGTATCTTCCGTGAGAGATCGGTGCTTTCTTCCATTCCTGCTTATTTTCAAAATACTGAAACACCTATAATTTGCTATAAATATAACAAACCTGTTAGATCTATCATTTTTAATTTCAATAAACTTGTTTCAGATCTTGATATTGATACTAATACTCCTGATTCATGTGATTGTAAAAACTCAAAGTATTGCTATCCTGCTGCTGGTCATGTAATTACTGGCAATTTGAAAATTATTCCTGATTCTAGGATAAGGAATATAATTTCTAAAGGACCGAAATATCGGTTTCCTTCTAAAATTGATTTCAGTAAATGTAGAGATGAAATCGCTGCTTCCTTGAATGAATTCGGTAATCGATGGTGTAAGCGAGAGTATGTTGAGTATAAAGCCCTAAAGGACTGGAAACTTAGCATTTTAAGACTAGTGAATAAACGCATTTCTTTCTATTCTCAAAATACCAACTTATTACCTCCTAAGCCCAAGACGTCTTTACGTCATCTTAAACTAGGTATTCAAGAATTTCATAAGAAGTTTGTTTTGGCCCCTGCAGACAAGGCCGCTAACAACGTCGTCGTTGTGTGACGGCTCCACTATGTTAACACGCTTAAGCAGGAGCTTGGTGGTACTAAGGCCTATGAACTTCAGCCTTTGGCTGAAGAGAGAGCTATAGTAGATAAACATGTTTGTCTTTCAGCCACCAAGTTTGCTGTGTGTGTTAACGAAGGCCAAGACAAGCTTCCTACGCTATACTGGTTACCAAAACTTCATAAAAAACCTTACAAAGCACGGTTTATTGCAAATTCTAGTTCTTGCACTACCACTGAACTTTCTAAATTATTAACTTCCTGTCTTACTGCTATTAAAACGCATGTAATTAAATATTGTGATAAAGTCTTTGAAAGATCAGGAAGAAATCTGTTTTGGTCTATAAAAAATTCGAACGAGGTTTTAAATAAATTGAAATCTAGACAGTTTCGTGCTTCTAGTCTGTCTACCTACGATTTTTCCACTCTTTACACTACACTTCCTTATAATCTTATAAAAGAAAAGCTTAATGATTTAATTGAATGGGCTTTTCACAGAGAAGATTCTCTCTATCTTGCATGTAATGCCAGAAATGCATTTTTCACTTCTAAAGAGCATAAGAATTATACACTTTGGTCATGTCAGAAAGTGTGTGATGCCCTCACCTTTCTACTTGACAATATTTATATTAGATTCGGTACTAAGTTATTTAGACAAATTGTGGGTATTCCGATGGATACTAATTGCGCACCTCTTGTGGCTGATCTGTTCTTGTATTGTTATGAAAGAGACTTCATTTTGTCGCTTTCCATTGATAACCAATCTGAAATTATTGAAGCTTTTAGCTCTACTTCTAGATATTTAGATGATTTATTAAATATTGATAATACCTATTTTGATGGTTTGATCAGTCAGATTTACCCCCTAGAACTTCAGTTAAATAAAGCAAATTCTTCTGATACCGAGGCCCCGTTTTTGGATTTACATCTATCTATTGTAAATGGATTTGTTTCTTGCAAAATTTATGATAAACGCGATGACTTTGATTTTGAGATTGTAAATTTTCCTTTCTTGGATGGTGATGTTCCTCGTGCGCCATCCTATGGCGTTTATATTTCGCAATTAATTCGATTTGCTAGAGTGTGTAGTCATGTAACTGACTTCAACACTCGTAATAAATTATTAACGGCTAAACTTCTTAATCAGGGTTATCGGTACCATAAACTACGCAAAGCCTTTTCAAAATTTTATAGACGCCATTCTGATTTAATTTCAAAATTCAATATTGGACTTAAATCTCTTCTGCAACAAGGTCTATCGGAACCCGAATTTTATGGTGACTTAGTATATAAATTCAGAAAAATATATAACCGCAATGACTTCAGCACCCAATTTCGTAAAATCATTCTTCGATATAAAAAGATTGGGTACAACATGGATATTATACGACAGACTGCATGCATGGTATTTAACCCAATCACGGTTGGCAACTTTTCTTCCCTCTTTAATTGCACGCCGGTGGGTCAGGCCTCAGATTCTATGACGGCTCCAACGTAAAGGCTTATTGAAAATTAAAGAGATAATGTTGGTTGGTGCCTGATGCTCTGTCTCTGGTCGGGCTCATCGGAGTCTAACTGTTGGTTTTCTTTTGCTCCAGCATTTCAGTGGTTTCTTGCTGTCGAGTCCTCACCGTTGTCTCACCTCTGTGGTTCTTTGATTTCTGTGTTCACGGAGATGTTGCACTGATGAGTTAGGAGGCCTTCATGCGGACTGAACAAATTATTTGTCTAAATCGCGACGGAAGTAAGGGCGAGGATTGTGGCCACGTAAAATCGATTTAAGCCCCCCAGTGGAAATCTTCCACTGACCGTTCCAAGGCGGCTCTTCTGTGGCGATTTATTTATGCTGTTGTTTGTTACTTACTGTGTGTATCACTTGTGTCTTTTAATTTTGGATGGCCATATGGCCATTTTGTGGGAAAGTAACTGTCCATATGGCCTTCCTTTGTTTAGGTTTCCATTATGGTCTGGTCGCTTAATGTTTGTATTTCTTTCCCTTTGGTGTCTTTTATGGATGGAGTAAGTTGATTGTATCAATTCCTGATCTTTGTTTTACTTCTACTTGGGAACGTCATGAACCTCTTGTCGGCACTTACTGACAAGAAGAGGAGCGATATCATTCAGATATATTATTCTCTAAAACATAGATTGTGGGCACCCGTCAATGTTGCGGTTCTAACGAGTTCCTACGAACTATGTCTTGGAGCAGAAATAGGAAAAAAAAATAATGTATACCCCCGTAAACCCCAGTTTTCTCCTCTAAAGTGTGGTTTAGTGGGAGGGGTGTTCATTTCACGGACTTGTTCACGTGATGGAAAGCTATTTGCAAAGGTGAAAGTGACCATGTATACTAATTTGACTTTCATTTCTTCTGAATTAGTCACGTTTGGTCATGGTGAACAGACATATAGCTGATATCTAGTGACGGAACTGCTGTTTGCTATAATACCGACAAGGAAATTTACCGAAGAGAGAATGTGGACAGTTATGTTGAAACATTTAAAATACTTTTTTCCTGAAACAATCACATTTGGTCATTATTAACATGCATATCTGATATCTAGTGACAGACTGCTGTTTACTATATTTACCGACAAGAGAACTGGAGTTTTTTTCTCTCTCTATTCAGATCAAATGTGAAAGTGATAAGTAAATAAAAAAAAACACATTTTTTGCTGAGCCAAAGGCTCATGTGAGGTATTAGTATGTCAATGATCCGGCGTCTGTCGTCCGTCGTCCGTTCACATTTTCAAATAAGTATATCTTTAAAATAGAAGTGGAGAAAATGATCATGAATCGATACAATTAACCCACAGCTCCCATCAGAGACACCAAAGGGAAAGAAACTCAAACATGAAACAACAGGGTTTCTTAGACGCAATTTTGCTTTTGCACCTAGGCAGACAAAGGATGTTGCATACAAAACCTTGGTTCGACCTCAACTCGAGTATGCATCACCTGTTTGACATCCCCATGTTAAAACACAGGTTCAACAGGTTCAGAAGGTTCAGAGGACGGCTGCAGGCGATGTCGGAACAGAAGTCGTGTTGGTGAAATGCTCGATGAGCTGGAGTGGCCACCGTTGGAGGCCCGTCGCGAGCAGTCCTCTTTAACCTTCATTTATAAGATACACTCTGACACAGTGCCTCTTAATAAAGATAAATACTTGACCTCTGTGACTACTTCAACTCAAACAAGGGCATCAAAATTAAACAACGGTCAATATCGTAGGTACCAGGCCTATAGTGATGCCCTGAAGAATTCTTTCTTCCCTAGAACTATTCCTCAGTGGAATAGTCTTCCCTCCTCTGTGGTAAATGCTTCGGAGTCTAACTGTTGGTTTTCTTTTGCTCCAGCATTTCAGTGGTTTCTTGCTGTCGAGTCCTCACCGTTGTCTCACCTCTGTGATTCTATGATTATTTGTGTTCACGGAGATGTTGCAATGATGAGTTAGGAGGCCTTCATGCGGACTGAACAAATTATTTGTCTATATCGCGACGGAAGTAAGGGCGAGGATTGTGGCCACGTAAAACGATTTAAGCCCCCAGTGGAAATCTTTCCACTGACCGTTCCAGGGCGGTTCTTCTGTGGCGGTTTATTTATGTTGTTGTTTGTTACTTGCTGTGTGTGTCACTTGTGTCCTTTTATTTTGGATGGCCATATGGCCATTTTGTGGGAAAGTAACTGTCCTTGTGGCCTTCCTTTGTTTAGGTTTCCATTATGGTCTGGTCGCTTAATGTTTGTGTTTCTTTCCCTTTGGTGTCTTTGATGGGTGGAGTAAGTTAATTGTATCGATTCCCGATCTTTGTTTTACTTCTAATTTACATTAAACTGCAGAGGAGTTCAAAGTAGAAGTAAAACAAAGATCAGGAATTAATACAATTAACTTACTCCATCCATAAAAGACACCAAAGGGAAAGAAATACAAACATTAAGCGACCAGACCATAATGGAAACCTAAACAAAGGAAGGCCATATGGACAGTTACTTTCCCACAAAATGGCCATATGGCCATCCAAAATTAAAAGACACAAGTGATACACACAGTAAGTAACAAACAACAACATAAATAAATCGCCACAGAAGAGCCGCCTTGGAACGGTCAGTGGAAGATTTCCACTGGGGGGCTTAAATCGATTTTACGTGGCCACAATCCTCGCCCTTACTTCCGTCGCGATTTAGACAAAAAATTTGTTCAGTCCGCATTAAGGCCTCCTAACTCATCAGTGCAACATCTCCGTGAACACAGAAATCAAAGAACCACAGAGGTGAGACAACGGTGAGGACTCGACAGCAAGAAACCACTGAAATGCTGGAGCAAAAGAAAACCAACAGTTAGACTACGATGAGCCCGACCAGAGACAGAGCATCAGGCACCAACCAACATTATCTCTTTAATTTTCAATAAGCCTTTACGTTGGAGCCGTCATAGAATCTGAGGCCGGCGTGCAATTAAAGAGGGAAGCAAAGTTGCCAATCGTGATTGGGTTAACTACCATGCATGCAGTCTGTCGTATAATATCCATGTTGTACCCAATCTTTTTATATCGAAGAATGATTTTACGAAATTGGGTGCTGAAGTCATTGCGGTTATATATTTTTCTGAATTTATATACTAAGTCACCATAAAATTCGGGTTCCGATAGACCTTGTTGCAGAAGAGATTTAAGTCCAATATTGAATTTTGAAATTAAATCAGAATGGCGTCTATAAAATTTTGAAAAGGCTTTGCGTAGTTTATGGTACCGATAACCCTGATTAAGGAGTTTAGCCGTTAATAATTTATTACGAGTGTTGAAGTCAGTTACATGACTACACACTCTAGCAAATCGAATTAATTGCGAAATATAAACACCATAGGATGGCGCACGAGGAACATCACCATCCAAACATAAATTTTGCACGAAACAAATCCATCTACAATAGATAGATGTAAATCCAAAAACGGGGCCTCGGTATCAGAAGAATTTGCTTTATTTAACTGAAGTTCTAGGGGGTAAATCTGACTGATCAAACCATCAAAATAGGTATTATCAATATTTAATAAATCATCTAAATATCTAGAAGTAGAGCTAAAAGCTTCAATAATTTCAGATTGGTTATCAATGGAAAGCGACAAAATGAAGTCTCTTTCATAACAATACAAGAACAGATCAGCCACAAGAGGTGCGCAATTAGTACCCATCGGAATACCCACAATTTGTCTAAATAACTTAGTACCGAATCTAAAATAAATATTGTCAAGTAGAAAGGTGAGGGCATCACACACTTTCTGACATGACCAAAGTGTATAATTCTTATGCTCTTTAGAAGTGAAAAATGCATTTCTGACATTACATGCAAGATAGAGAGAATCTTCTCTGTGAAAAACCCATTCAATTAAACCATTAAGCTTTTCTTTTATAAGATTATGAGGAAGTGTAGTGTAAAGAGTGGAAAAATCGTAGGTAGACAGACTAGAAGCACGAAACTGTCTAGATTTCAATTTATTTAAAACCTCATTCGAATTTTTTATAGACCAAAACAGATTTCTTCCTGATCTTTCAAAGACTTTATCACAATATTTAATTACATGCGCTTTAATAGCTGTAAGACAGGAAGTTAATAATTTAGAAAGCCCGCATGGTGTAGAATGGGACCCAGAGATGTGCGTAAATAGTTTTAAGAACTCATCTAGTGAGGTTTTTTTTTTTTTTTTTTTTTTTTTTTTTTGTTTTTGCTAAATTCTAAATTTAGCGCACCACCCAACTGAGGTAATGGCCAAGTATTACCGACTCAGTATATGAAGATAGATAGAACAGACCCCAATGGAAACATCAATAGCGGAAAGCCAAAAGGACAGTCACTTTCCCACAAAATGGCCAATAGGCTTTCCAAAATAAAATAATATAAGCGACACCAGCACCCAAAGACAAACCATAACAAAAATAAACCGAAACATAGGAACCACTTGGAACGGTCAGGGGAAATGAATTCCACTGGGGGGGGGGGGGGGGGGGGGGGCTTAAATTGATTTTTCAGGTGAAGCATTATCAGGTAGGGGGAAAGGATGCATAATGTTTTGAGGTAGATCAGATGGAAACTCTTGTTGCCATGGCAACATATAGCTCCCATAGACTTACAATGGGAAAAACTTAAAAAAGATCTTCTTCTCTGAAACCACAAGGCCCAGAGCTTAGATATTTAGTATGTAGCAACGACAAGTAGTCCCCTACATAAAACCTTCCAATCATGCTCCTGGTGTCTAAATTGGCTACGCCCCGGGGTTCTTAGCTTCCATAGTCTTGAAATGGGAAAAAAGCTTCAAGAACCCAATTATCCCATATCTAAGATATTTAGTATGTAGCAACGTAATATGGCTACCTACATAAATCCTGCCAATCGTGCACCTGGGGTCAGAATTGGCCACGCCCAGGGGCTCATAAGCTCCCATTGACTAACAATGGGAAAAACTTAGAAAATCTTTTTCTCTGAAACAACAAGGTACAGAGCTTAGATATTCAGTATGTAGCACCGTCAAGTGGTCCCCTACATAAATCCTGCCAATCATGTCCCTGAGATCCAAATTGGCCACGCACCGGGGCTCCTTAGCTTTCATAGACACATAATGGAAAAAAGGTTCAAAAATATTATTCTCCAAAACCATAAAGCCCATAGCTAAGATATTTAGTATGTAGCAATGTAATATGGTCACCTACATAAATCATGCCAATCATGCCCCTGGGGTCAGAATTGCCCACGACCAGGGGCCAAAAAGCTCACATAGACTTACAATGGGAAAAAAATTAGAAAATCTTCTCTGAAACCACAAGGCCAAGAGCTTAGATATTTAGCATGTAGCAACGTCAAGTAGTCCCCTACATAAATCCTGCCAATCATGCCCCTGGGGTCCAAATTGACCACGCTTCGGGGCTACTTAACTTCCATAAACTTATAATAGAAAAACAGCTTCAAAAATCTTCTTCTCCGAAACCATAACACCCATAGGTAGGATTTTAAGTATGTAGCAATGTAATATGGTCACCTACATAAATCCTGCCAATCATGCCACTAGGGTCCAAATTGACCTCGCCCGGGGCTACTTAACTTCCATAAACTTATAATAGAAAAAGAGCCTTAAAAATCTTCTTCTCCGAAACCATGAAGCCCAAAGGTAAGATATTAAGTATGTAGCAACGTAATATGGTCACCTACATAAATTCTGCCAATTATGCCACTGGGATCAGAATTGGCCACGCCCAGGGGCTCATAAGCTCTCACAGTCTTACAATGGAAAAAATACTTAGAAAATCTTCTTCTCTGAAACAACAAGGCCAAAAACTTAGATATTTAGTATGTAGAAATGTCAAGTGGTTCCCTACATAAATCCTGCCAGTCATGCTCCTGGGGTCCAGATTGGCCAAGCCCCGGGGCCCTTTAGCTCCCAGAAATTTCTAATGGGGAAAAAGCTTAAAAAACTTCTTCACTGAAACCATAGATATTTACTATGTAGTAACGTGAAATGGTCACCTACATAAATCCTGCCAACCATGCTTCTGGGGGAAAAATTGGCCACGCCCCTGGGCTTATAAGATTCCAAAGATTAATAATGGGAAAAGTTAAAAAATCTTCTTCTCTGAATCCACAAGGCCCAAACCTTACATATTTAGTATGTAGTAACGTGAAGTGGTCCACTACATAAATCCTGCCAATCAGGCCCCTGGGGTCCAAATTGGTCACGCCCCGGGTCTCCTAAGCTCCCATAGAGGCCTCCTTGGTGTAGTAGTTGTGCTACCCGCCTTGAAAACAAGGGGTCGCAGGATCTCTGATAGGAGCTGTGGGTTGATTGAATCAATTCCTGATCATTGCCTCCACTTCTATTTTCCCAAGACTTTCGGATGAGTCTTTAAACCGAGGTCCCGTCATTTACAGTTAAGGCGTAACTATACCAAATTTAATGACACAGAAGCCTTTCTGATATTTAATCTTCATCAGTGTGTCACAACCTGAAAGTTTTGAAACCGAAACGGATGACGGACAAGAACCGGCAAACACAGCACACCCCACTCCGAGCACACACCGACCGACGTAGCTCATGAGACAGGTCAACTGGAGGCATCAGGCAAGAGACGCCTACCCGCGGACTTATAGGCGTCCCCAACCGAGCCAACATCAGCAAACATGGCCCACACTCCACGGAAGTCCCAGGCATGATTCAACAAGGAGATGTCCAAAGTAGCGAGAATGTGTGTGTGTGTGTGTGTGTGTGTGTGTGTGTGTGTGTGTGTGTGTGTGTGTGAATTCAGGTTTTACGTCGCTTTCAACAATTTTTCAGTCATATCACGACGGTGTCTGGTTGCGACAGGGAGCTAAATGCTTACTTTTATAGTGCTGCCTCACTGAAGTATCATGTCCCAGACACATTACACGATACCACACCCAGTCACATTATCCTGACACTGGGTCGACCAGTCCTAGCTCTACCCCGTAAATCTGAGTGCCAAGCGAGGAGCAGCTAGTACCATTTTTAACGACTTTGGTATGTCGCGGCCCGGATCGAACCCTTGACCTCCCGTTCCCCGGAGCGGACACTCTACCAACTGAGCTATCGGGGTCGGTAGCGAGAATGTGTGCCAGCCGTAAAAAGTCTCCCTGCCATACATTATAGTGTAGTTTATATTTTCTTGTCATTTGGGATCATTGATTCCATTGTGGAATTTTGAAATTATTTGAGGGTCACTGATGAGGCCTAATTGACCGAAACTAGCTAGTCTGGCCCAGACAACATGTACCCTCCATATTTTCTAGTTTTTCGGTGTATTCCTTGCTTCCAAAAGATAGCCCTTTCTAGAACAATTTGGCGTTACTTCAGCTGGTGTTTGGGAATGGGTGCGGCCGTATAAGTCTCCATGCCATACATCGAAGTGTAGTTGACATTTTCTTATCCTTTGGGATCATTGATTTCACTGTGGAATTTTGAAAATATTTTAGAGTCACTGTAATGCTTAATTGGTCGAAGCTAGCTCGTCTGGCCCAGAAAACATGTACACTCCGTATTTTATAGTTCTGTGATTTATTACTTGCTTCCAAAAGATAAACCTTTCTAGAACATATTGACGTCACTACAGCTGATTTCTGGACTATGTGGCGGCCGTAAAAAGTCTCCCTGTCCTACATCATAGTGTAGATTATCATTTTCTTGGCCCTTTGAGATTATTGATTCCTTTGTGGAATTTTTAAAATATTTTAGGGTCACTGTTGAGGCCTAATTCGCCAGAACTAGCTATTCGGACACAGAAAACATGTTCAATCAATATTTTCTAGTTCTGTGGTGTATTCCTTGCTATTCCTTGCTCTAAATCATAGTGTATTTTCTTGTCCTTTGGGATCATTGATTCCATTGTGGGATTTTGAAAATATGTGAGGGTCAGTGATAAGACATATGGAATCTGCAACTACGTCCTGGGATCCACCTACTGTTACCCTCCAGGAGGAACTGGAGAAAGTAAAAAAAACCTGCGGCCCGTTTTGAAACTGGGAATTACTCGTTTGAAACTTGGAGTATGACTGGCATTCTGGAACAGTTAAAGTGGGAATCTCTTAAAGAGCGGAGATAAAAAAGTAGGCTGATACTTTTAGATAAGGGTCTAAAGGGAAGAGCCAGTATACCCACGGGTGACCTTGTTCCCCCTTCAAAGACAACACTTCGGAAAAAAACATTCATTAGCCCTTCAAAAAATCCGCACTAGGACTGACATCTACAAATTTAGCTTCATCCCTAGGACAATCTCAGATTGGAACGAGCTCCCCTCTTCTCTCTTGATGTCTGCAGAAGTAGCAGATGACTCCATCTCTAGATTCACCACCCTCTATGAGGTCTAGAAACTAGTTCTGTTGGTCGAAGGTCCTGGTGAAGGATTGTCTAAGGACGTGTCACCAGTAAACAATTCTGATTCTGATTCTGACATAATGGACGCAACTAGCTAGTCTGGCCTGGAAAACATGTGTATTCCATATTTTCTAGTTCTATGGTGTATTCCTTGCTAACAAACGATAACCCTTTCTAAAACATGTTGACGTCACTACAGCTGTTTGTCTGGGAATGTGCGGTGGCCGTTAAAAGTCTCCATGCCCTACATCATAATGTAATTTATATTTTCTTGTACTTTTGGATCATTGATTCCATTGTGGAATTTGGAAATTATTTGAGGGTCACTGATGAGGCCTAATTTGCCGAAACTATCTAGTCTGGCCAAGAAAACATGTACACACCATATTTTCTAGTTCTTGCTTCCAAAGGATAACTAACCCTTTCTGGAACACATTGACTTCACTACAGCTGGTTTCTGGGAATGTGTGGCGGCCGAAAAAAGTCTCCCTGCCCTACATCATGGTGTAGTTTATATTTTCTTGTCCTTTGGAATCATTGATTCCATTGTGGAATTAGGAAAATATTTGAGGGCCACTGATGAGACCTAATTGGCCGAAACAAGCTAGCCTGGCCCAGAAAACATGTGCACTCCATAGTTTCTAGTTCTGCGGTGTATTCCTTGCTTCCAAAGGATAACCCTTTCTAGACCAATTGACGTCACTACATCTGGTTTCTGGGAATGTGTGGCGGTCGTAACAAGTCTCTCTGCTCTACATCATAGTGTAGTTTATATTAAATTGTCCTTTGGGATTATTGATTCCATTGTGGAATTTCGAAAATATTTGAGGATCACTGCTGAGGCCGAATTGGCCGAAACTGGTTAGTCTCGCCTAGAAAACATGTGCACTCTATATTTTCTAGTTCTGTGGTGTATACCTTGCTTCCAAAGGATAACCTTTTCTAGAAAATATTGACGTCACTACAACTGATTTCTTGGAATGTGTGGCGGCCGTAAAAAGTTTCACTGCCTTACGTCGCAGTTTAGTTTATATTTTCTTGTCCTTTGGGATCATTGATTCCATTCTGGAATTTTGAAAATATTTTGGGGTCAATGATGCGGCCTTATTGGCCCGAAATTAGCTACTCTGGCCCAGAAAACATGTACACCCCATATGTTATAATTCTGTGATGTATGCATTGCTTCCAAAGGATAGCCCTTTCTAGAACATACTGCCTTTACCACAGCTGGTGTCTAGGAATGTGTGGCGGTCGTAAAAAGTCTCTCTGCCATAGATCATAGTGTAGTTTATACTTTCTTGTCCTTTTGGATCATTGATTCCATTGTGGAATTTTTTAAATATTTGAGGGTCACTGATGAGGCCTAATTGGCCGAAACTAGCTAGTCTGACCAAGAAAACTTAGGGTTAGGGTTAGGGTTAAATCCGTCCAAATATTTTACGGATGAGTTCTCAGTAAAAAGTCTCCCTGCCCAACATCTATGTTGTATTCCTTGCTTTTAAAGCATAATCCTCTCTAGAACATATTCTTGGCGGTGGGTCAGGCCTCAGATTCTATGACGGCTCCAACGTAAAGGCTTATTGAAAATTAGAGAGATAATGTCGGTTGGTGCCTGATGCTCTGTCTCTGGTCGGGCTCATCGGAGTCTAACTGTTGGTTTTCTTTTGCTCCAGCATTTCAGTGGTTTCTTGCTGTCGAGTCCTCACCGTTGTCTCATCTCTGTGGTTTTTTGATTTTTGTGTTCACGGAGATGTTGCACTGATGAGTTAGGAGGCCTTCATGCGGACTGAACAAATTATTTGTCTAATCGCGACAGAAGTAAGGGCGAGGATTGTGGCCACGTAAAATCGATTTAAGCCCCCCAGTGGAAATCTTCCACTGACCGTTCCAAGGCGGCTCTTCTGTGGCGATTTATTTATGTTGTTGTTTGTTACTTACTGTGTGTATCACTTGTGTCTTTTAATTTTGGATGGCCATATGGCCATTTTGAGGGAAAGTAACTGTACTTATGGCCTTCCTTTGTTTAGGTTTCCATTATGGTCTGGTCGCTTAATGTTTGTATTTCTTTCCCTTTGGTGTCTTTTATGGGTGGAGTAAGTTAATTGTATCAATTCCTGATCTTTGTTTTACTTCTACTTTGTACACTCCATATTTTCTAGTTCTGTGGTTTATTCCTTGCTTCAAGAAAAAAAAACGTAACCCTTTCTAGAACGTATTGACGTCACTACAGCTGGTTTTTTAACTATGTGGCGGCCGTAAAAAGTCTCCCTGCCCAACATCTATGTTGTATTCCTTGCTTTTAAAGCATAACCCTCTCTAGAACATATTCTTGGCGGTTCTGGTCTGCAAACATTTATAGGATGGAAGTCTTCACAGAATCATTCATTTATGGAAAGGATCTTTGGCCTGCACATGGAGCACTTTTGTGCGGTGGTAGGAAAGTAGAAGTAAAACAAAGATCAGGAATTAATACAATTAACTTACTCCACCCATAAAAGACACCAAAGGGAAAGAAATACAAACATTAAGCGACCAGACCATAATGGAAACCTAAACCAAGGAAGGCCATAAGGACAGTTACTTTCCCACAAAATGGCCATATGGCCATCCAAAACCAAAAGACACAAGTGATACACACAGTAAGTAACAAACAACAACATAAATAAATCGCCACAGAAGAGCCGCCTTGGAACGGTCAGTGGAAGATTTCCACTGGGGGGCTTAAATCGATTCTACGTGGCCATAATCCTCGCCCTTACTTCCGTCGCGATTTAGACAAATAATTTGTTCAGTCCACATGAAGGCCTCCTAACTCATCAGTGCAACATCTCCGTGAACACAAAAATCAAAGAACCACGGAGGTGAGACAACGGTGAGGACTCGACAGCAAGAAACCACAGAAATGCTGGAGCAAAAGAAAACCAACAGTTAGACTCCGATGAGCCCGACCAGAGACAGAGCATCAGGCACCAACCAACATTGTTATTGGATATATCAAATGACTCATTCACTAGGACCTGTGGCATAGGAAGTAAGTTCCTGGCATTTTTTAACCAGGATATCCTTTTTCCATTCTTTCTTTCAATATGTCTTAATCTCCGTGGAGGACATCAGACGGGGTTCGGTATACTAGTGCAAAGACCGCCCCCGCCCACCAGGGCTTGAAGAAATAGATTGGCTGCATGATGCTTCCACGCAGAGCTGAAACCTATCGCACACGAGTATTAGTAAACAACTTAGAGGATCTAAATAAAAGTGAAGGCAATGGATCGATACAATTAACCCATAGCTCCCATCAGAGACGACAAAGGGAAAGAAACACAAACATGAAACAACTAGACCCTCATTGTAACACAAATTGTGGAGAGCCAAAAGGACAGTTACTTTCCCACAAAATGGCCCACTGGCTATCCAAAGCGCTTAGAGTCGGACCGTCCATGCTTATAATAAAATAGAAGTGAATACAATGATCAGGAATCGATACAATTAACCCACAGCTCCTATCAGAGACACCAAAGGGAAAGAAACACAAACTTGAAACAAGAAGACCCTAATGGAAACATCAATAGCGGAATACCAAAAGGACAGTTACTTTCCCACAAAACGACCAATTGGCTATCCAAAACAGAATAATATAAGCAATATTCACACACTACCTCAAAGACAAACCATAACAAAAATAAACCGCGACAGAAGAACCGCCTTGGAACGGTCAGTGAAAACCCTATTGGTTTCATTGGGCGACAGGGCTTGAGATGTGACTTCATCTCAATGTCGGGTTAAAGTCGAACAAAGTTGGAAGCAACGTCTCCAAAATGACCTATACAGTGTTGAAGGGGACGTAAAACCTCAAATCAAACAAATAAAAATATTAGTGCAAATTAGTTGACAAAAAGGTGAACTGTTAGAAACAGTACACAAGTGAAAGGCAGAGGCTTGCATAGTTAAAACGGAAAAATACTTTTGATATCTTGGGCGAGATGTTTACTAATTGGCACACGCATGATTGAATTGTGCCATAGTTTAAGTGGAACGCTGTAGCTCTGTGGTTGCAGTGCACTTGCCATTGATGCTAGAAGCCCCCGGTTCGATTCCCGGTAGCGATAATAACCTTGCGGTGTCCGAACATGCTCCACTGGCATCATTTGCAATAATGAATGCCACAAAATGTATCGTCCTTCGAATCGGGATGTTAACTGGAGCCCCCCCCCCCCCCCCCCATACACACACACATACACACACACACACATCCCCTGGCCAGGGAGAACCATCCCAAGGAAGGTTAAAGGTCCCTATCGTAATTATACGATTGCTGTGTAGGCTTAACTGCCATCAAAAAACGTGGTAAAATATTGCGAAAATCTTCAAAAGATCAGGTAGAAATATCTTTTGGTCTATATAAAATTCTAATGAAAAATAGAAGTGGAGGCAATGATCAGGAATCGATACAATCAACCCACAGCTTCCAACAGAGACACCTAAGGGCAAGACACTCAAACATGAAACAACAGACCCAAATGGAAACACCAACAGCGGAAAGCCAAAAGGACAGTTGCTTTCCCACAAAATGGCCTAAAGGCTATCCAAAATAAAACAACATAAGCGACACAAACACCCAAAGACAAACCATAACAAAAATAAACCGCGACAGAAGAACCGCCTTGGAACGGTCAGCGGAAAAGAATTCCCTTCGACGGAAGTAAGGGCGAGGATTGTGGCCACGTAAAATCGATTTAAGCCCCCAGTGGAATTCGTTTCCGCTGACCGTTCCAAGGCGGTTCTTCTGTCGCTGTTTAATTTTGTTATGGTTTGTCTTTGGGTGTTTTTGTTGCTTATATTATTTTATTTTGGATAGCATATTGGCCATTTTGTGGGGAATAGCTGTCCTTTTGGATTTCCGCTATTGATGTTTCCATTAGGTCTGTTGTTTCATGTTTGTGCTTCATTCCTTTTGGTGTCTCTGATGGTAGCTGTGGGTTGATTTATCGATTCCTGATCATTGCCTTCACTTCTATATTAAATCGACTTTACGTGGCCACAATCCTCGCCCTTACTTCCGTCGCGGTTTAGACAAATAATTTGTTCAGTCCGCATGAAGGTCTCCTAACTCATCAGTGCAACATCTACGTGAACACAAATAATCAGACAACCACAAAGATGAAACAACGGTGAGGACTCGACAGCAAGAAACCACTGAAATGCTGGAGCAAAAGAAAACCGACAGTTAGACTCCGATTAAATATTTAAAGTCTTAAATAAATTGAAATCTAGACGTTTTCCTGCTTCTAGTTTGTCTACTTATGATTTTCCCACCCTTTACACTACACTTCCTCATAATCTTATAAAAGAAAAAACTTAATTGTTTAACTGAATGGGCATTTTATACGAAAATTTTGAAAAGGCTTTGGGTAGTTTATGATACCGATAAACCTGATTAAGAAGTTTAACAGTTAACAAACTATAACGAGTGTTGAAGTCAGTTACATGACTAGACCCTCTGTCAAATCGAAATAATTGTGAAATATAAAAGCCATAGGATGTCGCACGAGAAACATCACCATCCAAGAAATGAAAATATACAATCTCAAAATCAAAATAATCGCGTTTATCATAAATTTTGCAGAAATCAAACCATCTACAATAGATAGATGTAAATCCAAAAACGGGGCCTCGGTATCAGAAGAATTTGCTTTATTTAACTGATGTTCTGTGTGGTTGGGGGTAAATTTGACTGATCAAACCATCGAAATAGATATTGTCAGTATTTAATAAATCATCCAATTATGTAGAAGTCGAGCTGAAGGCTTCAATGATTTATGATTGGTTTTCAACGGCAAGGAACATCATGAAGTCTCTTACATAACAAAACAAGAACAGATCAGCCACAAGGGGTGCGCAATTCGTATCCACCAGAATACTCACAAATTGTCTAAATAACTTAGTACAAAATTTTATGTAAACGGTGTCAAGTAGAAAGTCTACAGCTTCGCACACTTTCTGACATGACCATAAAATATAATTTTTATGCTCTTCAGAAGTGAATAAAACAGTTCTTACATTACATGCAAGATAGAGGGTGTCTTCCCTATGAAATATCCATTCAATTAAATAATTAAGTTTTTCTTTTATATGTTTATGGGAAAGTGTAGTGAAAAGGGTGGAAAAAATCATAAGTAGACATACTTGAGCAATCTCAAGTACGGGCCCATCGGAGTCTAACTGATGGTTTTCTCTTGCTCCAGCATTTCAGTGGTTTCTTTCTGTCGAGTCCTCACCGTTGTTTCATCTCTGTGGGTGTTTGATAATTGGTGTTCAAGGAGATGTTGCACTGATGAGCTATGAGGCCTTCATGCGGACTGAGCAAATTGTTTGTCTAAATGGCGATGGAAATAAGGGCGAGGATTGTGGCCACGTAAAATCGATTTAAACCCCCCAGTGGAATTCGTTTTCGCTGATCGTTCAAAGGCGGTACTTCTGTCGCGATTTATTTTTGTTATGGTTTGTCTTTAGGTGTTTGTGTCGCTTGTGTTATTTTATTTTGGACAGCCTATTGGCGATTTTGTGGGAAAGCAACTGTCCTTTTGGCTTTCCACTGTTGGTGTTCCATTAGGTCTGATGTTGCATGTTTGTGTTTCTTTCCCATTGGTGTCTCTGATGGGAGCTATGGGTTGATTGTATCGATTCCTGGTCATTGCCTCTACTTCTATTTTGAAGCACTAAAACGTCTGGATTTCAATTTATTAACTTCATTAGAATTTTATAGACCAAAATAGATTTCTCCCTGATATCGTTCAAAGACTGTGTCGCAATTTTTAATCACATGTACAGTAAATTCGAATTGTATTCGAAAAGTTTCGAAAAGTTTCCGGTTTCAGCGGTTGATCGCTGAAGATGACGTATCGATTAGCGAATCGCCTCTTGTTTTTTAATGGCTACCTATGTACCGCCCTAATCTATTCTTAGAGGGCTGCTGAAGTCACGCTAAGGTCAGCTGTTCGGTATAAAATTTCAACAAGCGGCAAAATAAAGTAAAGTATATGTATATGCCTTATAGTATTATATATATTTGATCTATTATTTGTATTTCAGCTTCTTTACATATGTCGGTTTTATACACTTGTTGTTCAACATAGTTTAAAGCTCATAAAGCGCTAACGCTAAATTGTTACTTACTTAGCAGTGGGACATATCCCGTCGGTTCATTAAAGAGCAGCCAAGAAGCCTCCGTGGTGTAGTGGTTACGCTACTCGCCTTGTAAATCAGGGATCGCAGGATCGATCCCGGGCTTCTCCAGACTTTCGGATGAGTCTTTAAACCGAGGTACCGTCTCCGTATGCCCTTAGCTGTTGGTGGGACGTAAAACTCAAACACTCACTCACTCATTAAAGAGCAAATACATCAAAACACACTGACACGCTACACAAGAATATGTATTACAAATGACAAATATGTCAAGGTAACCGCAATCCACTCCAACAGAAGAGGGCTGAGCTAAGCGATGGACAAAAATCTACTGCATCCCGCCTTCAGATTCACGCTTCATAATTTTTTAATATTGTTTATATAAAAATTCACTTTTGCAAGTTTTGTTTGATTTGAGGTTTAACGTCCCCGTCAACACTGTATAGGTCATTTTGGAGACGTTGCTTCCAATTTTGTGAGACTTTTACCCGACATTGAGATGAAATGACATCTCAAGCCCTGTCGCCCAATGAAACCAACATGGTTTAAAAGCATGGACGGACCGAATCGCACCGCTTTGCCTGGACAGGCTTAGATCCTCTAAGCAGTTTACCAGTACTCCTGTGCGGTCGGTTTCAGCTCTGCGTGGAAGCATCATGCAGCCCATCTATTTCTTCAAGCCCCGATGGGCGGGGGCCGTACGTTTGCAAGTAATATCACCAATTAAGTAGAAAATAGTCGATGTGAGGTAAGTGTTGAGTAGAGGTTTATCTATAGATCCTGGGCTGGAGTCGTGGGTTGGGCTTGGCAAACACTGACGACCCATATCAGGCGCCACGGAACGCGGCGTCTGATCGGGGTCTACACTGTTTGCATAAAAAGTGGAATTTGGGGGTTGAACAAAACAGTTTGGATCTTAGTCCGGGACTCATCACGAAAACAGGCCTAAATAATTTTGACCCCCTTGAACCCCACTTTTATATAGCAAAACTGGAGTTTACAGGGGTTAACTTTTATTTTTATTATTTCTGCTCTAAATATTTATTGAGGGTACCTGTTAGAACCACCTCGACGAGGCGGCACAATCTATATTTTAAGCAGAAATAAGAAAAATATCACACTTTTTCATCGTAAAAGTTTCGTTTTTTCGGCGGTTAAGTTTACAATGCATTTGTATAGGCGTGTTTTCTTAATGCATTTCCCCAGCCTACACTCGGTGACAATCGACCACGGGTACGTCATGACGGACGAGCGATGGTTGCGAGCGCTGGATACGATAGGCATCTGCCTTGATTGTCAGATTGTTTTTAGTTTTTTTTTTTTTTAAATTATATTCACTGACCACTTCTCACCAGGGCGATTTTGGCAGTCGCGGACGCTTCCCCTTTCCACTGAGGTCGCCTTTGTCGTCCGCTCACGACTGCCGACGACTGTCCTGTCTGATTACATACATGTACATACCTTTGGGCAAAAATCCGTCCAAATATTTTACGGATGAGTTCTCAGTAACCGTCGAATCGAGCAATTAAGTGACAAATATTTATTTATTTATTTATTTATTTTCTGCCAACAGTGGCCAACTCTCAAAGGAAAGAATTGGAGCAAATTCTTCCCTTTAAGAGTAGATCCCTTTAAGAGTAGATCCCTTTTTTCGTGGGACAGAGCTTATAGAAAAGCAAACAGGAAGTCCCGAAAGTTGTCCCCTTTTGAAAGAATGGTGGAAAATGCCAGGCGTTGACATTCCCCTTATGCATAAGAAACCAATATTTTTCCTTTTCTACAACATTTCATTTGACCAATAACAGACTTTAATTAACCAATATTTCTGTTTTTCTGTCAGTTTGTTTGTTTGTTTGCTTTGAGGTTTATTATCCAATTTTGTAGGAATTTTACGCGACATTGGGATAAAATGACATCTCAATCCCTGCCGCCCAGTGAAACCAATAGGGTTTTATGCGTCTCGTCGTTGATAAGAACCATAAAAACGCAACTATATAATTTTGACCGCCTACCACCCCCTCCCCAACGAAAACTTGACTCAACGTTGGAACAGCGTTTTCAATTCTTTCTTTCTACTATCGGTCGAATCAACATTGGAGCGTTTTCAATTCTAGTGTGATCGGTCACTGACGCTCCAGGTTTGCAGGATGAAAACATACACAGTAATTAGAGATCTTTAACCTGATCAGAATGGGCCTCCCTGCACATGCGCCTCCCTGCACGTGCAGGGGTCCCCAGATAACGTCCCAATGCAGAGGACGATGTACTCTGTGGCATTCACCCGGAGCATGTTCGGACACCGCAGTTTTATTACCGCTGCCGGGAATCAAACCGGGAGCCTCTAGCATCATATAGGCAAGTGCACTAAGCATTGAGCTACCACGCTCGATTCAATGTCGAGTGCCTACTCGGCCACTGTAATACATGTGTATACATGTGTTCATTCATTGCTTCTCGTTTTGGCCCCAGCCCATCGGGGCTTGAAGAAATAGACGGGCTGCATGATGCTTCCACGCAGAGCTGAAAACGACCCGCACACGAGTACTGATAAACCGATTAGAGGATCTAAGCCTGCCCAGGAAAAGCAGTGCGAGTCGGCCCGTCCATGCTCATAAACCCTATTGGTTTCATTGGGCGGCAGGGATTGAGATGTCATTTCATCTCAATGTCGGGTAAAATGTCCCACAAAATTGGAAGCAACGTCTCCAAAATAGATTGCGAGTATACGTTATAAACTCATCAGCACAGATTATGGGTTTTCGTTACGGAATCACCTGAATGAATGTTTCTGCTCAAAACGGGGCCGCTTGAGCATATAGGTTATCAGCGAGTACCCACAATCAGTGGTTTTAGACAGAAAAAAGAACAATATTAAGACATTGTACACCCCTGCAAACCCCACTTTTCTCTTTATAAAGTGGGGTTTACCGGGAAGTTCATTATATGGGCTTGTTAACGTGTTATATCCCAGTCCGACGCTTTTGTATTCCCGATCTATAGCAGTCACGCTTATTGTGATTCGGGAAAATTAGCGTAGGTTTGTGGGTAGACCTGTTAAATATCGTCAGGACCCGAGTCTGCCTTCCCATTAACGTCGAGCCAGCAGGGTAGAAAGGGCTAATGAACAGTTAAAATTAAAGACGCTCTAATGTCGAGTTATCTGCGGTCTAATATTTGGAGGCGGAGCTACGGCTGAAATGTAATTGACTGGTTGGGTCAGACAGCTGAGATGGTTGTTTTTCTCACTTGGTTGTTTATCTTGACAGTTGTAGACGATTGGGTTTCCGATCGATCAGATAGCAAACCTTTTGGACTCAAATAAAAATCACAGTAGTTTGGATGCCAGTTAAACTTGAAGTTAATAATTTGGAAAGTTCAGTGATGGTACAAGAGCTTGAATTTGCAATTAACCGTGCTTTGTATGTTCTTTTATAAAGTTTTGTAACCAATATAAAGCAGGAAGCTTGTCTTGGCCTTCTGTAACACATCCAGCAAACTTGGTGGCTGAATGACAAATATGGTCATCAACTACAGCCCTCTGTATAGCCAAAGGCTGCATGCACAGGCCTTAGTACCGCCAAGTCCTAGCTGAAGAGTGTTAGCATAGTGAAAACCTGGATATTATGCTCATGTCGCTGGAGGCCTGAGGAAGCTTATGATAAATCGCGATGCATAGTTACCGTGCGCAGCGAGGACACTAATCAGACTCATTATCTTTTGTTTGTCATTTGAGGAAATAATATTATTTTTTCTCAAACTAAACAATTTTTTCACTTTATCCACTTTTTCGACTTATATTCTACTGACTTGGCCGTACAAGCAAACAAGTTATATGCAAACATAGTAATATCATTAAATTTATAAACCGTAATGGCTATAGACCGATTTTGTATGGGCCGATTTTGTTTTGGATCGATTTTGTCATGGGTCGATTTTGTTATAGGCCTAATTGTCCATGGAACTCCAAGGGCCATCCAATAACCAAAGCTTCATAAGTGTTACTCCAATAGTTTAGGAGATATGGCAAAGTCATTCATTTTGACCTTTGACCTTGGGGTTATATTGAGGCCAAGGTATCACCAAAATCAGACCAGGGTCATCTGCATCCCATTGTACTATCCACATACAAAGTTTCAAAAGTGTAAATTTACTGGTTGCAGAGGAGATCCATTTTCAAGAAACGTGACGGAAACACATACACACACACGAATTGGCGACCACTCGACTCTGGTACGAAAACAATAATCTTGGACAAAGGGGGGACAGGTGGACATTTATTCTGGACTTCGAGAGGGCTTTTGACACCCCACCACATGAACTACTTAAATCTAAGTCATTTGGTTATGGAATTGGGGGAAAACTCTCAAATGGATAGATTCCTTTCTTTGCTACAGAAAACAGCGTGTTGTTGTTAATGGTGAAACTTCGGGGTGGGCTCCAGATTTGTCTGGAGTCCCACAAGGGACTGTTCGTGGCCCACTGTTGTTCTCCCTGTACAATGATATTTCTACTGACATTCAGTCAGAAATAAGACTTTTCGCAGACGACTGTGTTTGCTACCGGGAAATTAGAGATACAATTGACTCACTGAAACTTCAGAATGATATAGATAAGTTAGGATGTTGGGCACGAATAAGGGACATGAGACTTAAGCCCGTTAAATGCAATATTATGCAGATAACTAGGAAGAGAACTAATAAAACTGAGGCTTCCTACACTTTAGAGGGGCGGTCCTCGAGAATGTGGATTCCATTACATACCTTGTTGTGACAATCACACACAACATGAGATGGAATTCACATATTAGCAACATGTGTACTAAGACAAATAGAACGCTTGGTTTCCTATGGCGAAATCTTCATCAGTGTCCTCAGGATGTAAAAGAGGCAGCATATATAGGACCTGTGTGTCCAATCTTGGAATATGGTAGTTGTAACTGGGACTCCAGTGGAGTGGTCCTTAATGAAGAAATTGAAAATCCGAAAAAAAAATCAGAATAGAGCTTCTAGATTTGTAACAGGTAATTACTGCTTTTAAACTAGGAGCATGAAAAGGAGAAAAGGCAGTAGGCTCATTCTTTTATAGAAAGGTCTAAAGTGTACTGTCAGCATCCAACAGATGACTTTGTTCCCCCAGCTAGGCACTATAGAAATCACCAATGAATTCATTGGCGTTTCAGACCCTTACTGCAAGAACTGACATTAA
The DNA here is from genome assembly GCA_963580285.1 of Lucinisca nassula. NCBI lineage: Eukaryota > Metazoa > Mollusca > Bivalvia > Lucinida > Lucinidae > Lucinisca > Lucinisca nassula. The sequence goes on from CAUZLF010000143.1 coordinate 31,134, forward strand.
TGAAGAATTGTTCTTTGTTCTTCCCCCCCCCCCCCCCGAACCATTAGATATTGGAATGCCCTTCCCGATTTGATTACTTCGACAGCTGAAGGTGCTGCTGATTGTGTAGCTAAGTTTACCCCTTTGGTTAGAGCTGGGGACAGTAGATAAACATATCCCCTCAAAATTGAGCAAATCGAAATCTTCTGTCCCTTGGATCACACCTGAGATTAGACGAGAAATTCGCAGAACAAAATAAGACTCACGCAAAGGCTAAAAAGACCGGCAGTAAGAATATTTGGTCAAAGTTCCAGGATATGAGACTGGAAATTAAGGCAGATATTAAGACTCAGCGGGATTCGTATGTGAATAGCTTGGTTGGTGAAATCAAGTCCAATCCTCGAGATTTTTATCGGTACATAATGGTAAAAAGAAGGACACTCAATGTATCCCCCTCACCCCCCCCCCCCATTGCAAAAAAAACAACGAAATGGAACAGGCATCGCTGAAACTGAGGCAGAGCAAACAGAGAAATTAAACGGTTAGCTCACAGATGTGTTCAACTAAAAAGAGCACAACCAGGTTCCCTTGCCTTAAAGGTCGGTCCCGTTCATGGAGAACATTTTTGTAGCTAAAGAAGGTGTAATCAAACATCTGAAAGGCCTGAACCCTTCTAAAGCATTAGGACCTGATGAGTTGCATCCCAGAGTCCTAAAGGAACTTGCAGATGAATTAGGTCCGGTTTTTTGCTCACCTTTTTCAACAGTCACATGATTCGGGTGAAATTCCCAAAGGAATGGTTTTAGCAAATATATGTCCATTGTACAAGAAGGGTGATCGAACTTGTGCTGGAAATTATCGCCCTGTGTCACTCACATGTGTACCTTGCAAACTATTGGAGCATTGTTTGTTCAAATGTAATGGCCCACCTTGGCCAACATAAACTATTATCTGATAGACAGTATGCTTTCGGAAAGAATCATAGCTGTGAAGCACAACTAGTGACAGTGATAGATGACTGAGCTAAAATCTTAGATAATGGTGGTCAAATTGACACATTCATCTTGGATTTTGAGAAAGCGTTTGATATATCTCCTCATGAGCTTCTGAAAAGCAAACTCAGTGGGTATGGCATTGGTGGCAAAATGGATTGACGCTTTTCTATGCCACAGAGAGCAACGGGTGGTTGTTAATGGTAGTAAATTTGATTGGGCCCCTGTCCTGTCTGGAGTCCCACATGGGACAGTTCTTGGTCCACTTCTTTTCTCCCTTTACATAAATTACATCTAACAAGAAACTGATTCAGAAATGAGGCTCTTTGCTGATGACTGTGTTTGTTAACGTGAAATAAAAACTTCGGAAGATACGGTGAAACTTCAGTATGATATTGACAAATTGGGTAGCTGGGCTAGGAAGTGGGGAATGCGGTTCCAACCCAGTAAATGTAGCATGATGCAACTTACAATAAAACGGATCAAAAAGATCAATGCTGGCTATGAATTGGAAGGAACTCTCTTTGAAAATGTAGAATGCATTAAAATACCTTGGTGTGACAATCGCGAATGATTTAAGATGGAACACTCACATTAGTAATGTTTGAACTAAGGCAAATAAGACTCTTGACTTCTTAAAGCTTGAGACGGAATCTGTCAGCCTGCCCACAAGACGTAAAAGAAATGGCATACAAGGGACTGGTTCGTCCAGTCCTGGATTATGCAAGTAGGGACCCAACTACTTTAACTCTTCAGGGTAAACTGGGGAAGGTCCAAAAACGCGTGGCCTGTTTTGTAACTGGGAACTACTCGTTTGAAACTGGGAGTATGACTGGCATTCTGGAACAAATAAAATTGGAGTCTCTTAAAGAGCGGAGAAAACAAAGTAGGCTGACACTTTAATATAAAGGTCTAAAGGGAAAAAACAGTATACACATGAATGAACTTGTTCCCCCTCTAAAGACAACACTACGAAAAAAAAAAACATTCATTAGACCTTCAAAAAATTGGCACTAGGACTGACATCTACAAATTTAGCTTCAACCCTAGGACAATCACAGATTGGAACGAGCTTTCCTCTTCTCTCTTGGTGTCTGCAGAAGGTGCAGATGACTCTATAGATTCACCACCCTTTTAGGTCTAGGGACTAGTTCAGTTGGTCGAATGTCCTGGTGAAGGATTGTATAAGGACGTGTCACCAGTAAACAAAATAGAAGTGAAAGCAATGATCAGGAATCGATACAATTCACCCACAGCTCCCATCAGAGTCAACAAAGGGAAAGAAGCACAAATATTAAACAACTAGACCCTAATGGAAACATCAATGGCGGAAAGCCAAAAGAACAGTAACTTTCACACAAAATGGCCAATTGGCAATCCAAAACAAAATAATATAAACGATACACACACTCAAAAACAAACCATAACAAACATAAATCGCGACAATGGTCAGTGTGGGGGAGGTGGGGACTTAAATCGATTTGATGTGGCTACAATCCTCGCCCTTATTTCCATCGCGATTTAGACAAATATTTTTTTTTCAGTCTGCATGAAGGCCTCCTAATTCATCAGTGCAACATTTCCGTGAACACAAAAATCAAACAACCACAACGGTGAGGACTCGACAGCAAGAAACCACTGAAATCCTGGAGCAAAAGAAGACCAACTGTTAGACTCCAATTGGCCCGACCAGAGACAGAGCATCTGATTCTGATTCTAGGACTAACTTCCACATCACAGGTCCAGGTGTATGAGTGTCATTTGACGTGTCACCAGTAACAGTTCTGATGTTGATTCTGATTCAACATCTTCTCCGAAATATGTTCTAGAAAGGGTTATCCTTTGGAAGCAAGGAATACACTACAAAACTGGAAAACATGGAGTGTTCAGGTTTTCTGGGCCAGACTAGCTAGTTTCGGCCAATTAGGCCTCATCAGTGACCCTCAAACATTTTCAAAATTTCACAATGAAATCAATGATCCCAAAGGACAAGACAATATAAGCTGTACTATGATGTAGGGCAGGGTATAATAATTCTGATTCTGACATTACACCCCGGCATTCCGGACAGGGGTACATGGAATTACCGGAAAGCACCAAAATACCGGAAAGCAACCAAAATACCGGAAAGCACATAGATTTGCCAAAAAGCACTTTGCAATTGGGTGTTTTGGGGAGGGACATGTTAAAAATGAATTTTATGTATTATATTAATAAATTTACTTTAATATTTATCCCCACTCCTCTAGGGTATTGTCAGAATAACATGAAATTTTCAAAAATCACACTTTCTTCACATACTGCGGCAACCTTTTGAGAGTATTTTGCGCAGTTTAAGGAACTTGAACTGGAACACATGGTAAAATAACTCTTGACGTAATTTCAACTCGGAGGTCACCACCAAATGACCATGTGAGGTTAACCAGGGTCTACATTGCTAGAAGGGGGGGGGGGGTGTGTCTTTGACTAATAACGGCGTATAATACGCCTGTTCAACAATTCACATGAAAATTAGCTATTTGGTGTGTGATGGGGTCTATACAGCCCTTTCTAATAATGTTTTCTCATATATCGAACCGATCGTTCGGGTTGGCAAAAATGGGAGAAACAGGAGAAAATCATGCGGAACTTGTTTTTCCCACATGTGACTTAAGGGGATGCGAACCGCCATGGTGAGAGACCTAAAGATTAAGAGAGAGAGAGAGAGAGAGAGAGAGAGAGAGAGAGAGAGAGAGAGAGAGACAGACAGACAGACAGACAGACAGACAGACAGACAGACAGACAGACAGACAGACAGACAGACAGACAGAGAGAGAATTCGGGAGAAAAACGAAGCAGAACAAAAGTTCTTAAAATAGTTCTTGAACTGTTTAAGAGCTTCATTCTTGAACTGTTCAGGAACAGTTTTTAAGAACTTTTAAAGAATAAGTGTTCTTAAAATTGTCCAATTTAACATTTCTTAAAGTGTTCTTAAAGTGTACTTGAACTGTTCTTGAACACTTTAAGAGCAGTTCATGTCCAGTTCTTGAACATTGTTAGGATTTTTCCTGAAATGTTCATAAAAATTTCGAAAAGGTAGAGACCAAACAAAATTCTTCCTGCTTATAATTAAGGCGTAACTGTACCAAATTTGGAGACACAGATGCCTTTCTGATATTTAATCGTATAAAAGATATGTTATATATTGTATTTAAATACAATTTTCTAATGTTTTCTAGTATATAAAAGTGCTTTTTTGGTATTTCTATGTGCTTTCCGGTATTGCGGTTGCTTTCCGATATTGCGGTTGCTTTCCGGTAATTCTATCCACCGTTCCGGACATTAGTGTGAACCCCCTTTTGGGCGTACTTGATTCAGCTGCTCTTACTGTTCCACTAGATTGGTTCCCCTTCGTTATTACCTCCCCTTCGATACGCACATAACGATAGGTAGCGAGTAAATTGATTTGAGGTAGAGAATCCTACTCTTACCACTGCGCATGCCTACAAGAGCGCGTCTGTTAATTTAAAATACTGCAGAAGTGGGCCAGCTGGCTGTGTATTACTCATTGTAAATTGTATCTGCGAGTGTTAAAAAGATACATATTTCAAGATAATGATAAGAATGTCACTAGTCTATGTAAAATAAATTCTTATAAATTATTTCAGTTTACTAAGTATCGATCTTTTTGTTTCATCAGGTATGACTGACACAGCAGTTAACCTTGTTGAACTCGGGTATTTCAAATACCGCGTCATTGCTTATGCTATAAATAGACGTAATGGCTTCTGCTAGCTACCAATCGTTATGTTGTAGCCACCTAGCGGAGACATTTACGACAAGGGAACCAATCTACTGTTCCACCTGAACGTTCAGAATCAGACGGCGTACTTGATTCACTGTTCCATGTGCACCGATCTAGATTGGTTCCCCTTCGTTATTACCTCCCCTTCGGTACGCACATAACGATAGGTAGCGAGTAAATTGATTTGAGGTAGAGAATCCTACTCTTACCACTGCGCATGCCTACAAGAGCGCGTCTGTTAATTTAAAATACTGCAGAAGTGGGCCAGCTGGCTGTGTATTACTCATTGTATATTGTATCTGCGAGTGTTAAAAAGATGCATATTTCAAGATAATGATAAGAATGTCACTAGTCTATGTAAAATAAATTATTATAACTTATTTCAGTATTCTAAGTATCGATCTTTTTGTTTCTTCAGGTATGACTGACTCAGCAGTTAACCTTGTTGAACTCGGGTATTTCCAATACCGCGTCAGTGCTTATGCTATAAATAGACGTAATGGCTTCTGCTAGCTACCAATCGTTATGTTGTAGCCACCTAGCGGAGACATTTACGACAAGGGAACCAATCTACACCGATCTGTGTTCTGTTCAATCAAGTAGTTGTCACGTGGTATGGTGCAGTGTTCTGGTGCTACACTTTTTGACTCTACTCTTGACTAGGTGTGAAGTGCCCGGATGATGGAGCAGTGCACCAGCCTCGTTTTCAAATTCAAGGCATTTTGCATTTGTAGTTTCCTACCAGAATCAAAATGCGTAGATAAATGTTGAAAACGTTTCAGATCATAAAAAACACTGATTTAAATACCTTTCAAACTGGATTCACTAAGAGTATGCTTTAAATTCTTAGTCACAGTTCTGCACCACACTTGATTCACCGGAGCAAGGTTCAGTCAAAGTTCGGCACCATACTTGATTCACCGGAGCAAGGTCCAGTGCAATGTTCCATTTTTGTTCGATTTTGGGATACATTAATTACTTGAATGGCTCATCTTTTGAAACTGAATGATTTTGAATGATTTCAGTCAGGTAGCTAATAAAATAAACAAATGAATGTAAGAAAATAGACTAAGCGTCGTATGTAGGGAAGCTGTGTATGTTCTGTGTTTGATTCAAAGCACGACACACTCCTACGTCATGGGAACATTGCAATGCACTTGATTTAAAAACAGAACAGTCACGTGACAGTGCAACGTTCAGGAACAGTAAGAACAGCTGAATCAAGTACGCCCAGAATCAGAATTGTTACTGGTGACACGTCAAATGACATTCATACACCAGGACCTGTGATGTGGGAAGTTAGTCCCTAGCTATAACCAAAGAGGTAAATTTAGCTACACAATCATCAGCACCTTCAGCTGTCGAGATAATCGAATCGGGAAGGGCATTCCAATCTCTAATGGTTCTGGGGAAAGAACGACTCTTTATAAATGTCGGTTCTTGCGCTAAGGGTCTGAAACGCCAACGAATGGTGATTTCTACAGTGTCTAGCTGGGGGAACAAGGTCATCTGTTGGAATGCTGGCAGCACCCTTTAGACCTTTGTATAAAACGATTAGCCTACTGTCTTTTCTCCTTTTCTTGAGAGACTCCCATTGCACTGTCACGTGACTGTTCTGTTTTTAAATCAAGTGCATTGCAATGTTCCCATGACGTAGGAGTGTGTCGTGTTTTGAATCAAGCACAGAACATACACAGCTTCCCTACATACGACGCTTAGTCTATTTTCTTACATGCATTTGTTTATTTTATTAGCTACCTGACTGAAATCATTCAAAATCATTCAGTTTCGAAAGATGAGCCATTCAAGTAATAAATGTTTCCCAAAATCGAACAAAACATGGAACATTGCACTGGACCTTGCTCCGGTGAATCAAGTATGGTGCCGAACTTTGACTGAACCTTGCTCCGGTGAATCAAGTGTGGTGCAGAACTGTGACTAAGAATTTAAAGCATACTCTTAGTGAATGCAGTTTGAAAGGTATTTAAATCAATGTTTTTTATGATCTGAAACGTTTTCAACATTTATCTACGCATTTTGATTCTGGTAGGAACCTACAAATGCAAAAAGCCTTGAATTTGAAAACGAGGCTGGTGCACTGGCGAACACTAATGTCCGGGAATTGTCCGGGAAATCGCCGGGAATTGGCCGGGAAATGTCCGGGAAATGGGGGGTAGTGATGCGTTATCCCTAATATCTCCACTTCGGGTGGTCAGAAATTATTAAAATTAGTATCAAATAAAATTTTAAGCTCCATTCTAAAAGATTATTAAAAAATAATTTACTTTTTAAACGTTTTAGGGGTCCATTTATTTAGTTAATTTGTCCGGGAAATTCTCGGATTTTGTCCTGGATTTTGGGGTAGTGGTGCGTTAACCCTAATATCTCAACTTCGGGTGGTCAGAAATTAATAAAATTAGTATCAAATAAAATTTTTAGCTCCATTCTAAAAGAATATTAAAAGATATTTTTCATTTTGAATATTTTAGGGGTCCATTTCTGAAGTTAATTTGTCCGGGAAATTCCCGGTTGTGTCCTGGATGTTGGGGTAGTGGTGCATTTTCATAGTATCTCTGTTTGTGGTGATCACTTTTTGATAACGATTGATATATATTAAAATTTTAAGTTCAGTTCTAAAAGAATATAAAAAAAAACTATTTTCATACACCTCACTGAGGCACTTCTAATGAGTGCACACAACATGACTAATTTAGAGAAGATCTCAAAGAATCTTTAATTACGGCAAACAGTGTAGAACTTGGTCAACGGTTTAACACATATATGCCTAGCGCCCCATTGTTGGGCCATTGGCAAACAGTGTAGATCTTGATCAAAGGTTTAACCCATATATGCCTTGACTCCCACTTGAGGGACATTGGCAGATAGTGTAGAACCATTGGCAGATCAGATATTTAACCCAGATATTCTTCCATATATGCCTATATAGCGTCCCATTTGTGGGACATAGTCAAACAGTGTAGACTCAAATGATCAGACGCTGCAAAACGTGTCGTCTGATCTGGGCCGCACAATGCTACATCTGATCTGGGTCTACACTATTTGCTTAAACAACGAGGAAATTTAACCGCATCCATTTCTTGCTAGCAATGAATTAGATGTACGGACTTTGACGGACCATTATGATCAGTAGCTGCGCAAACCTTGGCGTCTGATCTGGGCCGCTAAGTGCGACGTCTGATCTCGGCATACACTGTTTGCTTAATCAACGACGAAATTTAACCGCATCCATTTCTTGCTGGCAATGAATTAGTTGTACGGACTTTGACTGATTTGACGGACAATGATGCTCAGACGCTGCAAAACTTGGCGTCTGATCTCGGCCGCAAAATGCGACATCTGATCAGGTTCTATATTGTTTGCTTAAACAACGAAATTTAAGCGCATCCATTTCTTCCTGACGATGAATTAGGTGTACGGACTTTGAGCGATTTTACGGGCCATTAATTTTCTAACGAGATTAAAAATGTGTTAAGTTAATTGCTTTAAATCATAATAAGTTGGCGTTTGCTGCTTACCTGGATTGAAATAGTAGAAATACTTCATTCATTCACTTGTAAAATCGTAAAAATTCCAGTCTGGTGATTTTGCAAAATGCCTGAGTATATTGATAACATGATTTGCTGTGAAAATCGTAAGTGCAAAATTTGGTTTTATAGAATATGTTTAGGTCTGAATTCATCATCAAATCAATGGCAGTGTCCGTCTTGTGAGCAGCAACATGTGTGACATCAAAGAAAGCTGTGTAATGGAAACCCATGTTAATCCAACTTTATAAAGAGAAAAGTAGGATTTACACGGGATGTGCAGTCTTTCTTTCGTATTCACAAGTCGATATATTAAGGAAAAAGAACCAATACCCCCTATTCCCCCAACATCCTGGTCATAATCCAGGTTGTGGGTACTCATTAGAACTGCCTCAGTGAGGCGTATGAAAAGATTTTTTTTACATTATTTTATCATTGAACTTAAACTTTAAACATATATCAATTTTTATCCATAAGCGATCACCAGAAACCGAGATATTATAAAAATGCACAAATACCGATTGATCCAGGACACAATCGGGAATTTCCCGGACAAATTAACTTCAAAAAAATGGACCCCTAAAATATTGAAAATGAAATTTTTTTTAATAGTCTTTTGAGACGGAGCAAAAATTTTTATTTCATACTAATTTTAATAATTTCTGACCACCCAAAGTCGAGATATTATGGTTAACGCACCACTACCCCCAAATCCGGGAAAAATCCGAGAATTTCCCGGACAAATTAACTTGAAAAATGGACCCCTAAAACGTTATAAAATCAAATTATTCTTTTTTTATCCTTTAGAATGGAGCTAAAAATTTCATTTGATACTAATCTCATTAATTTCTGACCACCCAAAGTGGAAATATTAGGGATAACGCACCACTACCCCCAATTTCCCGGACATTTCCCGGCGAATTCCCGGACATTTCCCGGACAATTCCCGGACATTAGTGTCCACCTGGTGCACTGCTCCATCATCCGGGCAATTCACACCTAGTCAAGGGTAGAGTCAAAGGCCATATTCGACTGGGAAGTTTCGTGAAATTTTCGTGAAATTCCACGCAGGAGTGCGGTGTTATCTTGTAATAGCCGATCACATGGTCCAATCAAATATGAGTTATTTTTCAAATACGTAAGCGATCGTGGAGCACGATTCTATTCGAAGGAAAAGTCGAACCTTTCGTGCACCACGGTCGCTTATGAGCTATACGCAAATAAAATATTTGATTGGACCATGTGACCAGCTATTACAACTAGGAACCACACTCCTACGTGGAATTTCACGGAAATTTCACGAAACCTACCAGTCGAATACCGCCATTAAGTGTAGCACCAGAACACTGCACCATACCACGTGACAACTACTTGATTGAACAGAACACAGATCGGTGCAAATGGAACAGTGAATCAAGTACGCCCTTACAGTGCTTCGTCATACCAACCGATTCCCGCCATTAGATTTCACAACAAAGTGGTTTTCTGATGTTTTTCATTGAGAAAAGCTGAATAGTACAATGTGGAATAATCAAGGAGGTACTACTGATAGTTTCTGTTTCTGCTTGCAAGTGGGACCAATTTCTCTAGGTGTCATTAATTAAGAAACACATCCGTTTGTAATTAAGGGACATCTCGGCCCCTAACAAACTCGGCCTCTGACAAACTCGGCCGCTAAGAAGATCGGACCCTACGAACTCGGCCCCTGACCAACTCGGCACCTATTATTATTATAATATTTGCCCAAAAGATATATTTTTAGTATTGGTAAAGATGGACAGGTCTTGGAAACCCACAAAAGGACAGAACTTCCCTCGAACGACAGATATTCTGTCCTTTTATAGATTCGCTTATCTGTAAAACGAAAGATATTTGCTTTTTGACATGTTATTTTCATGAAATTGTCGTGCAAAACGAAAAAACCGCGTTCTAGAACACGTTGAAATCTCTTCCACTCAATACCAGCAACGTTAGGAAGAAGACCAGACGTCTTCAGAAAGGTGTGTTTTCTGCGGAAATAAAGAAAAAGATACCGTTATAATTCTCCTATTTTCTGTGTCTTGAAATCAATCAAAAACAGGAAAGCTTTAACCATTTTATCATAATTTGAAAAGTGGCCGTCGATTTATATGGAATCCACCATCTTGATTGACTGGTTCTCTTGTTTTTTTTCTGACTTTTCCAATTTTATTTCTGTTTCGGATATAGAGGTTGCATACAGTTAGTCAGAATATACTACGGTGGACCAAAAAATCTCTCTCTACTTGAGTTTTGATGCAAACCTCAAATAAGGGACACCTGTCGTTTCGCATGAAAGTCGTTTCACCCGTTGGCAGTTTGGCCAATTGCCAATGGTCTTAAAACCCTGGAACGTTTTGCCCATGGTGCGTTTCGACCTTGGACATTTCGCCCTTGTGTCTTTTCGCCCCGATTTGCTGGGTCATTTTGTCCCTTTTTTTTTTTTTTTTTTTTTTTCATTTCAGATTTAACGTCCCCTTCAACAGTGCATATTCATTTTGGAGACCTAACCCTATTTATTTAGGTATTTTGGTTTGGTACTGTACATGTATAGGAGCTTTTTTCGTGACATACTTTTGGTTCTAAAAATAGAACAGGAAAAGCCCTGGCCGTCATCTGTCGTATTGCTTCAAAGGTAGTGGGACAGATAAAGTGTTAATTACAGCGTAAAACAGTGGAATTCTTTTAAACTTTTGGCTAAATCTAATGTAAGATAATGGGAGAATCACCGATATGCTGCCAGATGTGAAATTTCGCATTACAAAAACAATATATTGTACATACGACCCAGCAGGGTCCTCTCTCTTTCTCTCTGTCTCTCTTAGCGCACCAACAATTAGCGAGCGCAGGTAAATGTAAATTACAGTTTGCCGTTAAAAAACGCCACGTCAAACGACATGTAGAGTGTCAACAACGTCGTGTCTACATCAAACCAACTTCAAAGGGATGCACTGAATTTGACTTTGCAACGTTGATGAAATGTCAGAACGTTACGTTGGCGATAATACGGCGTTGCTTAATAAAATGTAATTTGCCCAGTGCTCGGACCCATCAAGACTCAGTGGGGTTGGAACATTAAATTCAAAACAAACATAGAACACCCTTTCAGTGCATGAGAAAGAAACACTCCTTCGCCAGTGCAAGATTTAACAGTAAAATATGGTAGATTTGCAGATTGGTTCAACCTGTCCATGGCCTACATTAACCCATTTGGTACCGGAAACCCCAAAAGGGGTAAGTGGTAGGGCTGACTATCGATGCCAATTTTGACTATCGTGATAGTATTGCTATCGTGGAAACTACTATCATGATACTATCACTATCGTGGCATACTATCACGATACTATCGTGATACTATCGGGAACACTTATAAATGATTCATAGATGTTATATCACTCACATAAAATGGCTAAGAGTGACAGAACGAGTTAGGAAAATTCCAATGGCCTAAAATTGTATGTTTATTGTGTGTTTCAATATCAGCATTCATTTGCTGCTTCCAGTATATATGCCTGTAAGTGATGGTTATCATAGCTTTAATACCTTTGCAGTGTTTGAGATTTTCTGCTTGTGAAAACTGACACATGCTGATCGTTCTTCGATTCTTTGATGTTTGCCGCCTGTGTTAAATTAATCTGTGGATTCAGTTAATTAGGTAACCCGATTATTACATAGTATTACGTAATCACAGCACGCTATTTTAGCACCTCTTTAAGGGCGACATGAATCTAACAAACTGCATTAAAACTTGAACTTACATATTTTTTATTTGAAGTTAGAATCAAAAGCTAGACTATCAAAATAGAAGTAAAGCAATTATCAAGTCGGTTTTTTCATTTAGCAATATGTACAGGGCTTGACCTAGGCTCTTTGACTCTGTAGACATTTAGTCCTTGCACAAAAGACAGCTAAGACAAGCAGCAATAATAAAACAAAGTTTTTATGTAATGAAATTTGGCCGTTTCGACATGTTATTTTTTCTGGAATATCCCTCTATTATAATACAAAGACAACCAAAAATAGAATCAGAAAGACCCACGAAAAATAAAAACGCCAATTTGTCCCAGGTTGTCCAGTGTCCACCATCAAAACGTCCAGAATCACCTTAAGAAAGTACTTGATAGACGGAGACCTAAGGCCTCGCCCTGCACGTTTTTTTCCCCTACAGGATGACGACAGGAAAATAAAACTTTGTCTGCTTAAATATTCCCCCAAGAATTCAATCCCAATCGGTCAGGCCAGCCGACTGATGACATCATCATTGATGCATTTGTGCATACTTGCCGACTTACCTGAGTCTATCATGTACTCGCATGCACATTCTGTGCGTTTTTCGAGAAATGCATTTCTAATGAGACCACAAAAGTGCGGTTTAATAGTCGGGTCCTTATGCGCAAAAAGAGTCACATATACAACAAGTTAAACTGCATCATACCGTCATTTATTATGCATTTATTTACCTATATGAATAAGTCAGCACACAGCAAAAACAAACATTTCTTCATACAAAAGATCAGCTTGTGCATCTTGCAAATGTCTTAGAAACTGAACAGGGAAATGGCATTTGTCCCAGAAGTTATACTACGCAAGGATAGTACAAACAGCAAACATTTATATATGACTGCGCAGGCTGATCTGAGCCTTCACATGTCGCACAGGTTTCACTGTCATGTTATCAAAAAGTTGCATGCAACAAACGCGTGATCAATCTACAGTACAGTTGCCGCGAAGCCTCGATGGTTTTCGCATCATGCGTGGATAAATTTTATTTTCCGCGTTTCTGTTACGTAATTTTTGCGTGAATTTTGCGCGAATTTTGCGTGGAAGTCGTAGGCTTCACGCGCGATTTTTATCTCGAGTTGCGCGAAGTTTCCGCGGTTAAAACAAGGTGTCCACGCATGATGCGTGAAACATCTCACGTAGTTTATCATTAAAGAACTTTTAAGTCTTGAAAGATCGATTTTTTCTTCACGCGTGGATGCGTGAAAAATAGTGGGTAAAATTTAAGACCGTGCGGCATCTACATGTACATGTATATTAAACAGAAACGACATATGTTCTTATATAGCATATCCCGTTAAAATAACTATTAAAATATTGAAATTTATAGCCATAAACATGGACGTAACTGAGCATTCAGACCAAATCCTCAGATGAACTATAAAATTTAGACATTAGTCACACGTACTTGTATGTAACATCAACTACATGAACATGTGCTGTACAGTGTAGCTTTCGCCAGTAAATCATTCTTATTCGAAAAAAAAAAAAAAAACGTTATTGTTGTGATCATCCAGCTGTAAAAACCACCGTGACCTTTCCCTTTCTCCACCATGCATATTGTATAGATTACGACATTTTGCTCCACGTCCAACACGATCCCAGGTACAACAATACTTACACGGTTCATGCGTGCGCCTAGCATAGACCAAGGAGACCAAAAAGAGTCCATACATCTGCATCCCTAATTACAGTCTATGTCGTACTCATCGAAAACTTTCGGAATTCCAAATACCAGTAGACCCATAACTAGGCTGCGCGAATGCGCAGGCCCATCCAAGCCTCCAGTGGGAACCCATCTACCGGCATCGCGTCTCATATAAGCCTGAGCACAGCAACACCTGTGTGCGGCCCAGGCAAAAAAAAAAAAAAACCAACAAACAGCACCTTGACTGACTTGTAATAAACCCAAATTTTCTGTTCATAAAGCGGGGTTTAGACATGTGAACAGGTCTGAACCCCACTTTAGATGAAGAAAAATTGGATTTATTGGCAGGTTCGTTACCCTCTTTTTCCGCAAGAACATAGAGTGTGGGTACTCGTCACAACCGCCTCTCAGAGGCAGTTTTTCCAAGCATCCGAAATTTGAATGTCGGACAAAATTTTCATTTAAACTACATGAAAATTTCTTTAGCAATGTGTAATCATAATGTAGCCGCTGAGTCCCTCAAGCATACAAAATATCGCTTTAGCATTTGACCGACATTGGGGTAGACCATATTTAATTTTTTCAGTCTAAGATCGATTTTTATTTCACAACATGAACATGAAATGTAGATCTATTTTCCTTCAAAAATTATCCACAGTTGCTATGTTGACCTGGTGCCACGTGCAGTATTTACATTGTATTGATGCTAAAAGTGACGTCACCAACAACTGAATGGCGTGCAAGTGTGCATGACCCAATTTCTGACACACATTAGTAACGTTTGGCTTCTAACAGACAGACGGGGTTATTAGAAATAAATTGTGCTGCTTGATGCTTCCACGCAGAGCTGATAGTGAGTAGTGGTAAACAGCTGAGAAGGTCTAAGTCTGTCCAGGGAAAGTGATGGGAGTCGAACCATCGACACCCTATTGGATTCATTGGCTTGCAGGGCTTGAGATGTCATTTTATCTCTTTGTCGGGTAAAAGTCCCTCAAAATTGGAAGTAACGTCTCCTAAACAGCGTTGACGGGGACCTCAGTTCAAACAAACTAAAAGACAGAGAATGTAGATGTCAGTTTTCGATTTTATACCAGTAGTCTGTTTGTCAGTTTGTATTGGAGTTTAACGGCCCAGTCAACACTATTTCAGGTCATTTTTGATCCGGTCAGTTTACCTACATGTATCCGCACTTTTACTGGACAGGCTTATACGTAGCCGGTTAATCCGTACAGTGCACCTTCTTTCACCAGAAACTGACAGCTGCCCTTCTTGAATCAGCGGAAGGGAGAGAATAACCGTAGAAAAGATTTCATGATCAATCTCCACGAAAGAATGTTGCCGACCTCGGCAGGTATCGAACCCGCGTCATCCTGATTACCAGTCAGATGCGCATCCGACTGAGGTTCCGATGCTGCCCATATACCAGCAGTGAAAATCGCTGGTTGTGACAGTGATAATATCAATTTCGAATTCACTTAAAATTTCTATATCTATATCACTGAAAAGCATAGCATTGAACTAATTAAACACAAGAAAGCAGTCTGAAGGACAACCAAATCCCCCGCCGCATTTTGTATCAAGGCTCAACCTTGTGACCTTCACCTGTGACCTTGACTTTACGTTGGCATGGTTTATTTATGGTTCTGCACATCATCTCACTGTGGGTATATTTCACAGAAGTTTAATGAAAATCAATCCAGGGGTAAAGGAGATATGGAACGGACACAAAATTCAAAGTTTCAAACTCTTGACCTTCAACCGTGACCTTGACCTTAAGTCGGCATGGTTCATTTATGGGTTCTGCACACCAGCTCACTGAGACAAATTATTGACCAAAGTTTAATGAAAATCTATCAAAGGGTTCAGGAGATATGGAGCGGACAAGAAAGTGTTACGGATAGACAGATGGACGGACTTACAGACGGACGGATGGACAAGGGTTCTGCACATCAGCTCGCTGAGGTGACTATTTGACCAAAGTTTAATGAAAACCCTTCCAAGGGTAAAGGAGACGGACACAAAATTCCAAGTTTCAGACTCGTGACCTTCAACCGTGACCTTGACCTTAAGTCGGCATGGTTTATTTATGGGTTCTGCACACCAGCTCACTGAGGCGAATAATTGACCAAAGTTTAATGAAAATCTATCAAAGGGTCCAGGAGATATGGAGCGGGCGAGAAAGTGTTACGGACGGACCGACGGACATGGGTTCTGCACATCAGCTCACTGAGAAGAATATTTGAAGTTTAATGAAAATCCAGAGTAAAGGAGATATGGAACAGACAAAAAATTCCAAGTTTCAAACTCGTGACCTTCAACTGTGACCTTGACCTTGAGTCGGCATGGCTCATGTATGGGTTCTGCACACCGGCTCACTGAGACGAATAATTGACCAAAGTTTAATGAAAATCTACCAAAGGGTTCAGGAGATATGGAGCGGACAAGAAAGTGTTACGGACAGAGAGACGGACAGACGAAGTCCATTCCTATAATAACCGCTCCGCTTCTCGGCGGGGATGAAAAACAGGGACGGTAAAAAAAAAAAAAAAAACTTTTTTTTTATTATTATTAACTTATCAAACATCACTGCTAACAAAGATCATACAATAGTTAAACTACGGAGTCCGTGACATTATTTCATTTAAGGGAAATGGATACACATGTCCGATTTTCCGCCATTTTTTCTAAGTGGGGCAACATTCGGCACTTTCTATTCGATTATTATAAACTATGTCCCACAAAAAAGACTCTCTTAAAGGAAAGAATTTGCTCCTAATGCACACATTATTTCCTGTAAGAGTCTACTCTTAAAGGAAAGAATTTACTCCCGAGGAGCAAGTTCTTTCCTGTAGGAGTCTACTCTTAAAGGAAAGAATTTGCTCCTAAGGAGCAAGTTCTTTCCTTTAATGACAGGGGAAACATCTATGAAGGATTTTCCACAACGGAGGGCATTGCGAAAGCACGCCTGTTCAAATACATGTATATTAGAAAATTTTCCCAAAAAAAATTTCAGATAAAAAGTTCTGATGTTTTCCTTATTTCGGCTCGAAACATAGATTGTGGGTACTCCTTAGAACCGCCTCGTCGAGTAGTACCCATAATATATATTTTTGAACAGAAATTATAAAAAAAATATACGCCTGAAACCCCGGTTTTACATATATTAAATTGGGTTTACGGGGGTTAAAATTGTATAGGCGTGTTTTCGAGATGGTGTATCCATTCCCCTTGAAAGATTTACAAAATAATCTATTTATTATTAATATTTTTTTTATTAAAGTAAAACTGGGGTTACGGGGATACGCATTGTTTTTCTTATTTCTGCTCAAAAACATAGATTGTGGGTACTCGGTAGAACCGCCTCGCCGAAGCGGTTCTAACGAGTGCCCACAACCTATGTTTTGAGCAGAAATTTCATTTTTTGGTGAAAAGGAATCTATATTGGAGTAAGCGTGTTTTCGAAAAGCAAGTATGACCTTACCTGTTGGTGGGACGAAAAACAGAAACACACACTGAGACCGCATTCTTATTTTCCATATGAGCTGGCGCACGACAAGGATTTTTCTACCACAGAAGTATCTGACCAGCCTGTGCAACTAGATAGCATGACCAGTCATCGCTCTTCGAATAGCCCACATAGGAGATTCATACGAACAGCAAAGGCTCTGATCAGACTGTGCGGATGCGCAGGCTGATCTGATCAGACTGTGCGGATGCGCAGGCTGATCTGAGTCTTCAATGGTTACATGTCTTATCGAATTACGTGTTCATCAATTTTGGCCAGTCTTCACTTGTTGTTCTTGAAATAGCCCAGAGATCGGAATGCTCACAGGAATAGCAAATGCTCTGATCAGGCTGTGCGGATACGCAGGCTGATCTGAATCTTCAATGGTCACTCGTCTTATCGAATTACGTGTTCATCCATTTTGACCAGTCTTCACTTATTGCTCTTTGAATAGCCCAGAGATCGGAATGCTCACAGGAACAGCAAATGCTCTGACCAGACTGCGCAGTTCATCTCAATGTCGGGTAAAAGTCCCACAAAGTTGGAAGCAACGTCTCCAAAATGACCTATACAGTCTTTACGGGGACGTTAAACCTCAAACAAATACCTTTACATGTAGTAAGTTACGGAGGAATAATTAATAATAGCCACATTTTCAAGAGGAGAAGACCCCGTGCTGTATTTGTTTCGTTACTCTCGCCTCATAAACCAGGGATCAAAAAAGAGTCAGTTCTTTTTTCTTTTACCCCGCAAGTGAGGGTGGGGTTAGCGCATTATTTTAAAGTTAAAGGGGTGTATAGGATTCATTGGGTGTGTCCACTGGCTAAAATATGGATGTGCGGTTGAGTTTATCTCTGTTATTATACCCGCTTTTGTTTTGTATAAAAAAGGGTATATTATTTTCTTCACGGCTGTCCGTCCTTCTTTCCGTCTGTTACAATCAGAATGCAACTTCTTTTTTTATTTCGTGGCCTATGGTGACCAAACTTGGTATACATATTGCTTCGGACGGCGTATTCAAAGTTTTATCTGACCCACTGGAGTCATGAGGGTAGTCAAAGGTCGAATTTCAAGAAACTGCTTGTGAATGCAACTACTTTATTATTCCTTGAACTATGGTGACCAAACTTGATACACATATTGCATAGGGACTGCAGATGTATCCAAATTTTGATCTCTCCCACCCCACCCCCGGTCATGGGTTGCGATCAAAGGTCAAATAATTTTTTAAGGGTTTTGTCATTATATAGAAGAAAGCGGGTATTTTGCGATGGGGCAACAAAACTTGCACGGTCAGCTGTCTAACCAGTGTAGATCAGCCGGCCTGTCTGGTCTGCGCAGTCTGAGTAGCTTTTCCGTTTTGTAGGCATCTGACCAGTAGCTGCACGGTTTAATAAAAAAAACGGGTACTGTGCACGCATGCGTCATGCTACAAGTTACGTTAAATGTATAATTGTGATGGACATTATTATAAATAATGGCGGGCGGTGCACGTCATTTGGTAAAATGTAGACTTCGTTGGAATAAAACATTTGGTTGGAAAAAAAAACTTTAAATTGGACAATTGGTCGAAATTTTTGTTTAGAAATGCGACACTTGGTCGATTTTAATTAACCATGATCTGCTTATCCCGACCGGTTGTTATTGACTCACTCGATTATTTTTAAAACCTTTTTTGGGTTTTGGTTTTACGGCCCTTTAAAGATTATTTCACTCATATCGAGCCGATCGTTAATCAGAGGTGGGCTAAAACCGGAGTATCCGGAGAAAAAACCACCTGACCTTCCGTTACAGAACTTGGCGTCTTACATGTGACCCGAGCGGGGCTCGAACCACAGCGGTGAGAGACCTAATGATCAAGAGTCAGCGCTCTTAACCACTAGGCCATGGAGTCCCGATTTTAAAACAATAGGTCGGTCATAATATAATGACCTGAACGTTATGTTTTCCAGCAGTTCTGATATATTGGGTTCTTAAATGTATATATTTATTATGTCTCCCCCGAAAATTTTTTTTTCGGAGAGACATATTGTTTTTCCCCCGGGCGTCTGTCTGTCCGTCTGTCCGTCTGTCTGTCTGTCCGTCTGTCACACTTTCGTGTCCGCTCTGTAACTTGAAAACCGTTAGAGCTATCGTCACGAAACTTCGTATAAATATTAATCAGCATTAGACGACGTGCAGTGCGCAAGAACCATAACTCTCGCATTTATACTTTTTGAATTATCTCCCTTGGAAGTTTGTTGGTATGTATATATGTATGGGCAAATCGTGTCCGGTCAATAACTTTCTTATTTTTTGATGGATTTTAAAATTACTCGGCAGAAATATTAACAACCATAAGACGATGTGTGGTGCGCATGAGGCAGGTCGGTACCTCAAAGGTCAAGGTCATACTTAGAGGTCAAAGGTCAAAAAAGGGGCCTTTTTTTCGTATTTGGTCAATAACTTTCTTATTTTGAGATGGATTTTAAAATTACTTGGCATAATTATTAACAACCATAAGATGATGTGTTGTGCGCATGAGGCAGGTCGGTACCTCAAAGGTCAAGGTCATACTTAGAGGCCAAAGGTCAAAAAAGGGGCCTTTTTTTCGTATTTGGTCAATAACTTTCTTATTTTGAGATGGATTTTAAAATTACTTGGCATAATTATTAACAACCATAAGACGATGTGTGGTGCGCATGAGGCAGGTCTGTTCCTCAAAGGTCAAGGTCATACTTAGAGGTCAAAGGTCAAAAAAGGGGCCTTTTTTCGTAAGGCAGGTCGGTACCTCAAAGGTCAAGGTCATACTTAGAGGTCAAAGGTCAAAAAAGGGGCCTTTTTTCGTATTTGGTCAATAACTTTCTTATTTTGAGATGGATTTTGAAATCACATGGCAGAAATGTGAACCAATATAAGGTGATGTGTTGCGCGCATGACCCAGGTTGGTACCTCAAAGGTCAAGGTCATACTTAGAGGTCAAAGGTAAAAAAAGGGGCCTTTTTTCGGGTTTTGTCAATAACTTGCATATTTTTAAATAGAATTTGAAGTTACTTGGCAAACATGTTAACTATCATGGGACGATGTGTTGCATGCATGATTCAGTTTGGTACCTAAAATGTCAAGGTCATACATAGAGGTCAAAGGTAAAAATGGGGCCTTTTTTCGTGTTTGGTCAATAACTTTCTTATTTTTAAATGGATTTTGAAATTGCTTGGCAGAAATGTTAACCATCATGAGATGATGTGTTGCACACATGACCCAGTTTAATACCTGAAAGGTCAAGGTCATACATAGAGGTTAAAGGTAAAAAAAGGGGCTTTTTTGTGTTCTGTCAATAACTTTCTTTTTATGCCCCCAACTTTGAAACAGTTTGAGGGGCATATTGGTTCTGGTTCGTTCGTCCGTTCGTCCCTCCATTACGCTTTTGATGCATAGCATAACTAAAGAACCGTGTATGCTAGGGTTTTGAGTTTTCATAAATGGATTCCTCATGGAAAATTAGCTGACGCATATTTTTTTTCTCGTCCGGATTATGCCCCCTTCAAGAGTTATTGCCCTTTGATTTTTTTTTTTTAATAAAATCTTGTCAGCAAGATATCTCAAAAACTATTGGAGCTAGAGCCTTGAAAATTGGTGATTATATTGATGGTGATGAGTAGATGAACTGATTAACTTTTGACAAAATTCCGAAAAATACTTAGTTATGGCCCTTTGTCATTTTGGTAATTTGTGCCCATTGTAATGTATGATAAAAGTGATGCATAGCATAACTTTAGAACCATGTATGCTAGGGTTTTGAAATTTCATATATGGATTCCTCATGGAAAATTAGCTGACGCGTATTTTTTTTCTCGTCCGAAATATGCCCCTTTCAAGAGTTATTGCCCTTTGAAATTTTTTTTAATAAAATCTTGTCAGCAAGATATCTCAAAAACTATTGGAGCTAGAGCCTTGAAAGTTGGTGAATAGATTGTTGGTGATGAGTAGATGAACTGATTAACTTATGACAAAATTCCGAAAAATACTTTGTGAGTTATGGCCCTTTGTCATTTTGGTAATTTGTGCCCATTGTAATGTATGCTAAAAGTGATGCATAGCATAACTTTAGAACGGTGTATGCTATGATTTTGAAATTTCATATATGCATTTCTGATGGAAAATAAGCTGACGCGTATTTTTTTTCTCGTCAGGATTATGCCCCTTTCAAGAGTTATTGCCCTTTGAATTTTTAGCTCACCAGAGCCGAAGGCTCCGGGGGAGCTTATAGGATAGGCAGTTGTCCGGCGTCGTCGTCGTCGTTGTCGTCGTTGTCGTTGTCGTCGTCGTCGTCTGACGTCAACACTTTCAAACATCTTCTTCTCTGAAGCCACTGGACCGATTCAGCCCAAATTTTATCTGTAGCATCCTTGGGCAGGGGGATTGAAAGTTTGTGTTTTTTATGAAAATCGGCCCATTAGTTTGGTTGCTATGGCAACTTAGAGTTTCCATAGACTTATAATGGGGAAAATTGAAAAATGGCATTTACTGCCAAGTCATTGCAGATATTTGGACAAAACTTTTATAGAAATGTTTCTTGAGTAAAATTCTTTCAGCCATATGCTTTTATGCCAACCTGAGGGTCCCCCAGGTTGTGCCGGGGCCATGCCCCACCCCCTCCACTTCATAAAAGGCCATATATCTCAGAAACCATTCAGATCCCGACCCCTAAACCATATATATTCTTGTTCCTATTGATAAGACGCATTTAGTAACACCAACCTTGGGGTCCTCAGGGATGTGCCGAGGTCATGCCCCACCCCCTCCACTTAATAAAAGGCCCAATATCTCGGAAACCATTCAGATCCCCACCCCTAAACCATATATATTCTTGTTCCTTATGATAAGACCCATTCGGTGACATCAACCTGGGAGTCCCCTGGATGCGCCGGGGCCATGCCCCACCCCCTCCATTTCATAAAAGGCCCAATATCTCGAAAACCTTACAGATCCCCGCCCCTAAACCATATATATGCGTGCTTCTTATGATAAGACACATTCATTGACACCAACCTGGGGGTCCTCAGAGATGCGCTGGGGCCTTGCCCCACCCCTCTACTTCACAAAAGGCCATATATCTCAGAAACTGTTCAGATCCCCACCCCTAAACCATATATATTCTTGTTCCTATTGATAAGACGCATTCAGTAACACCAACCTGGGGGTCGTCAGGAATGCGCACAGGTCAGGTCCCACCCCCTCAACTTTATAAAAGGCCCAATATCTCGGAAACCATTCAGATTCCCACCCCTAAACCATATATATTCTTGTTCCTTTTGATAAGACCCATTCAGTGACATCAACCTGGGAGTCCCCTGGATGCACCGGGGCCATGCCCCACCCCCTCCATTTGATAAAAGCCCAATATCTCGGAAACCTTACAGATCCCCGCCCATAAACCATATATATGCTTGCTTCTTATGATAAGACACATTCATTGACACCAACCTGGGGGTCCTCAAAGACGCGCTGGGGCCTTGCCCCACCCCTCCACTAAAAAAAAGGCCATATATTTCAGAAACTGTTCAGATCCCCACCCCTAAACCATATATATTCTTGTTCATTATGATAAGACGCATTCAGTAACACCAACCTGGGGGTTCCCAGGGATATGCTGGGGCCATGCCCCACCCCCTCCATTTCATAATATCACAATATCTCGGAAACCCTACAGATGGCCACCCCTTAACCATATATAGTCTTGTTCCTTATGATAAGACACATTCATTGACACCAACCTGGGAGTCTCCCTGGGCCTTGCCCCACCCCTCCACTTCACATAAGGCCTTATATCTCAGAGAATGTTCTTAGCCCCACCCTAAACCATATATATTCATCTTTCTTATGATAAGACGCATTCAGTGACACCAGCTTGGGAGTCCCCGGGGCACGCCCAGGCCATGCCACACCGCTTTACTTCATTAAAAGCCATATATATCAGAAATAGTTCAGATCCCCACCCCTAAACCATATACTTGTTCCTTATGATAAGACTCGTTCAATCACACCAACCTGGAGGTCTCTTTGTGCTGAGGCAATGACGCCCCGCCCTTCCATTTCATAAAAGGCTTTATATTTCAGAAACCATTCAAATCCCCACCCCATAATCATATATGTTCTTGTTCCTTATTATTAGCACACCTACTGTAGCGGGGTCCGCAGGGGCCATTCCTATTTCATAAAAGGGCCTCAAATCTCTGAAACCGGTCAGATTCCCAGCACTGAACCATATATATACTTGGTCCTTATGATAAGACACATTTAGGGACAACAGTTTGGGCTTTCCTGGGATCAACAGGGCATGCACCAACCCCTCAACTGTTAAAGGAGCCTTACAGATCCCCACTGCTAAACCATATATATTTTTGTTTCTTATGATAAGACGCATTTAGTGATACCAACCAGGGCTCCATTGGGTCCATGCCCCACCCCCTCTACTTCATAAAAGGCCTAACTTTTCAGATGCTGAGTCCACATGGGTGCTCATTTGGACATGGGGGTTCATTTGGTGGATTAAAATGATATCATGTTAAAATACATGGCTGCCATTGGGCAGGATGGGCAGTGCCCACCTGAGCTCTGGTGAGCATAGTGGCCCATGGGCCTCTTGTTTTTTAATAAAATCTTGTCAGCAAGATATCTCAAAAACTATTGGAGCTAGAGGCTTGAAAGTTGGTGAATATATTGGTGGTGATGAGTAGATGAACTGATTAACTTCTGACAAAATTCCAAAAAATACTTTGTGAGTTATGGCCCTTTGTCATTTTGGTAATTTGTGCCCATTTTAATGTATGCTAAAAGTGATGCATAGCATAACTTTAGAACCATGTATGCTAGGGTTTTGAAATTTCATATATGGGTTCCTCATGAAAAATTAGCTGACGCGTATTTTTTTTCTCATCCGGATTATGCCCCTTTCAAGAGTTATTGCCCTTTGAAATTTTTTTAATAAACTCTTGTCAGCAAAATATCTCAAACACTATTGGAGCTAGAGCCTTGAAAGTTGTTGAGTATATTGGTGGTGATGGGTATATGAACTGATTAACTTTTGACAAAATTCCGAAAAATACTTTGCGAGTTATGGCCCTTTGTCATTTTGGTAATTTGTGCCCATTGTAATGAATCCTAAAAGTGATGCATAGCATAACTTTAGAACTGTGTATGCTATGGTTTTGAAATTTCATATATGCATTCCTAATGGAAAATAAGCTGACACGTATTTTTTTCTCATCCGGATTATGCCCCTTTCAAGAGTTATTGCCCTTTGAATTTTTTTTAATAAAATCTTGTCAGCAAGATATCTCAAAAACTGTTGGAGCTAGAGGCTTGAAAGTTGGACCATGAGTCATGTGCAAGACCAAGCTCCATACCTCCAATGTCAAGGTCATACCTAGAGGTCAAAGGTAAAAAAAAGGACAGTCAATAACTTCCTTATTCTTTGATGGATTATGAAATTACTTGGCAGAAATGTTAACCATCATGAGACGATGTGTTGTACCGCAAAGGTCAAGGCCATACTTAGAGGTCAAAGGTAAAAAAGTGCTTTTTTTGTTTACGGCCAATAACTTTTTTATTTTTCTATGAACATTTTTAAAGTTACTATGCAGAAATGTTCATCTTCATTAGATGATGTGTTGCACACAAGACCCAGCTCAATACCTCCAATGTCAAGGTTATACTTAGCAGTCAAAAACGGGGGAGACATCTGTGTTTTTGTAGAAAAACAAATTCTAGTTTGAAATACATTAAGGAGAAGACAATTAGTGGTCAATTAATAAAAACAAATACATTTGCATAGAAGGGGAACAAGCATAGAACCCTGGGTGACGCCAACATAGACTTTGTGTCCAGGTTGTTCCGTAACACCTAAATGGACTTGTGATTTAAACAAAATTATGCGCAATAGGGTGATTTGGGGGTAAATTACTTTCGTTTCAGCTTCTTTCAGTTTTGACGAAAAACTTCGGCAAAATGTTAATTTGACGCATTTTTTTTTTTTTACGAAAATTCGACCAAATATTGGTTCAACGGAAGGTACCATTCGAACGAAAAATACATTCGACCAAGTGGTTTTCAATGAAATGTCATAGAAGCAAATAATGGAATCGCCCCGTTAAACCAGAAGCAAACTCATACGTTTGAGCCAGCGCCAGCCAAATACAATAAGTTTGGCACGACCGGCAAAGACACTCAGATCGGAGCCTGACCAGTGTTGATCAGCCTGCACAGCCGCGCATCTGATCAGCGTATTAATGTTGTCAGATTAGGATCTGAACGGTTTACGTTACAGGTATGCTATCAGTTATCGCTACGATGAGAAAACACTTCATAAATGGAATCGCCTCGCTAACTGTAGTTTGAGCCAGCACATGGCAATAAGACCTACACGAGCAGTATAGACCTCAAGCTGTTGTACCCGCTCGGTCTGATCTGAACCAGCCTGTGCATTCGCACAGTTAAACCTACAGCATCTGGGCAATCAAAAGAGGGAAATGAAAGCTCAGGCCATTTCAAGTGGATGTAATCATGGGTCATAGCAATGCCAATGGCATTTTGCAGGTCTGGTCATGCACTGCCTCTTTGGAAATTTTAAGTCGACAATTTTGCTGTAAGATTAACAGGAAACGTCCGGATATGGCTAAATAATCCTTGACGGCGACGTGAAAACTACTCCATTTAAATTCAAGGAATAAAAATGGTGTAAGTTCAGTGCACATAGAGGACTCTCCGACCTAAACTGTTGCAATTCATAACGTGATCAGAGCGGTTTCAAATCTATTCAATAAAAACATGTAGAACCACACACGAATACAAAATTTTGAAAGATAAAAGTGAGATGATTGATTGTTTGTGGATTCATTGTTTGTGGATGATTTTGTGTCATCTCCCTAAGAAAGGGAGAAAAGAGATGGAAAAGATAGCAGTGGAGATGCAGGTGAAAGACAGAGGAGGGGGAAAATGAACGGAAGTGTAAAAAAAAAAAAAAAGAAGAAAAAAGCTGAGATGAAAGAAAACAATTTCATTTAGAAATCAATGCCCAAATTCATATTTTACAAAGAATCTATATTGATGCACAATAGATCTTCTTAATTGGCTGTCCTCAGTAAATAATTGGCCAGGCTTTTATAGAACATTGTTAAACATAAACAGATATGTGATTATTTATAATTGCAATTTAATCAAATTGTACATCAATAAAGCGTAATTGGATAATCACTTTTTCAACAGATATAATTAGTCTGATGAGGACAAAAAACAAAAAAACAAAAAAAAAACAGCCATCAAAATAATGGTGTTTGTTGCACTCTATCAACTAGTGAAAATCTTGAATCGGCTTAATAATAAAGAACGATCTTAATTTGCTACACAAGTAGCTGTTTTCCCGTGTCATACGCGGATTTTCCGTGGAATTTTCACGTGAAGTTTTAATCGTCCACGCGTGATATACGGGAAGGCTATCGGTTCACGCGTGAAGTAAGACATGCAAGCGCGGATTTTGCGCGAATTTTGCGGGGATTTTGCGTGGTTCATGCATGGAAGTTAATCCTTTCCACGCATTTCCACGCATCATGCGTGTGCGCGAACCATCGAGGCTTCGCGGCAACTGTACTGTATCATTGACGTTTTGTTATTGAAAAACGCGGGAAAATTTCTGACTGCCTCAACTGCACGTGCAAAAATGACGGCGGGAAATTCATCGCCGCGAGAAATTCACCACACGGCAAAAATCTATGATACACATGTGCGACCAGCGAAGACTCAGATCATCATGCACATATGTGAAGGCTTATCAGTCTGTCCTGATTACAGCTGAATGGATTTCCTAAACAAAAATACTTGCGTAATTACACAACAGTACAGGTATATTTTCAAAGTATATTCAAGAAAAATACAAAAACAATCGAAACTATCGATAGTTGAGTGAACTATCGGCGATAGCTATCGATAGTCCAAAGTACTATCGATGCATTGCTATCGAGGCAGTCCCTATGGCGATGCATCGAACTATCGATGCATCGTTACACCCCTAGTAAGTGGCAAACAGTGCAGGCCCAGATCAGACGCCAGAATGCGGCGTCTGTCAGTCCACTCATTAGTGTTTTTTTTTCGACTGTCAGTCTGTTTATTTGTCTGTCTAACTGTCCGTTCGTTTGTTAGTCAGTCATTCAGTCGGTCTGTCTGTCGTGTGTCTGTCTACTGTCGGTTTGTCAGTCAAACCCCTCTCTCTCTCATTCCAACGGTCATGTGATATTGAAGTGAGTTGGAGTGGGTGTCTACGGCATGATATCGAACCAACGTTGACTCTACGCCCCTCCGTCAGGCTACCCATTAGTTTATTTAGACTGTCACTATGTTTATTTGTCTGTCTAAATGTCCGTCCATTTGTCTGTTTGTCAGTCAATTTGTTTGCATGTCTGTCTGTTTGTTTGTTCATATCACTCAAATGTGAAGTAAATCAGTTTGTTTTAGGAGATGATATTTATAAGCCTCAGACTTACTGTCAGATCGTATTTGTCAGTTCCAATGAATTTAATTGTACATGATGTTTGCTAGAAATAAAATATTGTTTAAACCAAAACAAACGTAGCCTTCAATTTATTAAAATTGCACATGTAGACAGATCGCTGGACATTTTTTAACCGCTCTTCTAGACAGATCGTTGGATTCTTCATGTAGACAGACCGTTGGACAGTTTTCTCAATAGATAGATAGATAGATAGATCTAAGTTCTGTCCGTATGTGATAGCTATACTTGGATAGCGAATAAAACGAAAATTTACGTAAAAAAACTTATTTTGTAAGTAAGCTTTCTTGAATAACGTTGACATGGGTCATTCACGAAGAGATTTTCGTCAATTAAAAACGGATTTAGGATAAATGAATTTCGGTAATAAAAGCAAAATATCATTCTTTCCTTCTCGAGGCATTATTTCAATGTAAACGGGTATATTTTCTCTCAAAATATCTGAATATTGTTAGCATTTTAAGTTCCGCCAATACATTTGAATAGTGATGGCCGTTTCAATTGACGGCCAGTGCTTTGCGCATGCGCAAGAATGACGTCATAAACGGAATTCCTAAAACCTCCTATATACTGAGTAAATGGGTTAAGGGGGTATAGGTAGTCCCAAAAGATATTGTTATATCCTCGTTTGGTACAGCTATCTAACTATTCATGGATGGAAGGGTAAATGGACTGACGAATGAATGAATGAACGTGCGTGAGTAGATCTATCTGTTCTTAGTCAGTCTGTTTACCCTTCCATTTTGTTTGTCACTCCCGTAAAAAAAATATGATTGTGAAGAAACGTACCACGGGCGACTTTCTTTCTACTGATACTGCGTCGGTCACATTTGAACATTACCGCAGGTGCACTTTACATACACCCCAAGTTTGCAGGATGAAAGCCTACACAGTAATCATGGAATTATGGTAGTGCTCTTAACCGATATCTGGACGAAACGAGTCATATCAATATCAGGGCGAAACTATCAACTCAGAAATCAGGTCAAAACGAATCAACCCCAAATACCAACCCCAAAATCAAGGCAAAACGACCCAACTTCAAATCAGAGCAATAGGAGTGTAACGATGCATCGGACCATCGATGCATTGCGATAGGCACTGGGCCGATGGTACTGCATCGATGGTAAAGTTAAACATCGATGACTATCGCCGATAGTGTTTTGAACTATCGATAGTTTCGATAGTTTTCTATATCACAAGTTTTTCAGAAAACTCCCTAAGTTGTTTTCATTCTTGTACCGATCAGGCGTCAAACTGTATATTGTCCTAATTATAATTCAATAATCTCCCGTGTCAGTCGGGGGTCAACGGCTGCTTGTCGCAAGATAAAGGCAATAAAATTACAGCCAAATCGTGATATGGCGGCAGCCTACAGGTACACGGAGTTTGTGCATCCTATTTGTTATGCATTATCCACTTTACACCGCATGTCGTCAAAAAGTCGGCACGCTGAAAGTTCCTTCAGTGAACTGGTAAATTTACAGCTTTCTGAAGCATATTTCAACAATAAACGCCTTGATGTTAATTCCGTTCGAAATAATTGACACGGACGACCACCCATATTTTGATTACACTAATCTGCAAGCTGTAAGCCAGTGAAAAGAAAAGCGATAATTAATGCATGTTTATACAGCGGTATTTCTTATCAAAGGGTGCCGCCCGCATTAGCACGTGAAGCATGCACATGTCACTACCGCTTCAAAAGGTGCAGAAAATTGTTCTGGTTGGTGTATTTGTCAATAGCAGACATCAAAGGAAATGAAATACGTGTTGACCTGCAAAGAACGTTTATAATTTGGGCATCACAACATTTTTATAAAGAAGAGGAATCTTGGACTCCGTGTATTAAAAAATATGCACATTGATATACCGCCCTAGAAAACAATTACAACTTCAACCTCATTATATCACAGAACTCTGACCGGTCCAACAAACAGACCGTTTTAGTTAACCGAATGGTGTCATAAAGCCGACCGTATTTGTCACGGATCGGTCTATTCTACTATTACACTGTAAAGACAAGCCTCCGGTGCTATCGACAAGTCTATATAATGTTCCGCATGACAAGGTGTGAAAATAAGATCAAGTTAAGCAGTTAAGTTGCGTTTATCCCTCAATCATAAAATAAAATCCACAATCAATGTGAAAGGATTTAATCACTCCTAAGCCGTTTAGCTACAGCTAAAGGTAGATATATGCGTAATACGAACGGACTATTCTACTGTCTCGTGAGTGGTTATGTTTTGGCACCAAATAACAGACGCTTCGCGGGAAAAGTCGAACCTTTTAATTTGTGTGAACACATCTATATGCTGTTGTTGGTGATTTACACGGAGCTTCCGGGGATAAGTCAGGAGCAAGGCGCTGTTTTCTTTCCACCTCTATTTACAACCGTTTTGTATCGAGAATATATTTTTACTGGTTCAAAACAACTTTTTTCAAGAAAAAATATTTCCCAATAAAATAGAACAATGACATTAAACACATGTGGGGTTGCTGGGGTCGGATGTCGTCATTTACCGATCGCTAGCAGAAAAAAAAACGGTAGCGGTGGTTTGTTGACTGTGGATTTTATGGCGATTTGGATGACGGAAAACTTTGATGTTTGCCTTGAACTCGCTTGTAAAGCGGGTGTGAAAGTTTGGGCTCATTTTGTATGGATTAGTCCTTGTCTTGTGGCTGGATCATTAAAATGTAAACTAAGCTGCGTTCTTTATTCTCTTTTCTCGCTAAGCTGTCAATTTTGATCTTGTGCAGCTCGTGATAAGCATGTGTGACAAGCTAAATGAGTTTTTATAATTGTATCTTTAATTAATAATTGGATATGCTATTATGGTATGTCTGCAATTGACTTGGAAAAAGGACCGTTATTGACCGTGCCAACAATAGTATTTACTACCATATTACCGCACTAAAAAGTCGGAGAGAAATAAAGTTAGTGTGCTTGAAACTTGATAGAAACCTTGGATTGTATTTATAAATATTTATTGGGGAAAATTTGGGGTCCAATTCTATTATATTTTGATTAAGATACTGATGGTGCATTCTCACTGTGAATTGGTACATGTACTTGGCAACTTCTATTATAATGAGCCTCCAGAAGGATTTACATTTGAAGGACAAAATATGCTCCTGGGGAGTTGTTTCCTGTTGTAGGGGCTGGTAGAAAAGCAAACTCGAGTTTACAACAGTTGTCCCTCTGTGTCAATTATCTTGTTTATTTCTTTTATGCAGATAATACATGTATTAAAGCAGATGAAGGTTTGAATAGATTATATTTCCTTCTAAAACAAGAAATACTGTTTCAGGCAATAGTATCGCAATAGTATTGCAATAGTAGTCAGCAATAGTAATAGTATCGCAATGGTTCTTCCTGCAATGTCAATACTATCGCAATAGTCATTTTTTGACTATCGTTACATCCCTACAGAGCAAAGGAAACGACACAACCCAGCAAAAAGGAAAACCTGGATAAAACAGCCAAAACACTTACCACTACACATATCTCTGTTGTGCTTCAATCTGAATGCTGGTGTTGTTGTTGATTTTGCCTAGGTGTTTCTCGTCTCCGTTTAATAAAACACTGGAGCTTGATATCATAAAACTTAAGTATAAAATGCACATTTTTGCAGGGACCAAGAAAGTTCACCGGCAAGACAGTTTTTTCCTACCTTTTCAGCGATCTGGCAAATTCAACCGTTACTCGCATGTGAATATTACAGTACAGTCGTTGAAATCATACTATCCCCCACGTTCTTGCGTGACGACTTTACGCAGCCCCGACGTCGATGTCACGCTGCTCTCAAACTAAGGTGAATTTAGCCAGACACAGTAACATCCAGGGTACATTTCCACGCAGCGCCTACGTCGAAGTCACACTGCCTTCCGCCTTTTAAAGATTTTAGACACAGTAGCATCCAGGATACCTCGACGTCGGCGATACGTCTATACGCAGCGACATTGCCGATGTCTCGCTGCTCTGATTACAAAATATATTGCGCCCAAGAACCCGTTCGTGATAAAGCAGAAAACAACAACAAAAAAAAAAACGACCTCCAGTTGCAGAACTTAGCGTCTCACATATGACTCGAGCAAGGCTCGAACCACAGTGATGAGAGATGTAATGATCATGAGTCGGCACTCTTACCAACATATCCCATCCTTTTTGAGCGTTCTTGAGGCAGTCTTGTGTTCGAACAATGAAAGGGACAACCCTGGTTTTATGTGGAGCACGGGAACATGCCCATTTATTGAGGGAAAGAGGCATCATTGGTAAATAAGCTAAGGGACAAGAAACGAGGCCTTTAAATGTGCACCTGCAAAAAAAAAATGCATTTGACGCCGTCCTTCAACAGCTGACTACGGCGAAGATGAGATAACCTGTTTTCACTTTAGGGCGCATTTGCTCCCCGGGAGCAAATTCTTTCCTTTCAGAATAAACTTGACTCACCGAGGCGTTACAAATGTGAACTCGCAACCGACGCAGTGAAATTATATGACCCCAGCAAGCATGGGTCACGCCATGGCAAAACCCGTTCGGCTGTTTGCGAGAGACCTGTCAGCCTTGCGCATACGCAGTCTGGTCAGCTTTAGGCAGCTTGAGACCGAGTTTGATCTGACCTTGTCGCATTGCCAGGGATTTTCCTACCCTTCAGAATCAGGGTCCAGGGGCCGCTGGGTTTGGGAAACACAGCTCGCTAATATTTATAGTTGGGAATTTAAGTCAGCTGTAACTTTGTCAATTTTGGTTCAATTTTCATGAAATTTTTATCAAAATGTAGCACAACATCAGAAATTGGGAAATTTATTATAAAATTTGGGAATATCCGTCTCTAAATTGGGAAAAATAGGGGCGATTACCAGCCCCAAACTTGCACTAGGAAAATCCCTGAATGCTTGTATGGCAACAGTCATGTGATATTAGAGACCTGTAATAGCTTGCGGATCAGTCTATACTGGTTAAAGATTTATTTTTTCTTTGTAAATTGCAGGGTTCCAGAGTTACGACCAGGGTGGTGGCCAGGGTGGCTACATGTCCCCAGGGGGGTTTGGTACCCCGCAACAGTCACAGGAAAGAAAGGTGAGTGAACATGGAAATGATCAGTAGGGCTGGCCTTATTAATTAAAATATATAGGCCAGTCGCTTGATACATGTGTCAAAAACGATTATGGGTTGATGCAATTCAACAACTAGTTACATAAAAACAAAGTCTTGTCATTTTCTGCATAAGATAATAAAAGTTTTCCTGTACAGTAAAACCTATCTTAGTGGCCACCTCTATTAAGCAAGCAACCTGTCTTAAGCAAGCAGGCATTCAGTTCCCAAGAAAGGCAGATGTGTTAAATTTCACCTGTAGTAAGCAAGAACCTGTCTTAAGCAAGCATATTTTGACTATCCCTTAGGCACTTGCTTAATACAGGTTGAACTGTATTTTCATTTACAATATTCTTCCAATCAAAATAGAAAAACGGTGTAAAACTGGAAGGCTTTAAGAGTATTCAGGACCGGTGAAGTGGTTGCAAAGAATATCAAAAACGCGTTATTCCGCAGTACAAGTTATCTCAATAATAAATCCCGGCCCCATGACACGCCGTAGTCATGTTAACTTCACTCTGCTCGAAATACTGGCATATAATTTGTTTGATACCAACATTTGACTGTGATTCCCGTCACCAGACATCAAAGTTTGTGTTGTGCATTTTGCCCTGCTACATGTATATTAACTGTTGGAATGGCGTCACTTCCGACAATATTGACCATGGCTGAATTGCCAAAAAATGCCAATTAAGTAGCCAATTAGGGTGGATTAGCATACCATAATTCAACTGTTAATTATATTAAATGAAAGGTAATAAATTGATCATAATAGAATAGAGTTGAACTGTATTTTTTGTTGTTTATGCATGCAAAAGCACTTTAGCAAAATTACTGGTCTCAGAAGTGGCGAAACAGACTAGTCAATCTGTTGATTTCAGCGATTACTAATCGAAGTAATTTGTTATTTATCAAAACGACTCGGCCAATAATCAGTTACCATTTTGTCTTTGATTAGCCTGTCCTAATGATTATACAGTGCTAACAAGAAAATCAAAAGCTCTTACAGTCGAACTTCAATGGCTCGAACACCTTTGGGACCTCGAAAGCCTGTTCGAGACAGGGGTTGTTCGAGCCACTGAGGTTACTATCAGGAGGCATAACGAGATACTTTGAGACATCTTTTCGGTGTTCTATAATGAAAATGTATGCTGTGTGTACTCATTAGAATCGCCTCATCGAGGCGATTCTAATGAGTACACACAGCATACATTTACAAGATAAAAGACAAAAATCTCCTTAATTATCCCCCACTATTTCTTATGTAGAGGATTTGGCTTTGGGCTCAAGAATGGGTTCGACACATCCATGGTAAACGAGCCATCGGTGTTCGAGCCATCAAAGTTCTACTGTATTTGCCTCCTTCTGGGTGATTGTGTGTGGGGTTGGGGTGGGTGGGGGGGTCTGTATACAGAGGATAGGAATATTAACTACATAATGGAAAGGCACCAAATGTAGATACTCCAAGAGAATTTAACCCTATTCCGCTGAACATGACGACAACTACCCTTGCAAACGCAGTCCCTGATCAGATGTCTTCTGAAGATGACATCTGATCAGGATCTACACTGTTTGTCATGCAGTTTGTGAATTGAACAAACTCATTATATCAAGTAATTTGATGTTGTTCATAATCATTTAGGGTTAAATGTATCTAGGTACATGTACTTAAGGAGAACTTAAAAACTCCAAAATAGACTTATTTTAACTGGTCCACATGCTTCCAAAACAGGTCCCACAGGAAAAATGGAGGCAGAGTCTTAGGTGTGATTATTTACCCATTTTAAATAAATAAATTAAAAAAAATGGACTCTGGAAAACAGTACAGGCCAAGATCAGACACCACATTCTGAGAATAATTCTGTGGCATCTGCAATGGGCCTTCACTGTTTGAATAAAGTTCATCCATTTTCTATAAAATTTTTATAAACTCAGTCTGGCACCCATAAAATTTGGTATATGATAGAATTATGTCCAACATTCCCACTCACGACCTCAACGCCAAGGTCACAGACAAGAGTTCTCGTTAACTCCAAATTTGGAGTAATTACTCCAGCGTCTCCATTTCTGACGCCAACCCTTTGCAAAGTCTCAATAGAAAAGTATGGTAAAACTCCAAACTTTTTCTGGAGGACAGCATTTTTACTCCAGTTTTCAAAACCCTAGTGAGAACCCTGACCGACTTAGAAATGTTAGAGTTTTTTTTAGAGCCCATATTTTCCCAGCCACATGATGTATTTGCTTACTATTTAGTACAATGATACAGGTCCAAAATTTTCTTTGGTAATTCTCCTGCCCCTGCCCATAACATCGAAATTAAAATTTCAGATTTAGAAATTTTTAATGTTAAAGTTTTTAACAGCTCTTATTTTCCAAACAATATGATGGCTTTGGCTCATATTTGGTATGATAATAGATAGAGGTCCAAAGTTTTATTTACCAATACCCCTACCCATGTTCTCAAGGTCAAGGTCACAGACTTAGAAATTTTTAATGTTAAAGTGTTTTTTGAACTCATATTTTCCAAACCACATGATGGATTTCTTCCTATTTGGTACGATGATAGATACAGGTCCAAAGTGCTGTGCAGTCATATCTGCCCCTGCCTATGACTCCAAGGTCAAGGTCATAAAATTTATTTAATGTTTCAGTTTTTTAAGCTCTCTATTTTCCAAACCATACGCTAGTAACTGTTCTGGATCATATTTGGTATGATGCTAGATACTGGTCCAGTTTTATTCACCAATACTTACACACATGCCCATTACCTCAAGATCAAGGTCACAGACTTAAAAAAAACAACTTTATGTGATGTTCATTTTTCAGAGTCGGTCGAGAGCTCAGAATATACTACCTGTGACAGTAGCAGAAATATTGAATGCCACTCAGAACGAAGATAAATTCTACACAGGAGACATTGAGATGTTACAGGTACTAGGTGTTGTCATAATTGGTCTAATAAAGAGACCTTGCGAACAAATAACCCTTTCCCTGCAATCAGATGGCTTCTTCAGCCATCTGATTGAAGAAGCCATCTGATCAGGATTTTTTAACTTCTTTGATCATACATTGTATCCAAAATAAACATTATGATAACACATCCATGTGACATATTGCATTTTAAGCCCCCGCCCATCGGGGCTAGAAGAAATATATGGGCTGCACAATGCTTCCACGCAGAGCTAAATCCACCCTGCACACGAGTACTGGTAAACCGCTAAGAGGATCTAAACCTGCCCAGGCAAAGAGGTGAGTGTCGGACCGCCCATGCTTATAAACCCTATTGGTTTCATTGGGCGACAGGGCTTGAGATGTCATTTCATCTCAGTGTCGGGTAAAAGTCCCACAAAATTGGAAGCAAGGTCTCCAAAATGACCTTTACAGTGTTGATGGGGACATTAAACCTCAAACATAGCATTTTGAACTTCTCCAAAATGGCTTCTTTTCTGATGAAAATCTGTAATATTTTTCTTATAAATGCTCAAAACCGCTAAGAGGATCTAAGCCTGCCCAGGCAGAGGTGAGAGTCGGACCGTCCATGCTTATAAACCCTATTGGTTTCTTTGAGGCAGTTCTAACGAGAACCCACAACCTATGTCTTGGATCACAATTAAGAAAAATAATGTATACCCCCATAAACCCCAGTTTTCTCCATATGAAGTGGGTTTATTGGATTCTTCATTTCACAGACTTGTTCACATGATGCGTGTCAAAAATCTATTCAGCAGGGACAAGGTTTTTTTCTCTCAAAACTTAGACCTATGACAACTGTGTTATATTTTTGTTCACAAGTAAGGGTAAAAAAATGTGGTACACCCTTTCCCTTGGAGATGATACAAAATTTTGTCAATTGGTTTGGGATTTAACAGTCCTGTCATCACTATTTAGATCATATGGAGCTGGTTAGTTTACCTGACCACCCATTGCCTGGGCAGGCTTATAGCAGTACAGTGCACGTTTTTCGCCAGCTGTCCTTGAATCAGGGGACGAGGGTAAATGGCCGTAGAATGACCTGGCTCAAGCTGGGATCGAACTTGTGACCTTCTGATCACAGAATGACCCCTCTTCCCATTGAGCTACCAAGGCCAGCATAATATTAGGATGAAGTAACATAACCCATTGGTTGCTGGAAATCCCTAAAGGGGTACCTTGGCAAACAGATCAGGCCCAGATCAGACGCCGCAAAAAAGCGGCCTGCACTTTTTGCTAACAGAATTTTCTGTAAAAAATAGAATAAAAATGAAAAAAAATAGGCCTGCCACCCCATATATGACAAATGGACTTGTCCAACATATAGCAAAGCATACAATGGGTTAACCCTTATCTTGCTTTTCACGACAACCCATATCTTTGCAAACAGTGTAGATCCAGATCAGATGGCTTCTGAAGAAGCCATGTGATCAGGATCGACACTGTTTGACATTGAGTTTATGAATTTGTAGGAATAAATTACATCAAGTAATCTGATTGGTTCATAGTCAGAGATAGGTGTTGCTAAAATGAATATTCAGCAAGAGAAGGGTTAATAAACTTGTATCAGCTCCCAGAATACCAAATGTTATGAACTCAATACAAACCATATAGTAGTCACACAAGCAGTCACATGATTCCAATTGCTCTAGACAGAATGAAGGAATTGATCCAAAATCATTTGTTCACACAACATTCAGGCTTATATTTTAGCCTTATGGCACCAGTCATGACCAATTACACTAGCAGATGGCATTTTTAGCTCACTGTCACGTAGTGACGAGGTGAGCTTTTGGGATCACTTTTTGTCCGTCGTCCGTCGTGCGTCCGTGCGTAAACAATTTCTTTTAACGACATCTCCTCCTAAACCACTGATTGGATTTTGACCAAACTTCACAGGAATGATCCTTAGGTGGTCCCCTTTCAAAGTTGTTCAAATGGTTCCGGTCCGTTGCATATCTAGGTCACAGGAGCCAAAAATAGATTTTTTTCACCAAAAACTTAAAAAATCTTCTTCTCTGAAACCACAAGGCCCAGGTCTTTGATATTTGGTATGAAGCTTCATCTAGTGGACACCTACCAAGATTGTTCAAATTATAGTGCTGGGGCCAAAAATGCCCCCGCCCTAGGGCCCTTTGGTTTTACATAGGCTTATATAGGGAAAATCTTTAAAAATCTTCTTCTCTGAAACCACAAGGCCAAGGACTTTGATATTTGGTATGAAGCTTCATCTAGTGGACCCCTACCAAGATTGTTCAAAATATAGTGCTGGGACAAAAAATGCCCCCGGCACGGGGCCCTTTGGTTTTACATTGGCTTATATAGGGAAAATCTTTAAAAATATTCTTCTCTGAAACCACAAGGCCCAGGTCTTTGATATTTGGTATGAAGCTTCATCTAGTGGACCCCTACCAAGATTGTTCAAATTATAGTGCTGGGGCCAAAAATGCCCCCGCCCGGGGCCCTTTGGTTTTACATGGGCTTATATAGGGATAATCTTTAAAAATTTTCTTCTCTGAAACCACAAGGCCCAGGACTTTGATATTTGGTATGAAGCTTCATCTAGTGGACCCCTACCAAGATTGTTCAAATTATATTGCTGGGACAAAAAATGCCCCCGCCACGTGGCCCTTTGGTTTTACATTGGCTTTTATGGGGAAAATCTTTAAAAATCTTCTTCTCTGAAACCACAAGGCCCAGGTCTTTGATATTTGGTATGAAGCTTCATCTAGTGGACCCCTACCACGATTGTTCAAATTATAGTGCTGGGGCCGAAAATGCCCCCACCCCGGGGCCCTTTGGTTTTACATAGGCTTATATAGGGAAAATCTTTAAAAATCTTCTTCCCTGAAACCACAAGGCCCAGGAATTTGTTATTTGGAATGAAGCTTCATCTAGTGGACCCCTACCAAGATTGTTCAAATTATAGTGCTGGGGCAAAAAATGCCCCCGTCCCGGGGCCCTTTGGTTTTACATGGCCTCATATAGGGAAAATCTTAAAAAATCTTCTTCTCTGATACCACAAGGCCCAGGTCTTTGATATTTGGTATGAAGCTTCATCTAGTGGACCCCTACCAAGATTGTTCAAATTAAAGTGCTGGGACAAAAAATGCCCCCGCCACGGGGCCCTTTGGTTTTACATTGGCTTTTACGGGGAAATCTTTAAAAAATTTTCTTCTCTGAAACCACGAGGCCCAGGTCTTTGATATTTGGTATGAAGCTTCATCTAGTGGACCCCTACAAAGATTGTTCAAATTATAGTGCTGGGGCCAAAAATGCCTCCACCCCGTGGCCCTTTGGTTTTACATAGGCTTATATAGGGAAAATCTTTAAAAATCATCTTCTCTGAAACCACAAGGCCCAGGAATTTGATATTTGGTATGAAGCTTCATCTAGTGGACCCCTACCAAGATTGTTCAAATTATAGTGCTGGGGCAAAAAATGCCCCCGTCCCGGGGCACTTTGGTTTGACATGGCCTTATATAGGGGAAATCTTTAAAAATCTTCTTCTCTGAAACAGCAAGGCCCAGGACTTTGATATTTAGAATGAAGCTTCATCAAATGGACCTCTACCAAGATTGTTCAAATTATTGCCCTTGAGCCAAAAATGCCCCAACCCCATGGCCCTTTGGTTTTACATAGACTTATATAGGGAAAATCTTTAAAAATCCTTTTTTCTTAAACCACAAGGCCTAGGTCTTTTATATTTGGTATGAAGCTTCATCTAAAAGACCCCTAACATGATTATTCAAATTAAAGTGCTGAGGCCAAAAATGTCCCCGCCCCGGGGCCCTTTGGTTTTACATAGGCTTATATAGGGAGAATCTTTAAAAATCTTCTTCTGAAACCGCAAGGCCCAGGACTTTGATATTTGGTGTGAAGCTTCATCTAGTGGACCCCTACCAAGATTGTTCATATTATAGTGCTGGGGCAAAAAATGCCCCCCCTCCGGGGCCCTTTGGTATTACATAGACTTATATAGGGAAAATCTTTAAAAATCTTCTTCTCTGAAACCACAAGTCCTAGGACTTTTATATTTGGTATGAAGCTTCTTCTAAAGGACCCCTACCAAGATGATTCAAATTATAGTGCTGGGGCCAAAAGTGGCCCCGCCCTGGGGCCCTTTGGTTTTACATAGGCTTATATAGGGATAATCTTTAAAAATCTTCTTCTCTGAAACCACAAGGCCCAGGACTTTGAAATTTGGTATGAAGTTGCGTCTAATGGACCTCTACCAAGATTGTTCTAATTATAGCCCTGGGGCCAAAAATGCCCCAGCTCTGGGGCCCTATGGTTTTACATAGACTAATATAGGGAAAATCTTTAAAATTCTTCTTCTCTGAAACCACAAGGCCTGGGTCTTTGATATTTGGTATGAAGCTGCATCTAGTGGACCTCTATCAAGATTATTCAAATTATAGCCCTGATACCAAAAATGTCCCCGCTCCGGGGCCCTTTGGTTTTACATAGACTTATATAGGGAAATCTTTAGAAATCTTCTCTGAAACTGCAAGGCCAAGGCCTTTGATATTTAGTATGGAGCTTTATCTAGTGGACCTCTACCAAGATTGTTCAAATTATAGCCCTGGGGCCACAAATGCCCCCACCCCGGGGCCCTTTGGTTTTACATAGATTTATATAGCCCCGGGCCTTTTAGTTTTGCATAGGCTTATGTAGGGAATAGCT
The DNA here is from genome assembly GCA_963580285.1 of Lucinisca nassula. Lineage (NCBI taxonomy): Eukaryota > Metazoa > Mollusca > Bivalvia > Lucinida > Lucinidae > Lucinisca > Lucinisca nassula. The sequence goes on from CAUZLF010000143.1 coordinate 71,682, forward strand.
TTAAAAAAAAATTTTCTTCTCTGAAACTGCAAGGCCCAGGTCTTTGATAGTTGATGTGTAGCTTCATCTAGTGGACCTTTGCCAAGATTGTTCTAATTATAGCCTTTGTTGATGTTTGGTATGAAGCTTCACCTTTAAGACCTCCCTCAGCATTATGCACATTAAATCCCTGGGGCCAATAATGGCCCTCTCTGGGGCCCACTTGTTACACTATGGATCCGGTGAGCGATCCAGGGCCATCATGGCCCTCTTGTGATTAATATAAGGATCACTTTTTGTCTGTCATCCGTGCGTAAACAATTTCTTCAAACGACATCTCCTCTTAAACCACTGATCGGATTTTGACCAAACTTCACAGGAATGATCATTAGGTGGACCCCTTTCAAAGTTGTTCAAATGGTTCGGGTCCGTTGCACATCTAGGTCACAGGAGCCAAAAATGGATTTTTTCACCAAAAACTTAAAAAATCTTCTTCTCTGAAACTGCAAGGCCCAGGTCTTTGATATTTTGAATGAAGCTTCATCTAGTGGACCCCTACCAAGATTGTTCAAATTATAGTGCTGGGGCCAAAAATGCCCCCGCCCCAGGGCCCTTTGGTTTAACATTGGCTTATATAGGAAAATCTTTAAAAATTCTCTTTCTCTGAAACCACAAGGCCCTGGCCTTTGATATTTGGCATGAAGCTTTATCTAGTGGACCCCTACCAAGATTGTTCAAATAAAACTGCTAGGGCAAAAAATGCCCCCGCCCCAGGGCCCTTTGGTTTTTACATGGGCTTATATAGGGAAAATCTTTAAAAATCTTCTTCTCTGAAACCGCAAGGCCCAGGTCTTAGATATTTGGTATGAAGATTCATCTAGTGGACCCCTACCAAGATTGTTCAAATAATAGTGCTAGGGCCCAAAATGCCCCTGCCCCGGGGCCCTTTGGTTTTACATAGGCTTATATAAGGAAAATCTTTAAAAATCTTCTTCTCTGAAACTGCAAGGCCCATGTCTCTGATATTTGGTATGAAGCTTCATCTTGTGGACCTCTACCAAGATTGTTCAAATTATAGCCCTGGGGCCAAAAATGCCCCCCGCTCTGGGGCCCTTTGGTTTTACATAGTCTTGTATAGGGAAAATCGTGAAAAATCTTCTTCTCTGAAACCACAAGGCCTAGGTCTTTGATATTTGTTATGAAGCTTCAGCTAGTGGACCTCTACCAAGATTGTTCAAATTGTAGCCCTGAGACCAAAAATGCCCCCGCCTCGTGGCCCTTTGGTTTTACATAGACTTATATAGGGAAAATCTTTAAAAATCTTCTTCTATGAAACCACATGGCCTAGTTCTTTGATATTTGGTGTGAAATTTCATCTTGTTGATCTCTATTAAGATTGTTCAAATTATAGCCCTGGGGCCAAAAATTCCCCCGCCCCAAGACCCCTTTGGTTTTACGTAGACTTACAGCCCCCGCCCATAGGGGCTTGAAGAAATATATGGGCTGCACGATGCTTCCACGCAGAGCTGAATCCGGCCCGCAAACTAGTACTGGTAAACCGCTTAGAGGATCTAAGCCTGTCCAGGAACCCTGGTGCGAGGGGGGGACCGTCCATGCTAATAAACCCTATTGGTTTCATTGGGCGACAGGGCTTGAGATGTCATTTCATCTCAATGTCGGGTAAAAGTCCCACAAAATTGGTAGCAATGTCTCCAAAATGACCTTTACAGTGTTGACGGGGACGTTAAACCTCAAATCAAACAAATTTACGTAGACTTATAAAGGCAAATCTTTAAAATCTTCTTCTCTGAAACTGCAAGGCCCATATTTTTGATATTTGGTATGGAGCTTCATCTAGTGGACCTCTACCAAGATTATTCAAATTATAGCCCTCGTGCCACAAATGCCCCTGCCCCGGGGCCCTTTGGTTTCACATAGACTTATATAGAGATAATCTTTGAAAATCTTCTTCTCTGAAACAGCAAGGCCCAGGTCTTTAATATTTGGTATGAAGCTTCATCTAGTGGACCTCTACCAAGATTGTTTAAATTATAGCCCTGAGGCCAAAAATGCCCCGCCCCGGGGCCATTTGGTTTTACAAAGGCTTATGTAGTGCTGGGGCCAAAAATGCCCCCGCCCCAGGGCCCTTTGGTTTTACATAGGCTTATAAAGGGAAAATCTTTAAAAAAATCTTCTTCTCTGAAACAGCAAGGCCAAGGTCTTTGATATTTTTTGTGTAGCTTCATCTTGTGGACCTTTGCCAAGATTGTTCAAATTATAGCCTATGTTGATATTTGGTAGGAAGCTTCACCTTTTTAAACCTCCCTCAACATTATGCACTTTATAACCCTGGGGTCAATAATGGCCCTCCCCGAGGCCCAATTGTTACTCTATGGATCAGGTGAGCGATCCAGGGCCATCGTGGCCCTCTTGTTAAGAAAAACATTTTATTTTTCAGC
>CAUZLF010000143.1:74142-185438 GCA_963580285.1 Lucinisca nassula
TTGTTAACAATTACGGAAACATGCCTATACAAATACATAGTTACCTTTACCGCCGAAACAAACAAATTTTAGATGAAAATTGTGATATTTTTCTTATTTCTGCTCAAAACCAGTCCTTCAGCTGAAGTGCACGACCCGCAGGATGCTTTTAGTTTTATGAGTGTTGCCATATATGGGTATGGCGGCCATTCTGGTCATGTTACCTGGACCTAAAACGGTTCCCCCAATAAATGCGCCTTATCGTAAGGAGGAAAAAATATATTTTATACTTAAGTACTGTATTCTGAATCGTTTGCAGGATATAATGCATTCTCACTTTTCAAATACAAAACCATATGTGTCAAAGTTTGACCTAGGCACAAAGAAGGTCAAGGTCAACCCAGGATCACCATTTTAGCAATTTATGATGGGTCTACATCCCAGATGCTAATTATCAAGTTTCGTGGAAATCTGCCCAGTGGTTCTGGAGAAGACTATTTTTGAAGGGTTTTTACCATATATGGCTTGGCGGCCATTTTGGTCATGTGACCTGGACCCCATGAGCAAATTTTGGTTTCCCCCATCCCATAGAGGCTCCATATGAAATTTGACTTCAATCGGCCCAACGGTTTCCGACGAGAAGCAGTTCGAAAATTTTCACATTTTTCGCCTCGGCGAGGCTATAATAAATGGAATGTAATATTTCGCAAGTTCATTGGTTAGATCTCATTGATATCTATCAGTATGCCAAAAGTTGTTTAAATATTCCAAGCGGTTAAGTCACTATCACCAATTTTTACAAACGGGTTACGGACGGACAGGCAGACAGACCATATATGGCTTGGCGGCCATTTTGGTCATGTGGCCTGGACCCCATAAGCAAATTTTGGTTTCCCCCATCCCATAGAGGCTCCATATGAAATTTGACTTCAATTGGCCCAACGGTTTCCGAGGAGAAGCAGTTCGAAAATTTTCACATTTTTCGCCTCGGCGAGGCTATACTAAATGGAATGTAATATTTCGCAAGCTCATTGGTTGGATCTCATTGATATCTATCAGTATGCCAAAAATTGTTTAAATATTCTAAGCGGTTAAGTCACTATCACCAATTTTCACAAACGGGTTACGAACGGACAGACTGACAGAATGACCGAATAACCGAATGACAGAATGACACGGTGATTTCTGGGCACCTTAGAAAATCAACCGACTTCAGTCGGTCGCTTTTTCTGCGGGTCGTGCAATATAGACTGTGGTAATTTATGATGGGCCTACATCCCAGATGCTAATTATCAAGTTTCGTGGAAATCTGCCCAGTGGTTCTGGAGAAGACAATTTTTGAAGGGTTTTTACCATATATGGCTTGGCGGCCATTTTGGTCATGTGACCTGGACCCCATGAGCAAATTTTGGTTTCCCCCATCCCATAGAGGCTCCATATGAAATTTGACTTCAATCGGCCCACAAGTTTCCGAGGAGAAGCAGTTCGAAAATTTTCACATTTTTCGCATCGGCGAGGCTATACTAAATGGAATTTAATATCTCGCAAGTTCATTGGTTAGATCTCATTGATCAGTATGCCAAAAATTGTTTAAATATTCCAAGCGGTTAAGTCACTATCACCAATTTTCACAAACGGGTTACGGACGGACAGGCAGACAGACCATATATGGCTTGGTGGCCATTTTGGTCATGTGACCTCGACCCCATGAGCAAATTTTGGTTTCCCCCATCCCATAGAGGCTCCATATGAAATTTGACTTCAATTGGCCCAACGGTTTCCGAGGAGAAGCAGTTCGAAAATTTTCACATTTTTCGCCTCGGCGAGGCTATACTAAATGGAATGTAATATTTCGCAAGCTCATTGGTTAGATCTCATTGATATCTATCAGTATCCCAAAAATTGTTTAAATATTCCAAGCGGTTAAGTCACTATCACCAATTTTCACAAACGGGTTACGGACGGACAGACTGACAGACTGACAGAATGACCGAATGACAGAATGACAAGGTGATTTTAGGGCACCGTAGAAAATCAACCGACCAGTCGGTCGCTTTTTCTGCGGGTCGTGCAATATAGACTGTGGGTACTCATTAGAACCGCCTCAGTCAATATATTAGAGCAGAAATAAGAGAAATAAGGTTTACCCCTGTTTACCCCAGTTTTACTATATAAAAGAGGGGGTAGGGGCGGTTCGAGGGAGTCAATATTATATAGACGTGTTTTAGTGATGCAGTGTGTTTATTCCCCTAGTGTGTTTCAATGACCATATGATTGTTTCAATGACAACGTGAGGGAATTTTATGCATGACGTTAGATGAAATATAACTGCCTCATGCTGAGGTCGGATTTCTGAGCTGATTGGATTACTTGGGTTCGGACAGGCCCCTGCAAAATGGCTACATTCCTTATTAACTTATAAACACTGAGTGCGTCTTTTGCTACTCAGTCCAACCCAACACTTAGAACACAAACGTGCAGAAATCAGAATTAAATAAAAACGAATACAGTAAACTTCCGCTATTAAGACCAGCTAAAACTATGACTAATTCTGCTTTAAAAAGCTTATTTAGGTGGCTGAAGTTATTCTTTCTTTGTGTTTTCTGCATACTGTGTCCTCTGGTCAGAGACCATCTTTGGGACTGTTCAGAAGTGGTCTTAAAGACCACTTTTGAACAGTCCGAAATATGGTCTTAATATTGGAATTTTACTGTAATAAAATACAAAAAATTTTTTTTGCAGTCTAATCATTACGCGATTTATGTTTTTACAGTCGGTGTTGTTTTTCATTTCCGCAAAACAAGGAGTTCACATGTCGCTACCTCATATATTTGATGACCGTTTGAGAGAAAGAAGTGTTTAAAACAGGTAATATTTATATGTTCTTTACATTAACTTAAAAACACAACCATTACATTATGATAGGGGGTATGGGGGGGGGGGGGGGGGAAGAGAGATATAGGATCATTCAGTAAAACCAGGTCCTAAGGTCATGAATCAGCCCATGTCTGTTTTAAGCTTGGCGCGATACATTACGATAACACACCCGTACTGCATAGTGCATTTTTCATATCTCCGAAATGACTACTTTTCTGGTGAAAATCCGTGATATTTTCCTTATATATACTGCAAATATAGGTTGTGGGGACTCGTTAGAACCGCCTCATCGAGGCGGTTCTAACGAGTACCCACAACCTGTGTCTTGGGGTAGAAATAAAAAAATAATGTTTACCCCCGCATAACCCAGTTTTCTCTATATAAAGTGGGGTTTAAGTTGCTGTTCATTTCACGGACTTGTTCATGTGATGTTATATCGTTTTCCGTCCGTTCATTCTACCGTTTGTCAATCTATCGGAATTAAACATATTAACTCGTTGAAAAATTAAGCATCGCTATCATTTATTCCATCTTGGACAATAATAATAATAAACAGAAATGAAGGCAATGATCATGAATCTATACAATTAACCCACATCTTCCATCAGAGACACCGAAGGGAATAAAACACAAACATTAAATAACTAGACCCTAATGAAAAACATAAACAGCGGAAAGCCAAATGGACAGTTACTTTCCCACAAAATGGCCAGTTGGCTATCAAATATAAAAATATATAAGCGATACACACAATACATTCAAAGCCGAACTATACCAAAAATAAACCGCGACACAAGAACCGCCTTAGAACGGTCAGTGAAAAGTATTTGTGAAGGCAATGATCAGAGATGGATACAGTTATTGCTTTTACTTCCCTTTGGTGTCTCTGATGGGAGGTGTGGGTTAATTGTATTGAATCCTGCTCATTGCCTTCACTTCTATTTTACTGTAGCAAAGGCTTAAGCAGAACCCTATTTTCAAAATGATTCTAAATAAACTGAATGATCCCAAAGAACCAGAAAATATAATCTGCACCTTGGGGGAGACATTTAACGGCCGCCACGGCATAACACCAGCTGAAGTGAAGATAAATAAGTTCTGAATAGTTGGATCCTTTGGAAGCAAAGAATACATCAAATAAGCGAAAAGAGCAAACTCATTTTTATTGTGTCTGTTCATGACCAGTACTGAAATGTGCAACATCGTCACGCCATGTAGTACCGGCTTAAGCAGAACTCTATTTTCAAAACCCAATGATCCCAAAGGACCAGAAAATATCGAACCCCACTTTTATATGGGAAAACTGGTGTTTACAGGGGTATTCATTATTTTTCTTATTTCTGGTAGAAAACACAGATTGTGGGTACTCGTTAAATCTGCCTTGCCGATGCGGTTCTAAAAAGCTCTCATAATCTGTGTTTTGAGCAGACAATATTAAAAATATCAGATTTTTTTATTTTAAAATCTTTATGTTTTGGAGATAAAATTTTCAGTTTATTTCAATAGGCATGTTTTCGTAATGACCAATCCTGACACCTGTGTTAATGAAACTAAACTCCGTTCAGAAAATCTGAATCATCGATTTTTTCGTTTCTCGCTTTTAATACTCATTTTAGCCCATATATCACTATGGGAAAGTTGTAGACCTCACCCTCCGCCGATTTCTCCAGCAAGTCGTATGCCTCTGCGAAAGTCAGGAAAGGCTGTGATTATTTGGAGAAAATTGCAAAACAAAGAAATGAGACCACAGACTAAGTCCATTTGACGATGATTGTCAGGTAAAATAATAAATATTCAAATCCATGTGATGTACTTTATAAATAGATATGCAATTACGACACACCTTGCATTCGAATGGCTAGATAGAAGCTCACTAGGAACGGGGAGCCACTAGCGCGATGTGCTGTCAACAGTGGTCAAAATGAATTATACCGATATGAGATGTGGTGTCACAGCTAATGATTTTCCATGAAGTGATCGTGCAAATAAAATATAGACGCCCTTGTAATTTACAAGAACTGTGACCACTTCTATATATGGTTTAAAAGGGTGTGTCGAACCTGTCAGAATGTCTTAGTCTGTGAAAGAAAATTAGGATTTTGCAATTTTCTCCAAATAATCACAGCCTTTCCTGGCTGTCGCAGAGGCATACGACTTGCTGGAGAAATCGGCGGAGGGTGAGGTCTACAACTTTCCCGTAGTGATATATGGGCTAAAATGAGTATTAAGAGCGAGAAACGAAAAAATCGATGATTCAGATTTTCTGAACGGAGTTTTTTTTTTTTTTTTTTTTTTTTAGAACGATTCTAGCCCATAGGTGCAAGATCCTATTGTCATATAGGTTATGAAAATCATATGCCATAAATGTCTCATATTGAATAAGGAAAAAATATACATGTATATATCTGTACACTTCTCTCTTATTTACTTGCTTTTTATTTCAGCGCACATTTTCTGAAAACCTGAAAATTTTGTTTCTATATATACGCCTGCGAAAACTCAGAGCAATATAATTTCAACTGTATATGAACGGACAAACTGTGACTGTTTTTGATTCCAGCATATTCGAAACAAAATAACGAATTAGCCTTTAAAATGATATAAATTTTAATGAAAAAGTAGGCGGCAAAAACATATTTTTTCATAAAATTTTGTTAAATGTGTAGACTCTTCAGAATTATTTATATACAACAACCAGCAAAAGCAGCCGTACACGGCCAACACAGTCTGTTTCCGATCTGGACAAATCGGGTTATTTCGTCAGAGCGGAAGCAGTGTCATTATTTATTCATATTTTCTAGAATAGAGGGGACAAACATTTCGTCATTCTAACCCAACTATCAGGAAAAACAACTTTCCTCAGTACTTAAGGTTCGAACCTGGCTCGGACCAAATGTGTGAAGCTAAACTCTAGAAGGTCATGTGGCTTTTTTCCTCTCCGGGTACTGCGATTTTCGCCCACCTCTGATTAACTATCGGTTCGAAACATGTAAAATAATCTAGAAAGGACCGAACCCGCCTCTTCCCCACCAAAATATCCTCCGTTCTTTGGTTATATATGATTTAAGCCTTGTATTTATGCCCTATACATTATATATCGGGAGTTTATTCTGCTTACGTTGTTCGCACGCAGGCAGTCATTGACAAGGCATGGCGTTGTCATCCTGGACAATTGTATTGGTTAATGGTATCTAGAGCAGAAACGGCAACAAGAATGGCGAAATGACGTCAATGTAACGTTGTGCATTGAGATTTCCTTCGATCAAGACCAGCTCTGTCTTTGAGGTTGCTGAAATCCCGATCCACAACCTGACTCCGCCACCTTGAAAGGCTACTGTCGGTATTACAGTGGCTGGAACATGACTCTCTGCGTCTTCTCCAGATTCGTTTCCTGCCAGCCACTCTCTTCAGATACAACCGTGATTCGTCGGAGAACATAACTCTTCTCCATTGTGGACTGTTCCAGCCTACATGGGCACGGTAGAAGGCCATACAAGCAGTATTGTGGCGCTGGCGGAGTTCTAGCTTCGTTGCAGGCACTCTTGATCTACAACCACCTACATGAATGCGATTCCGCACGGTCTGAACTGATACGTCCCCTAGCAGCATTAAGTCGGCGGCGAGTGCCTGATCCAGTCACGACGCGGTTTCTCGCAACAGCATTGATAACTTTGCTGCCCTCTTTAATTGCACGCCCGTGGGTCAGGTCTCAGATTCTGTGACGGTTCCAGTGTAAAATAGAAGTGAAAGCAATGATCAGGAATATATACAATCAACCTACAGCTCCCACCAGAGACACCAAAGGGAAAGAAACACAAACATGAAACAACAGACCCTAATGGAAACAGCAATAGCGGAAAGCCAAAGGACAGTTACTTTCCCACAAAATGACCAATTGGCTATCCAAAACAAAATAATATAAACGATATAAACATTCAAAGACAAACAATAACAAAAAGACACCGCGACGGAAGAACCGCCTTGGAACGGTCAGCGAAACAAATTCCACAGTGTGTGTGTGTGTGTGGGGGGGGGGGGGGGGGGGTCTTAAATCGATTTTTCGTGGTCACAATCCTCGCCCTTACAAGGCTTTCTTATATAATGTTGTTTCCTGATGCTCTGTCTCTGGTTGGGCTCATCGGAGTCTAACTGTTGGTTTTCGTTTGCTCCAGCATTTCACTGGTTTGTTGGTGTCGACTCCTCACAGTTGTTTCATCTCTGTGGTTGTTTGATTTTTGCGTTTTCGGAGATGTTGCACTGATGAGATAGAAAGCCTGCTTGCGTACTGAACAAGTTATTTGTCTAAATCGCAACGGAATCAAAGTATATATTTTTCTTTATGGCCAATCGGCCATTTTGTGGGAAAATAACTGTCCACTTGACTTTCCGCTATTAATATTTCAATTCGGGTCCAGTTATTTGATGTTTGTGTTTCTTTCCCTTTGGTGTCTCTGATGGGAAGTGTGGGTTAATTGTATCGATTCCCGATCATTGCATTTGTTTCTATTTTGGTAAGGTAACGATCTTTGGTCGCCCCGAGCGTTGTCTATCCCTTAACATTCCTGTTTTCCTGTAGCGCTGTCTGATCATGTCAATGGTCTGATGGTTTGTCTGGAACCTTCTCGCTACTTCCAGGCTTCCAAAAACCCGCCTTAAGCCCAAGCCCGATCTGTTCTACTTAGCAAATTGTATTGCCATTGCCCCATCGCAGTCATCATTTTACTGAATGCCCAGTATTGTTGCAGTCAACCATAAGTGAATAAAGAATATGTTAGTAGTATGTTAATTAGTTGGTTAACTGGGTGTTATAGTTAAAATTTTCTAAGAACATGATTTTTGTATGATTATTGAAGCGAGTTATTTTTATTGTTGTGCCATAAATGAATGAAATCCATGAAACTTTGGTCAAACTGCTGCCTTGGAAACCATTTGAGGTGAATTCTGGCCTTTGAATACATGGAACCTTAATCAAACTGCTGCCTTCGATACAACGAAAAATCGCATTTAGGTGAATTCTGGCCTTTCAGTGCATTGACTGCATGAAATGTGGAGTGATATGGTGATATGCAGAGTGGACACAATCCTCGCCCTTACTACCATCGCGATTAAGACAAATAATTTGTTCAGTCCGCGTTCGAGCCACGCTCGGGTCACATGTGAGACGCCAAGTTCTGCAACGGAAGGTCATGTGGTTTTTCTCCGGGTACTCCGGTTTTCGCCCACCTCTGATTAACGATCGGCTCGATATGAGTGAAATAATCTTGAAAGGGCCGTAAAAAACAAAACAAAAAATTGTTCAGTCCGCATGAAGGCCTCCTAACTCATCAGTGCAACATCTCCGTGAACACAAAAAATCAAACAACCACAGAGAAGAAATAATGGTGAGGACTCGACAGCAAGAAACCACCGAAATGCTGGAGCAAAAGAAAACCAACAGTAAGACTCCGATGAGCGCGATCAGAGACAGAGCATCAGGTACCAACCAACATAAGCCTTTACGCTGGAACCGTCATAGAATCTGAGGCCTGACCCACCGGCATGCAATTAAAGAATCCTGTTCAATGAATCCTGTTCAGCTTCACAGACAACTGTGTAGAAAAGTGTTGTGAAATTGTGCCTGAAGAAGCATCTGAGCAGCGAACACTTAGGTGCTGTGCCTAGTGGGTTCAGGTTTGAACGAAAATGTGACAGCAAACTTGTCACTGTAGACGTTATTTATTTATTTTACAAGTCACTCTTTCCTGTTAGGCCAAAAACAACAACGTACATTTAGGCACCAAAGTAGCCACGTGCCGATCTACTTTCAGAAGATGGTCTTGTATATGGTATTATGTGTGGTACTGGTGACTCTAGGTGGTGTCCATCCAGGTCTTAGCAACCCGGACAGTCAAACAAATCAGGATCACGATGTAGAGGATAAAGATGGTAGGAAACGTTTGAAAAATTATATGCATGCAAATGTAATATATGTAATCGTGTCACTAATGGCCTAACATTCCGCGTGGCTTCAAGGGGCAATTTGAAACTGTGTTGATTTCACGTGAGAGTGATTTTCTTTTCTAAAACAGGATGAAATTTCGGTCTAATCCGTTCAGACTTTCAAAAGTTATTGGGAGTTCAAGTTGGTTCAGTCATATACACTCAACATTTACTGCATGCAAAATGAAAAACAAAATCTATGAAATTAGGGGATACATTAAAGGTCGCGTTGATCTAAATATTACAGTTTCACAGACATATAGTGAATTGTGTCATATAGTGAACTGTTGTCTTGAAAACGTCAATTTTCAGGTGGCATAAAAATTCAAAGGTGGTAAAACCGACCTGAAAGATGAGCCGCGTAACCGGCAAGCCAAGAAAAGTGGCTACAAAAGTTAATGTTGCTGCTGTGGCAGATATGGTCAAACAAGATGCAAGATAATTGCTAGCAGTGTTGGTGTGCCATCGAGGACAGTTCGTAAGATTTTGACTCAGGAGTTGAAACTTAGAAAGGTTTGTGCACGAAGGGTTCCGCATCTCTTGACCAAAAAACAAAAGTTTACCTGTGCAAAAATGGCGAAATATCTTTTGAAAAAGTACAAAAAGTTTGACAAACGTAGAATTTCGGAACTGATTTCAGGTGATGAAACTTGGGTCTGATATTTTGAGCCGCAGTGTGGCTGCGAAAAGACCAGATAAGTCCGGTCATTGCCAAAAGAATTAAAAGCGCGGCAGAAGTTTTGTATGCGGTATTTTTCAATTGCGATGGACCCGATGTTCAAATTCTCGTACAAATCAGAGGTAGGAATGTTGTCAAAAGTAAAGGCACACTATGAAAAACGTAGACCTGCAAAGGGTTTAAGAGGTCTGGGTCTTATCCATGACAACATACCTGCTCACAAGTGTATTCTTGTTCAATACTTCTTGACAGAGGAAAAGATAGTTCAGCTCTCTTATCCACCTTATTCGCCAGACCTTAGTCCCTGCGATTTTACTCTGGTCGTCGTTATTAGTCCCGAAGTGCACTTGGCATTGCATTTTACCAGTGTCTTCTCTGCCCTTAAACCCACAGTTACACACCCATTTTGAGGGCTAGGTGTTTCTATGTTTTTGGAAACGTAGTAGAACGGCAATAAACGAAGTGAAGACGTTGTACATTCCGCTATATATGAAGACACGTCAATCATTAATGACAGTCAAGGTGTTATGACAGTACAGTGGCTGATGTAAATTTCAACAATTATCATCTATTTGGTGCGATTGGCCAATCAATGGCTATCACTGACAAGTGGATGTGCTCTTAAACTAGTACAGAGAACCTTTTGAATGTCAAAATATTTCAGATAAAAGAAACTTGACTGCTATTCATATCTTTGATCTTAACATGAAAAAGAAAAATTGACAGCAGTGCCGAGAATGACGAAACTAAAAACAAAATTTGTAGTATATAGAAGTGCATGTCGAAATAGAGGTGTTGGGTTCATCGTGTTGGGTTCAGTAGTGATAGAATGGCTGAACTTTTTGCAGTAACGATCATGATCAGATGCGGCCTGGGCCTGCACTGTTTGCCATCGTCTCGTTTTGGGGTTTTCCATATAAAATGGGTTACGGTGACCGGCTGCAATAAAATAAACAACTTTATTGAACCTAACTGACCCGCTATATAAAAGAGATACAGTAAAATACGGAACTTAAAGACCACTAGGCAACAGAAAAGCATTTAAAAATTTATGGGCAGGACAACTTACATTCTTTGGTGAACTGAAGAGGAAAGTATCTTCACTTCTTTGTATTTTGATTTTTATGAACATTATAAATGTTACGCTCACTTGACCTCAGCATGAAAAATGTTTTATCATATGACGTCGCGTCTGAGAGTGTAATAACGTCATGCATTATTTTCGATAATCCACTAGTGGATTAAATATGCAGATTAGCTAGTCCGTAATGTTACATGTATGACGTCCTTAACGACGTCGCGTTTACTAACGGCGGAATATTAACATTTTTGTAAATAATTGTGAATAAAATGCGTTTTAAATGTCATATGATAAATAGAATCTTGCATTCGTGCCCATGTATTATTGAATTTATTAAACTCGATGAGGAAAAGGGATAAAATGCTCGGCAAAGCCTCGCATTTTATCCTTTTTCCTCAACTCGTTTAATAAATTCAATAGTACATGAACACTCATGTAAGATCCTCTATTTATAACCCTGGGACCTGGGCTCGGTATAAATGATACAGAATGTCTTTAGCATCACCAATTAACACTGGCTGACTGATTTCTTGACATTCACTACTCTTGACATTCGCTATTATTCTACATGTACAAGGCTTTCGAATTTACTTTGTAGGGTCTGCATTGTCGAATTGCTTTTTATCGTTCATTTGGGGTCTATTTTTCTATATTTTGTTTTTCAAACTTTTTCTTGCTACATGCGAATAGTGGTCCTTAAGGCAGATGTCAGCACTTGGTATCGGTGTACAACATTAAGGTAAAATATTAACCCTGTTTCTTACCTGCTGTAATGTTCTGTCCTCCACCATTTTTCTTAGAATACTGTGCACCCAAACAACGAATTGTTTTTGTTTTGAAGTTTAACGTCCCCGTCAACACTGTAAAGGTCATTTTGGAGACGTGTGTGACTTTTAGCCGACATTGAGATGAAATGAAATATCAAACCCTGCCGCCCTATGAAACCAATAGGGTTTAAAAGCACTGACGGGCCGACTCGCACCGCATTGCCTGGTCAGACTTAGATCCTCAAAGCGGTTTACCAGTACTCGTGTGCGGGCCAGTTTCAGCTCTGCGTGGAAGCATCATGCGGTCCATCTATTTCTTCAAGCCCCGATGGGCGGGGGCTATCCTAAACAACGAATCCTGTGCGACTGATATGCAAGCTGTACGTATGTATTGACCACTATGCATCTGAAAACATAGCATTTATCGCCATGGAAAAACCCTGTTGGCCCTGCTATGCACATTATCAATATTTTGCAGGATTCCTCCAGAGGGACAAGCGTGCAGCTGCCGGACCATTTTCACTTGCATACAAGGGTAAGTTATCTTCGTCTTTATTTCACTTGATTCTCTGATTCGACCAGTATTGATGCACCCCAACCCCACATCGAAGGAGAGAGGGACATATTGTTTGTATGCGGATCCCGCCGGCGTGTGCCAAGCGTCGACATGACACTTTCTTGTGTGCAAGATGAACTACTGGATGGATTTTAATCAAATTTACATTGATAAATACTGGGACAGGATGAAAAACTGATTAGGTTTTGGTGACCTTGACCTTTTTTCAAGGTCACAGCCGTGCTAAATAGGTCACATTTAGGCCAAATTTACGTTGTGTGCAGTATATCTAATGAGCTACTTTAATCACTTGCATGGATATAACATTTGGTCAGGATGAAGAACTGATTAGGCTTTCGTGACCTTGACCTCATTTTAGAACTACCAAAATTACATCATAAGAGCACCCGCAGGATTACCGTAAAGATCCTAAAAAATGAAAACCTTGAGCACTTGCTGTAATTCTCTTAAACTTTTAACAAAGTTGTTTCATGATCCAGCAAGGAGTCGAAAAGGTGCAGACTGAATGACACACAGTGTAGACCCTGACCTGACTGTTCCTTAAGGAGCAGTCTGATCTGGGTCTGCACTGTTTGCTTAGGCCAATCGGATCATTACGGTATAAACATGCGCAGCGTAAAACTTTACACTAGGTGCTCCACTGGTTTGGGAAACTCAGTGTACAAACAAAACACGCGAGCAGCGAAAGTTCAGATTATGCTACGGATTTACGCAGTCAAGACTATTCGTACGGTGCTCTTAAACTGTACATAAACCTGAACTGATGTGCAGATTTTTAGGTTAATGAGGCACGGCAATACTTCTTAATCTGTACTCATCTGAATTAAATCCTGGCTTGAGTCAATTTTTTTCCAAACTTAAGGGGAATGGGTACAACTTCAGGAGAAGCAACTCCTACAAAAGTATTTTGTCTCCCATGTCAATAGAGGTCAACTCTTAAAGGAAAAAATTTGCTCCTAAGGAGCAAATTCTTTCCTTTAAGAGTAGACTCCTTTTTCAGTGGAACGGGGCTTATAGAAAAGCGAACAGGAAGTCCTGAAAGTTGTCCCCCTTTGAGAAACGGCGGAAAAACGGCCATGTGTTCCCATTCCTCTTTAGAAATCTAAATGTGCAAATGTATTCATATTAGTCCTGTCATTACAGGTATGCAGGCCTGGTTGAAGCTTATTACAACCAGTACCAGACTTGTGTCCAAGACTCCAAATGTGAGGGAGTATAAAAAGTTTGGCGATTACAACATAGCTACAAATGAGTTCTTGTCATTAAAACCAAAGCACCTCAAGGAGCTCGAGAGACCTGGCGGGGTATGTAGAATATCTGATTCGGACAGGAGAAAGCATACAATATCTATGCGAACAAAGACGACTCAAATCATATATAGATAGGGAGCTTACCACTAAATATTTTCCATAGGCGACAATAGTAACCTTTTACATGCTCCCACAAAAACTACACATGCAAAACTTTTCAAACCTTACTTATTTATAGAGCCATCCTAGCTCAACAAGTTGATGAGAAAAAATCCACATGTAGCCCGTCTCCTTTTCAAGCTATGGTCCGCCATGTTTGTTTACATGCAGATTCGCAGTGAATACAAGCCGGCTTTTTAACGGAGAGGTGACAATATAAAATCAGCAACAATTTCTTTGAGCTTGCAGATATAATTATAAAACACACATCATTTTATTTCCTTATAATTATCCTTTTCTCACATTGAAATGAAACATAGGATATTTATCCAATGGAAGCCTGTCTGGTATTTAGACTGCAACTAAAAGCTCTGTCTCAAAGTGATAAAAGCCAGTACCCCCAGTATTTAGTGCAAAGCTACCTATACCAAACCCTTATTGTCTTTATGATCCATCAAAAGCATTGTCAAATAGAAATTTAGATCATATCTAATAATTTAAGCATGCATAATAAATGTTCAGTGACAAAGAATCTTTGAAGTTTGCGAAAAACTTATCGCTTTCAGATTCTACAATGAAAGCCGAACAAACCATATTTTGTGAAAAAGCGCAAAGTTTACCTCTTTCTGGAATGGAACCCAGACACCGGCTTGCATCAGTGGTTCTTCTCCTATGTCTTTGGAACACTTCAATCCTAAAAAGCACTAAATAATGCCTTAATAGCATACCAACTGGTATTTATTGCTGATTTCACACCTATACCCCCTATTTTATGTAAAAATGGCATTTTGAGGATATTTAGATGATAAAACTTTGACAAAAATGATTATAAATGCCTTAATACCATGAGAAATAGTGGATATATATCTGTTCAGATCCTTTAACATGAATCTAATCAATTAGAACCAATAATAGATGAGAAAACTTATCGAGATATTGCAGCAGGGACAATTTTGAAGTTTTGCTTTGGCTAGAGACCAAGGCCAAAAACCATGTAACCTTACTGTCATATTCCAGATGGAGTAGATTCTTTCTCTTGTGTACCTGGTTATACACTTACTGTTAGATTTTTTCCAAAACAAACCCAATAACAATTTATTAACATGGCTTTAAAGTAACCCCCCCCCCCATGCACAGATCAGAAGCAAAAACTGATCAAATACACCCTGATAGACCTAAATTACCACTAACCTTACACTTTTTTACAGTTTCTATGGCAAACCACATGCCATGAATATCCATTTTATGATACAGAATAGGATAGAACCTACCAATGTGTGAAAATATGATGTAATGGCTGAAAACTGGAGTGTGGGGCTGATTTTTGGACTTCTGGTATACCCCCCCCCCCCCCCCCCCACGCAAACCAAATTGGGGGATACTATCATCTATTTTCACGATGTCCGTCCGTTTCTCCGTAACTCCTGCATATATTGAATAATTTTGTTAGGAATATTATCATATTTTGCGTAAATGTTGATAATCATGAGATGTTGCTGCTACTGAAAAACTAAGGATCAAGGGATCAATACTGTTCTAGTTATTCCCCTTGGTAATTCTTAAGCGTTCGTAACACTTCTGTTTTTCCTGTCTATCGTGCTTAATAATTTTAAGAACCTTGTCATATTTTGTTGATATTGATGTTGCAAAGAAAAAACATGGTCCAGGGTTCAATACTTAGTTCTTCCCCTTTGTTGTTCTTCTTGCATATCCTGTTTAATAATATTAGGAATCTTATCATAAATGGTATTACTCCTACGGGAAAAGAAGGGTCAAGGACTCATAAGCGTCCGTCACATTTGAGCCCCGCCAAGCGAATTTGGGTCTTCGAGCATTCCGTCATGACAAATTTTAACTGCGCATGCCCAGCCATTCAAAGGGTCCAGGGATATGGCTTTCTGTCTGAAGGTTCCTCTTGATTAACTGCTTGTATAAGCGAGCAGCGAAGGTTCTGGCGAGACTGCGCGGATGCGCAGGCTCGCCTGAACCTTCGCTGCTCGCATAGGCGATAAGTACCAAAATCGCTTGACGGGGCCCATTTTTATTTCTTTTTATCGACCATATCTAGTAAGCAATGATTATTCATTTTTGTTTTTCCTGTATGAAATAAAACGGCCAAGGCTTTCACAGAAGAATTTCCTTTCTGAAGTTAGGGTTTCTTATTTTTTATGCTTGAAAGAAGTAGTAAAATCACAGAAAACCGTTGAAATTATAATTACATAAATAGTTTAACCAACAAGTTCTAGTCCAGCACTGGAGTTTCAATCGTATGAAGTGAGCACCGAGAACGATAACTATATTCGGTTCTAATGCACTTGCGTATGTAACGCGACGTCTGATTGGATAACGTCAAAAATTTGCGACAGTATATTCTGCGATATACTGTCGGAAACCCGACGTCATCACGTAACGTCGCTTTTCATTGGCTGGCATTTGGTTTTACGCAGCTCACTGCGCTTGTCGCCTTGTGCAAAATAGTACATTTTTTAGCTTAACAACCGAAAAAGTGCATTAGAATGGGGGTTACTGTATTGAAAATTGTCATTTGGGGAGGTAAATCGTCGGTTTTACGGTCGCAAATTACGTTTTACGGCTCCGCTAACGCGTCGCCGTAAAACGAAATTTCCGACCGTAAAACCACCGATTTACCTCCCCAAATGACAATTTTGAATACAGTTATCCCCTAAATAACTGCGCTCGGTGAAGACTCATAACAGCATTCGCATCTGGACTCATAACAGCCTCCGAATTCACTGTTCAAATCTTCGCTGGGCACACACGTCCGAATGAGTATTTTAACTGACTGCGGCTTAAGTGTTTGTGCTGTTTTGGTGGCCATCAAAGGTCATTCTTGGCAGCTTACACTACTAGCTTGCCCCCAGTGAGCCAAGGCGATACACAGAGAATACTATAGCCAGCCTTCGGTAGCTCAGTCGAATGTCTGTCTGAAGATCATGGGGTGGGGTGTGTGGAGGGGGTCGCGGGTTCGATACTTATCAGGTGTGCAACATTTCGTCCTGGAAGTTGAACATACAATCTGTTCTACTGTCATGCTCTCGATTCCGTTGATTCAAGAAGGGCATTTGTCAATTTCTGGTGAATGTATGTGTCCTGTACTGGTTAGCCATTTATATATAAGCCTGTGTGTGCGTTCTTTTTCTACTATTACTGCGATCGATCCTATTTGACCATTACTCGCAGGTGTCCATTACATACACTCCAGAATTGCAGGATGAAAGCTTAGACAGTAACCATGTACTTTAACCTACACAAGGGATGATTCTTCATATCATTCAGGGATCTTCCAATTAACGTCCCGATCCGAAGTACGGTACATCCCTGCAAATGATGTCAATGGAGCATTTCGGACAACCGAATTTTATTACCGCTGTCGGGAATAGAACCAGGGGCCTCTTGCATCATCGGCAAGTGCACTAATCACTGAGCTACCACGCTCTATTTTAAGGCCGTCCACACTGATTAGATGCTGGATTTTGCGGCGTCTGATCTGGGTCTTCACTGTTGTAAGTGTCCATTCCTAGGACATTAGGCATATATGGGTTAACCTGTGATTTTATTCATTACGATAACTCACCCGTGCGACATAGTGTATTTTTCACATCTTCAAAATAGCTACTTTTCTGATGAAAATCCTTTATATTTTTGTTATAAATGTTCAAAACATAGGTTGAGGGCGCTCGTTAGAACCGCCTCAGTGAGGCGGTTCTAACGAGTACCCACAACATATGTCTTGGAGCAGAAATAAGAAAACTAATGTATACCCCGTAAACCCCGGTTTTCTCTATACATGTATGAAGTGGGGTTTAGTGGGGTCTTCATTTTACGGACTTGTTCACGTGATGGTAGAGGCAAATCCTAACTATATAAAGTGGTGACAAGCAGGTCCCGAGGTTATAAAAACTTTTTTCGTGCTCAACTCAGCTGAGCATGAAATTTGTAATGCTCATAACTATTAAACTCCAAACAAATATGGCATTTGTGCTACTCTGATCAGCACAGAATATCATTTATCCTTCTCATAAATTTTTAAGGGGAATGGGAACACCTGGCAGATTTTTTCGCCATTTTTCAAAGGGAGAAAACTTTCGAGACTTCGTATTCACTATTCGTTTAACCCGGTCTAACTGAGAAAGGGGTCTACTCTTAAAGGATCAGGAGCAAATTCTTTCCTTTAATAGTTGACCCCTACTGATATGCGACACAAAATACTTTTGCAGGAGTTGCCTCCCCTGAAGGTGTTCCCATTCCCCTTAAATGGCAGTTGGCATTTTAAATTTTATGAGAAGGACAAACATCATGCCCAAGTGAGTTGAGCATGAAGAACTTTTTATAACCTCGGGGTCCGGTGTTGCGGATTGGAGTATGCATTGCTAATAGGTTTATAACTATTTCAAGGAGTAGACTATTTTGCTCAACTTGAGGATTGGTCTTCCAACCGAGCGGCCTGAGTTCGAATCTCATCGCAGGCAGGGCTATTTTCCGTCATACTTCTTTCCTTTGTTACGACTTTCATTAAACATAACATGGACAAGCTAAAATTCTGGTTTTCTATACAGGTGTCCGGTATGTCCGGTCAGGTGGGGGACAGGACAGTGATAGTCAAGGACAGAAGTGACAATTTCTTCCCCAGCGTACCAACTATTGAGATCTACAAAACACAAGAGAGTATTGCTAACAGGATTGTTGACAAAATACGATATCTCGACTGGCGTTCACGGGAGAAATACTTCGACGCAAGGGAGCCATGGGACTGATATATGAAACCCTCCAACTCCATCAATCATTTGGTTGAACATCACAGGAACAGCGTGTGATCATTGCTTAGGAACATCGTGTGATCATCTAACGAACGTCACAATGAACTCCCCGTGAAACAACAACAACAACAACAACAAAACAACATAAAAAATACATCACAACTTTTTATCCGAAATATGTGTTCATAGAACCCCGCAGAAACAGAGAATAAGGCTTCGCGTTAGATAGCTGTTGCTGCACAAGTACAAAATACATGTAGGGCTTACATTAAATCAAAATTCGGACATAAACATTCTGTGAAGACCCTCACTGGACGCCACAGAAGGCTAACTAATGTTGAGGGTTTCTGCAAGACTGAAATGATGTCGTTTGTCCATTATAATGTGTAGATTGATTTCTGTGAGTTTAAATGAAATTATTATCTTAGCAAATGTTGTATGTGATAGTCTGTTATAGATTCCGATGTCAGTTTATGCATGTTCGTTATCTGAGCAGATATTGTTTCCACATTATTACTGAGTAGAACGATTTTTGTATGGGCTTTATCTGTTCTAAGGCCGCAGGCAGTGTCTTCACTGTTTGCAAAGTACAAGATACAGAGGCTTCTCGCTATAAAGACGATAATTGTTCCATTATATAAACACACCCGTGCGGCATAGGCATTTTTACATTTCCAAAATGGCTACGTTTCTGATGAAAATCCGTAGTATTTTTCTTCTTAATACTGCAAATATAGGTTGTGGGTGCTCGTTAGAACCGCCTCATTGAGGCGGTTCTAACGAGTACCGACAACCTTTGTCTTGGAGCAGAAATAAGAAAATAATGTTAACCACCGTAAACACCAGTTTTCTCTATATAGAGCGGGGTTTAGGGTAGTGTTCATTTCACGGTCTTGTGCACTTGATGCCTATAATGAGTTGCCGCTTTAAAGAATCCCAAAAAGGAGTAGTATACAAGGTAATAAAGGACTTTTTCCATTAATTTCTCCACGAAAAAAATATCAACAACAATTTTTCTCGGGGTATTACGATATTGTTGAATATGTCTTTTAATCCGTCTTATCTTGAGCTATTCGATCCATTGAAAATTTCGTTATAACAAGTTTTGTTTTTATATCGAATGTCGGTATAAAAAGGGTTGACTGTATTGGTGTGAAACTTACTGCAAATAACAAAAACCTGACCTCCCTTGCAATGTAACTGGACTAGAAGGAAATTCCTTCAGTCATTGAAGCTAAGACATTATAGAAGTGAAGGCAATGACCAGAAATCGATACAATTAACCCACAGCTCCCATCAGAGACACCAAAGGGAAAGAAACACCAACACGGAATAACTAGACCCTATAGCGGAAAGCAAAAAGACAGTCACTTTCCCGAATAATAACCAATTGTCTATCCAAAACAAAACAAAATATTATAAGCGATACACTTACTAAAAAAACAAGTTGGCTGCTTTCAAAAAGCATCCAATAGGTTTGGTCTTGTCAGTCTACATTCTGATAACCAAACGAAAATGTAAACCGATTTTTTCAAAGGGTCATAACTCTGTTAATATTTGGTGGCATATCTTCACATCTTAGCCTTACTACATACACATTTTAGGCTTGATCGGATGAAACTGTATAGTAGGATTTATACGGAACGAAAAAAAGTTTACGAACGGACGGACGGACACCAACCCCGTAACTTAATACGACCGTTTTTTTATATTTTTTTTTTATTGTTGTTTTTCAAACGGGCATATGAAAAGATTTTTTCTAAGTCATCAGGCCTTCTGTAGGGCCTTGGTTATCTATTTCATTTGTTGTTAACGTCCCTGTTAACACAACACTGTATGAGTCTTTTTGAGACATTGCTTCCAATGTTGTGGGACTTTTACTCAGTACTGAGATAAAACGGGCAGATAAAACTCCTTCTCAAGCCCTGTCACCCAATGAAACTAAATGGTTGAAATGCATGAACGGTCCGACTCGAGCCACTTTTCCTGGGCAGGCTTAGAACTTCTAGGCAATTTAACACTACTCATGTGCTGCTGGTATCAGCTCTGTGTGGAAGCATCATGCAGCCCAATCTATTTCTTCAATCCTCGATGGACGGGAGCCGATCAGACCTTACGGCAATATATTGGACTGCATGAGCTGAAACCGACCGAACTTTGAAGTATTGCTGAACAGCCTAGGAAGATCTAAGCCTGCCCAGACAAAGTGTTGCGAATCAGACTGTATCTTAAACCTCGGCAGTTTCTTTGAGCAAAAACCTGTAATTTGCTATCCTTTTGTATATCTTTCTGGATCACAATTTAATTGTAAAAGAAACTGATTAGTAAAACGTCAAGTATTGAGTGGAAATAAAGAACACCACTCTCGGCTTATCAGATACAATAGCTCCCATCGAATGTGCCAAAAAGTCTTTTAACAACTAAGTCTGTAACTGGTGGCAGGTCACTTAGTAGTCATGAAGTTTTTGAAAAGAAACTATTGCTATCTGTGCTGGGCTCAAGAACAATAAACAGCGACCCATCAACGTTATGACTTTGTTTCGCTCCCTAAATATTTTATATATTTGGAAGAGTTAGAACCTTCGACATTGGCACTGACGTTAATTCTAGTAGCAAAGACATGAAAATGTTTTTACACACCCAGCGATCTTTTTATGTTTGGTTTTACGATCCTTTCAAGATTATTTCACTCACATCAAGCCGATCGTTAATCGGAGGTGAGTGAAAACTAGAGTACCCGATGAAAAACCTCCTGACCTTCCTTTGCAGAACTTTTCATTATGTGACCTATGCCATGCTCAAACATACACCCTTGAGAGACCTAATGATTAAGAGCCAGCACTCTTATCCACTAGGCCACGGAGGCCCGTTACACCCAGCGATCTTTATAAATGAGGAAAAATAACGTTCTCTGTCTTTCCAACATTTACATATACGTATTATTAGAGCGTACCGAAAGATGTTCAGAATATATAAATCTGTTCCTATCTGTGTAAAGTAAACTTTGCAAGTTTTGTTTATTTGTATTTATCGGCCCAGTCAACACTGATTTGGGTCTTTTTGAGCATGTCACGTGTACCTATCCATGCTTTTCCTGAGCAGGCTTTTCCGTAAGCGGTTTACCAGTTCAGTGCACATTTTGTCGCCAAAAACTGACCCCTGCCCTTCCTGAATCAGCGGAAGGGAGAGAATGACCATAGAAAAGATTTCATAATCTCCACGAAAGAATGTTGCCGACCCCGGTAGGTATCGAACTCGAGTCTTCCTTATCGCCAGTCAGACTGCATCCGACTGAGCTACCACAGCCAGCCACACTTTGTGAGTAGTAGTAGTTATGTTCTGTTGTTTTTCGTTTCCATGGCCCCATGGACTTACTCCATAATGGCATTGCAAGAAGTAAAATTTGCGAAAATGACTGCTACTCCTGCAAAAGTAGTTTCTCTTTGGATATGTCTAAGGGATATACTCTTAAAGGAAAGAATTTGCTCCTGGGGAGCAAATTCTCCCCTTTTAGAGTAGACCCCTTGAGAAGCAAATTCTTCCCCTTTTAGAGTAGACCCCTTTTTCAGTTGGACAGAGCCAACAGAGTAGCAACCATAAGGTCGTTAAAATTGTATTTCCATAACGAAATCATGCCTATAGAATTGTGATCTCCTTTAATATGTTATATAAAAGGGTTATCCTTTGGAAGCAAAGAATACACCACAGAACTGAAAAATATGGTTTGCACATGTTTTCTGAGCCATACTAGCTAGTTTCAGCCAATTAGGTCTCATCAGTGACCCTAAGATATTTTCCAAATTCCACAATGGAATCAATGATCCCAAAGGACAAGAAAATATAATCTACACTATGATGTAGGGCAGGGAGACGTTTTACCGCCGCCACACATTCCCACACACCAGTTGTAGTGAAGTTAAATACGGTAGGTGACCAATTAATTGGAACACCCTAGCAGTTCGAACACCCAAAATTATTTCGAATTTGTGGCTGAAAACTTTCTCATTTAATTCGAACTCCCAAATTTTTCAGAAATCAGAATTTTTAATACTTCGAACACACAAAAAAAAATGCCGAAAAATGCATCCAGAACAAGCATTTCGGACCGTTCCCGGGTTTATCATTACAACATCGTACTGGTCGTATATGAGCTAGCGCACGCCTCGCTCGGGTCACGTGTGAGACGCCAAGTTCTGCAACGGAAGGTCAGGTGGTTTTTCTCCGGGTACTCCGGTTTTCGCCCACCTAAGATTAACGATCGGCTCGATATGAGTGAAATAATCTTGAAAGGGCCGTAAAACCCAAACAAAAAAAAAAAAAAAAAGAGCTAGCGCACGAAAAAAAGAAAACTTAGCATGAAATGTGTGCGACTTCCAAAGACTCGGATTAACATGCACTCTGTAAGGCAAATGGTTTTCGCTTCTCTCACTTTGGATAGCCCTGTGGTAGTGGAAGGTTCATACCCTCACCGAATACTGATCAGACTGCGAGAAACGCAGGCTGCAAGTGCTTAGATCAACCTTGATGAGCCACAGGAGTTTCGCTTATTTATGTTGTGAAAAGCCCATGCGATCAGCGAAGACTCTAATCGGATTGCATGAATGAGTACGCTAAGATGTGTCTTCGCTGGTTTCTCAACGACCTGCAAACACTGAACATGCGCACCCACTACCGGTATGCAAGGCAAAGGGTTTCACTTAGCCTTGTGACTTCGTAAGATTTAAGGGTTCAGTAAAGACTGATCTCATTGCATCGATGTTCAGGCTGATCCTAGTCGGTGATGTAGCATTGTGGCCTACAGAGGCTTGGATCACCATGCATATGCAAGTGTTTTCGCTTTGCTCTCAGACTCTTTGGAGCGTAGCTTCAGCTTTCATTATTATTTGTGTGACAGTGTTACCCTTTTTCCATGTGCTGTGGCATTGATTCAATGCCTCTTTGATAGCAGAAGCGCCCCTTTAATATTAATTGAGAGTTTCCCGCCTTTTTCCACAGAACGTCTTTTAGCACGTGCGAGTGAAATTCATGGTTGTTGCATGCAAAAAGGTAGTTTAATTCAGGTTACCTGGTTGGGCTACCCTGGTTTTCTGAGGAGCAAGTGAAGATGCCCATTTATTTCACGGTGACAAGGTTTTATTGGAAGTAATTTCGGGGAACATGATTAAGAAAATAAGTCAAATTCGGTGTGGGGGGAAGACTCAGGTCAGCCTGCACATTCATGCGGTCTGAATAGTATTCGTTGTTCGTATGTGCCTTCCATGGCCTCTGTGCTAATCAAAGAACAACAGGTGAAGGAACTATGGCCACATTGGCTAGATGCGCAGACTAATCTGGTCCTTTGTTTGAAACCTTTTTTTTCGCCGTGCGCCGGCTTAAAACGACGGCGAGTACATTTGACCGGCCCAGTCTGCTTGCGACGTTACAAACACATCCTAAGCTACCAAGTGCAAGGGTCAGTCTGTTCAGATCTCCTATCCCGAGTAAAATACTTATTGCGCATGTGTGTGCAGAAAAGACTGATAAGTCTGCACAGTTGTGCAATCGGGATTGTGTCTTCAATGTTCAAGAGGTTTGAAATGTTTCATCGCGCATAAAGTGAAGATCAAATTTGTGTATGATGTCCGCATTTTCTTTTTCTTGTTACTTGCCTATCTAAATAACATGATGGTTTTGCATCCGCACAGTCAAATCAGTCTTCACCGGACTACTTCGATGGGCATTGAATTGCTACATGCCCCCGGCTTACGCTGATTTGAGACTGCTTATCAGTAAACAGAGAACACGCGCAGTCTCGCCTGTGGCTTCACTATGCGCTTAAACAACATAGGTGGGGGGTGGGGGGTGTGAAGTATCTATGCGCCTAGCTCCACTGGATAGCTGCACGTGCGGGTTTCAACATCCCATCCCATATATACATGTAGCTGGACTTTGTCTGCTGCGGTGTAGCCGGAACAAAAAAAAATATTACAGACTATAAGGAAATTTTTTGAAAAATCCTCTTTTTCCTAGATATGGGCTACTCTGAAGAAAAGAATTTGCTCCAAACAAATTAATTTCTGTTATTCCTGAGATCACAAATTGACTCGCCCATTTTAAAGGGAATAGTGATAGTTCAATAGGTGTAAATGTCATTAATGACAATGTGTATCGCATTCAAAGACCCCCTGCACACACTGACTTATTTATAGATCAAACTTTTCTGCACTGCATAAGTGATATTTATAACTTCTAATCACGTGCGGATTGACAGGGCCACGGGAAAAAAAAACGTAGTTGTATAAAATATTGAACACAGCCTGATCCAATGTATAGAATTCTTTCAGATCAAACAGTTCTAACACTGATAAATTTCCAATCTGATATTTTCTAATAATTCCAACACCCGGATCAGCATTTATTTTTTTACTGTTCGAATTAATGGGTCATTTACAGTATGTTGGTACTCGATAGAATCGCCTCGTCGAGGCGTTTCTGTCGACTCCCCGCAATCTATGTTTTGAGCAAAAAAGGCAAATATTCCAATTTTTCTTTTTAAAATTTCTTTTTCTTTGACCAAAAAATGACAATGTATTTGAATAGGTGTGTTTCGAAATACGGTAAAACTGGTAGACTAACTGCCACACCTGCCAGATGTATCCATTTCCCTTAAGATATTTTTATTGTTGGAGTTGAAACGCTTGCTTTTCGGTCTGTTTCGGTATTCAGACAGGCTGTTTCCTGTAATAGTAAAGTATTGCATCATCGTTTAAGCTGATTGGTTGATCGCGTCACGTGCCCCTCCATGGAACAGCTACAATCTGGTCATTATACCCGGTTTGCCCGCCTCATGGCGACCAAACCAAAAATATATAAGCGATACACACACTCAAAAATTTCGCCCCCGCCTATCGGGGCTTGAAGAAATAAATGGGCTGCATGATGCTTCCACGCAGCGCTGAATCTGACCGTACACGAGTACTGGTAAACTGTTTAAAGGATCTCAGCCTGCCCAGGCAAAGCGGTGCGAGTCGGACCGTCCATGCTTATAAACCCAATTGGTTTCATTTGGCGACAGGCCTTGAGATGCCATTTCATCTCAATGTCGGGTAAAAGTCCCATAAAACTGGAAGCAACGTCTCCAAAACGACCTGTACAGTGTTGACGGGGACGTTAAATATCAAATCAAACAAACAAACACACATTCAAAGACAAACCATAACAAAAATAAACCTCGACAGAAGAACCGCCTTGGAAAGGTCAGTGAACGAATTTCACGGGGTGGGGGGCTTATAAAATATATTTACGCGGCCGCAATTCTCGCCCTTACTTCCGTCGCGATTTAGACAAATAATTTGTTCAGTCCGCATGAATGCCTTCTAACTCATCAGTGCAACATCTCCGTGAATACAATCAAAGCGCCAAAGGCACTGAAATGACAGATTCTATGAGAAAATCAAAACACTGTGAAAACTTACAGACAACCTTTCTAAAAAGATCTTAAAATTTATAAAAGTAGTTCTGCAAATTCCATTGTATGATATGTTTGCAGATGTCTATACACCGGTGGTATCATGAAATGCCATTCGATGTTTCAAATTTTGGAAAGAAACTATTTACGTTTTCAAAACCAAACATTAAAATTCAAGTTTTAACAATACTACTGGCAATAAGTAACATTTTTGTCTGGTCGGTTGTGGATACCTCCCCCCAAAAGATACTCTATTTTTCACAAAGAGATCGGAGGAGAAAGGCTGGTCAGTCCAGTACATGAATTCCATTGGCTTGAAGACTTTTTTAGTAAGAACACCACTATAAACCCGCGCGTAATCCTGCTGGATTAGATATCCCGGATTCTGAGCGTAAACAAATAAATGGAACCACGTGAGGCCGACGCACTTGATTGATGTGACGTCTCGCTGTTCAGTTAACGTCTCAGCCATGATCTTGAATGTTCTTAATGTCGCTAGCTACAATAGCTCGGCATACCATTTCGCTTATTCCATCTGATATGTCATGCTCTATTACGCACACGTCGCCTCGGCATACCTTACACCCATGTGTCGAAACATCCCGAAACGACAATTGGCGTGATTCACGCTGAAGTGCGATGTGTCACTGAAACGCATATCGCGCGAGTCGCTTAGACGCCAATATACATGTATGTATTTCATGCACCAGCGTAAGTGTTCCGTACTGTGTCGACGTCTTAATTTTGGTCACGACAGGGACGTCTAGCTCTCAAAAGTGCATCGCATAAGGGCGACGAACAGTGTCAGTGCTTATTAGTCGGTAGTTGAAAGCCTTTGTTTATCTACAGGTACAGTGTAGCAGATGCCGGCGGAAATCTGCTTCGCATATGCGTCTGTCGGATGAATCGATCTTGACGTACTGACGTCGGTCTTCCTTTACGCCGACGTGTCTTCTGTTGATAGTAAGATGTCGCTCCAACAGACAAATAGATCACACACATTTGGCACCCAAAATCAGAGTCAACGCCATCCGCTTTCCGACCAACTGCCCATTAGAAGCCTCCGTGGTGTAGTGGTTATGCTACTCGCCTTGTAAACCAGGGATCGCAGGATCGATCCCGGACTTCTCCAGACTTTCGGATGTGTCTTTAAACCGAGGTATCGTCTCCGTATGACCTTAGCTGTTGGTGGGACGTAAAACTCAAACACTCACTCACTCTAACCGTGTCCAGGGTTCAATGAAAGATCTCACTTGATGCTTTTTGAGAACAAAATACAATTTCTTCTTTTCTAGGCACGACCTGACATCACACATCAAAAGTTTGATCCTGAACATGTGGTTTCTATCAGTGCTGGTGTGAAGGTGGTACACAGGATCGTTGGCCCCCGCCCATCGGGGCTTAAAGAAAAAGATGGGCTGCATGATGCTTCCACGCAGAGCTGAAACCGACCCGCACACGAGTACTGGTAATCTGCTTAGAGGATCTAAGCCTGCCCAGGCAAAGAGGTGCGAGTCGGACCGTCCATGCATATAAACCCTATTGGTTTTGATTGGGCGGCAGGGCTTGAGATGTCATTTCATCTCAGTGTCGGGTAAAAGTCCCACAAAATTGGAAGCAACGTCTCCAAAATGACCTATACAGTGTTGACGGGGACGTTAAACCTCAAATCAAACAATACAAAACACATGATCGTGGCCGGACTGGTAACCATGCGTCACTGTTGATTGATTTAACCTTTTTAGCTTAAGGGCATGGTGCCTAAACGTGTTGTAATCATGCACTCGTTTGGTTTCAAAATCAAAGCACCGAAAGTGTTGGTGGGATGTAGGTTGGGGTAAAAGTCCTGGGCCGAGATTAAACTGTTAAACTTAACTCTGAAATTACAAACAAATAGTGAAGATTTTGATAAGAAGCGCGTTCTGCAGCGTCCGAACTTGGTCTACACTGTTTGCCAAGCTCACCCTATATGATTCCAGGATGACCCTCTTCAGTCTTATGGAATACCCTGATCTCACTGCGGCTAGTTTCTGCAAGAAAAAGGTTATTCTGAGAAGTCAGTGATAGTCACGTAGACGTTAGCTCTGAATCGCCTTTTTATTAGTAACTTCGGGTCGAGTGCCAAACAATCAACCCAAACATAGCCGGGTCGTTTGTCAGTCTTGGTTACATGTAAGTGTTATCTGTAAAATCTGCACTTGAAAAAATGTTCGATCTGGCAAACAATGTAGACTAAGATCAAACGCAACAGAACACGGTGCTGATCTTGTTCTACATTTTTTGCAACAGTTACTAAACTTCCGTTAAGTTTAAACGGATCAGTCCAAGTCCTCGTTCATGACCAGCCTGCATTTAGAGACAATCGGCATGAGTGTCGTCAGGGCTTTGATTTTTTAACTGCCTTGAGTTTCTGGAGTGTACTCTTCCATCACTGAAGTTGGGCTAGTCCATTCTGCTAAATATGGCACCTAGAATTATATCACAGGACCTACACTGTTTGCATAGGTATCTGTACCATATTCCAGGGTTGAAAGGGACAGCCTTTCTCCCAAAGTCTGATATACACCTAGTTGTAACTGACCTAGACTTGACCTCAAATGTCGGAAATCCCATTAATATTCTGGTCTGCAGCTGACCGGCTGGTCTTTAAGGATTAAATATTGACAGCACTGTTAGAAAACAGTGTAAAACCTGAGCAGACGTCTAAGCAGATGCCGCATTGATCTAGGCATACAGTATCGCATGATGCAGCTGATTCATATGAAGTGCTGAATATATTCTCTGAAAGGTAAGATAAAATCGTCAAGTCGTCTGCTTCAAAAGTTTGTATTGCGATTATAGGATGTACAATGTTGATAACTGCGCCTAACCGGACTACATTTTTGTGCGGACTCATATTTCTTTGGCGGTCAAAGCCGGAAGAAAGTCGTAAGAAAGCCGGAACTACTTTACAACACGCAGGATAGCTAGAGATGACAGATAGAATCTGTCATTAAAAATCAAACAACCACAGAGATGAAACAACGGTGAAGACTCGACAGCAAGAATCCAATGAAATGCTGGTGCAAAAGAAAACAACAGTTAGACTCCGATGGGCCCGACCAGAGACAGAGCATCAGGCACCAACCAACATTGCATAAAATTAAATTATAATTCACCGTAAGTCCTTTACGCTTGAACCACGAACCGCCATTATGTCACCACCGACCACCACGTCGGGTCCACTTCATTACCAAGTACTGTACACTATATCTACTAAAATCTTGTCTTTAAATCCTTTTACAACAATGGACCCATTGATTGGCAAGCAGTGTAGATGTAGATCCACAGACTGCGGCGTCTGATCTTGGTATATACTGCTTGCCAAATATACAGGAATCTTTTGTAAATAAATAACGAAAAAATCACGGAAATAGACTTTTCCAAAACGATTATTTTGTTTGTTTGAGTTAAAGTTTTACGTCCCCGTCAACACTGTACAAGTCATTTTGGAGACGTTGCTTCCAAGTTTATGGGACTTTTACCCGACATTGAGATGAAATGACATCTCA
Source organism: Lucinisca nassula (assembly GCA_963580285.1). Taxonomy (NCBI): domain Eukaryota; kingdom Metazoa; phylum Mollusca; class Bivalvia; order Lucinida; family Lucinidae; genus Lucinisca; species Lucinisca nassula. The sequence continues at coordinate 103,267 of CAUZLF010000143.1, forward strand.
AGGCCTGTCGCCCAATGAAACCAATAGGATTTATAACCATGGACAGACTGTCTCGCACCGTTTGCCTGGACAGGCTTAGATCCTCTAAGCGGTTTACCAGTACTCTTGTGCGGTCGGTTTAGCTCTGCGCGGAAGCATCATGCAACTCATCTATTTTTTCAAGCCCCGTTGGGCGGGGATTCCAAAACGATTAAATGGAAGATTATATTTATCATATACAAATGTAATGTTTAATCTAAAAAAAAAACAGGGTATGGTTTCCCTTGATTTTCTGATATAACTAATTCGCTTGTTATATTACTGCAAATTCATCTCGAATTAGTGATATCACAAAATCTATGTCATCACGAACTCGATTTTGTGATATCGCTGTCGTCAACATCATCAATCCCGTTGTCGTCAACATCAACACTCCCGTTGTCGTCAACATCATCAATCCCGTTGTCGTCAACATCATCAATCCCGTTGTCGTCAACATCATCAATCGCGTTGTCGTCAACATCATCAATCTTAAACGATCGTGTGCCGTGCAAAATAGCCTGTTGAATGTTTGCTGATCACGTTGGTCTGTAGCACCTTTTGTGTCAGCGATTACTCAGGGACAACATTTGTTAGGGAGTAAACTTTGCATTGTTTGCGAATAAAAATGTTTCGTGATATCACTAATTTGTTCATATTTAGTTATGTCACTAATTCGATTTTTCGATATCACTTATTCATGTCTATTTTGTAATGTAACTAAATCGAATTTGTGATATCATAAAATAGATTGGATTTAATGATATCAATAATTCGATTTTGTGATTTTTACTTAATCGATTTTGTGATATCACTAATTGGATTTATTGATATCACAAAATAGGGGATTTATAGTAAAACGGCACCTCATATACCATCATTTCACACGTTTCCCCCTTCTGAACAACAACCTTTTACTAGCAGCCAGCTTTAGTGTTTTCCCTGGGCGGCTGCTTATCAATTGTACATCGATACAGGAGAAACCCCTGTGGCGCAGTGGTTATGCTACTCGCCTTGTAAACCAGGGATCGCAGGATCGATTCCGGGCTTCTCCAGACTTTGAGATGAGTATTTAAACCGATGTCCCGTCTCCGTATGACCTTAGCTGTTGGTGGGACGTAAAACTAACACTCACTCACATCGATACAGGGCACCATTGTCCTCTTGTTAAAACGTGTCTCGGTCACACCACTATGCGAATAGACATATACTTTAACTGAGTTATATTAAAGAGTGGAAACTTAATACAGTGAAATCCCGCTATTAACACCACCTAAAATTAAGACTAACTCTGCTCGTAAAACCTTATTTAGTAGGTTACAGTTATTCTTTCTTTGTAATTTCTACATGCAGTATCCTCTGGTCAGAGACCACCTTTGGGACTGTTCAAAAGTGGTCTTAAAGACCACTTTTGAACAGTCACAAAGGTGGTCTTTATTTAGGGGTTTTACTGTATATTAAATGGTTAATACTAATCCTCAACTAACATAAGCATAGAACACTGTCAAAATAATGCTGTGTAATGCAACAGTCCTAATAAATCGGACACTTTGAGGAGTTGGTGTAATGCTCATAAAATATTTACAAATTTGTTTCAAGATCCAGCAAGGAGTGCAAAAGATACAGGCGGAATGTCAGTCAGTGAAGACGGAGATCAGGCTGGTCCTTTAGATGTAGTCTGATCTCGGCCTGCACTGTTTGCTTAGGACTATCTGTCTCAATACTTAGGGTCATTACGGTAATTTTAAACTAGCCTCTGTAATGGGCTTATATACCATGTATACTTGTTGAACAATGAACCGAAAAGCAAACAAAAACCAAAAATAAAGTTGAAAGTTATGCGATAATGTTTGCATTGCGGGATAAAACGTATGAATCATTATTTAAAAAAAAAGTGAAAATATTAATTAAAATTATGACAGGATTATATGATTTAAAAAAAATCTGATTTTACTTTGATTGTTGTTGTCTTGAACAACGATCATTGGGTTTTACACGGATAAAGTTATCGTCACTGCATAAAAATGCCACATAGCGGCGACTGTGTCTGTTTTTAAATGCAAATTCAACATTTTGACTTAGTGGTGATCGTTGGGACAGGATATTGCCTGGTGGGATAGAAAGTTATGCAGAACACCACAGTCACAGCGCTCGAGGTGAAACTTCAGTCGACTACTTACAAGTCGAACACGACGTCGACAGACGACTATGATCACGTGGGTGCCATGCAGTTTATCGTGGCAACCGTACTGGTTTACTCCATCATCGGAGTATGTTGTACCTTGGTTGTACGAATCAAGCGCTCCCACAACAGCAAGAGTCACGCTGTGCATGCTCAAGATGAACACATTCAAAAGTATCTAAAGGAAGAAAAATATCTCAAACAAGATGGATTTAGAATGAAGTTAACATTTGACTGTGAGAAAACAAAAGAAAGGCTAGAAGAAAAAGGTGGACGAATTCGTCTGCTTGACATACAAAAATCTGTCACATCTAAGGACTTCGGCGAAAAGGATATGCGGCGCAAGAAAAAGCGCGGGAAAACGCGCCTCGACAGTTTGGTTGGAAAAATGGGCTTTACTTTACTTTATGTTCCTGAAATCAATGAGGTCAGGACTGATGATTTTGAAATGAATCAGACAAATTTCGCTTCGAGCAACATTTCAGATACACCTCCTCACTCTCTCAGCAGTGTCTCGGAAGCAGCTGCGCCAGTACAAAATAGTTCTTATTTCTTGCCGGTGGACCAGACTTGTTTATATGAGGATGACTGTTTCTCACCTGTTTATTTATCGTGTGCGTCAAGCGCCGAATCACTTGAAAAGACCATTAAAGAAACGGATTTCAACTTTAAAGAATGCTACAAATAGTTGGAGAACAGTGCTCTTATTGTTAAAAATACCTAAATTCGGGAAAATTGTTAACAGAATGACTATGGCAACGTTTAGTGAAGTCAGTATTTTCAGTTCAGTCTTTCTCTTAAACTTATGAACTGCTACTGAATAAGGGCGGCCCCCGCCTATCGGCGCTTGAAGAAATAGAGGGTTGCATGCACAGGAGCTTGAAGTTCTGTCCATAAGTAGTCCATAAGGTTCAAAATCAAAAGTGACACTAAGCCATTTCGTAAGAAATGGCCAGGAGTGAAACGGTTTTTGCTGCACCTTTGAAATGCTTCAGCGGCAGACTCTCGGCAAGTACTGACTGTGTACCGTGAAAATACATATCAAATTATAATTCGAGGATTGGATACTTTTTTCTGACACATTACGCTGACGCAATAAACAACGATTAAAATGTTGACAAAATTGACGACAGCCATACCGAGTCCAGTTTCCGGTACACTCGGGTAGAAAAATCTCATCGTACGGCTTTGGTAAAATCAATTTTAACAAATACATAAAACGGATTAATAAATAAAACAGGTCATTTTTATGTGTTCGTCGGATTATTTAAATGCAGTCCTTACCTAAGTCTTATCCGGGAACATGTTTTGAACAATGAAATTCAAAACACAAAACGGTTTTCCTGAGTCGTTGTATAGGCCTACCAGTGCACCTGGTACATCATAATGACATTTGCACAATGATGACGTTTGCAAACCACGGTGAACAACCGTTACTTATGCAATACCGGAGTCTTTTGCTCCAGCATTTTAGTTATTTCAGCGAGTCCTCACCGTTGTTTCATCTCCGTGATCGTTTGATTTTTGTGTTAACGGAGATGTAGCGACATGCTCAGCGAGCTAGGATGGCCGTCCCTAGAGTTCCGTCGTGAGCAGACCTCTTACCTTTCTTTCTTTCTTTCTTTCTTTCTTTATATACTGCCATACGCCCACGCGGACATGCTAGGTAGATGTTAATATTACATACACTCCAGTTTTGCAGGATGAAAGCCTACACAATAGAAGAGTTCTTTGACTTGCACAGGGGATGGTTCTCCCTGCAAAGGGGGCCTCCTGTTAACGTCTCGATCCGAAGGACTGTGCATTTTATGACATTCATCCCTCATCCCTGCTAATGATGCCAATGGAGCGTGTTCGAACACCGAAATTTTATCGCCGCTGCCGGGAATCGAATCCAGGACCGCTAGCATCAGAGGCAATTGCACTTACCACTGAGCTATCACGCTATAAGATACACTCTGGTATAGTGTCTATTAGGCGTAAAAAATAGCTGTGTTTCTACTAACATGCTAAAAAAGGTCGGTAGGTAGGAGAAACTTTTTTATTATTTTATTTTAAAAACAAATAGGGTTGGGCCTGTCTTTTTGTATTTTTGTTTTTGTACATGTGTTTGTCAGGTCGGTACTTGCACAGTATATCATAATTTATTTTAGATGCTCATAAAGTCAGCTCTGTACTTTGGAATATACTAAATGCCAAAAACTACAAAAATGTACTTAAAACGCGAACTTATTGTTAGAAAAGGCAAAGACAATACTTGGTAGGGTCGGAAATCGAAGATGGTAAGATCGGTGTTTTAATATTTTTATTTAGTTCTTTTATTGATAAAAAATAGTAGAGTCGGGGAGGGATGGGGGTAGCGGAGACACTTTTTTAGGCCTTAATAGAGACAAATACTTGACCCCTGCGACAACTTCAACCAAAAAAGGGCATCAATATTAAACAGCTCTCAATATCTTAGGAACCTGTCCTACAGAAATGCCCCGAAAAATTCATTTTCTTTTTAATTTTCCTCTTCCGCGGTGAATTCCAAGACCGCAGAGGAGTTCAAAGTACGTATGAGATTGAGATTCAGAGGTTTGCGTTTAAGAGTACCTCTTTTATTCAGATTGTAAATAGTTTTAAGGACTCATCCAGTGACGTTATATTCTAAATTTAGCCACCAGTCCAACTTAAGTAATGACCAAAAAAGACCGACTCAGTATAAGAATAATGGAGAGAATTACAAAAAAAAATGTACCCCCTACCCCACCCCCATACTTCCGTGTATAAAGTGAGTTAGCCTTTTCACAGAACATATTTAACGTCATGCCTTCATGCGGATCAATTTGTTATTGTTATTTTGTTTGATACTGTACTGGAACTGAGGGCGAGGGTTGAAATTTCATAAACTACGGAGTTGAAGCCCCCCACCCCCACCCCCACCCCCACCCCCCATCGCCAGTAGTTTTACTACTGACCGTCCCAAGGCGGTCGTTCTTTTGTCGTGCCTTATTTGTTATTTGGTCTTATACCGTTGGTTCATGTTTCGTCTGTTTTTCTGTGTGCACACCTCCGTGTCACTTTCTATAGGTGACTTGAGACGGCTGTAGTAATGCCCTGAACAACTATTTCTTCCCTAGAACTATTCCTCCTTCGAATAGCCTTCTACCTTCTGTGGTAGATGCCAATACTGCAGAGGAGTTCAATGCCCATATGGTATAGATTGGGGCTCGGGGGAATGCGTTTTAGCCTTATGAATTCATCCAGATATTTTGGGCGTTAAATTCTAGATTTAGCGGCCCGCCTAACAGGGGTAATGGGCCAAATAAAACCGGCTCAGTGTAAATGTATAGATAGATAGAACGGGGAAAAATATCTTCGCAATTATATTTCAATGCATAAAAACACAAGACAAAATCGGTTCATATTTTGTAACTAATGTCGCTAACTGATATTCGGCATGCATTGTGTGTCGCCTATAATGCACTGTACGACTATACATCGTGATATCTTTGACGTCATAATTAGAGCATAGATACACATTATTTAGATACACATTATTTTCCTATCACGTATGTTTTATTCGGAATTCGGATGAACCGTAATACTCATGGCCAACTTTATCTGACATTTAATCTATTCACCTGTTCCCTGATAGTCACACTACAAGTCATTATTGGATTGTCTCCCTTTGACTGACGCCTATAATAGGTACCTGTTGTGTAATCTCAACTGTGTTATAAGCCGGCTGTGTGTGAAATCAGTTTCGCTTTTATGACCCCTGGGGATACTGAACGAGAATCGCTCATGTCAATTGATGTCTAGTTAATTTCGGACTGGCTGTTTTAGTGTGGTCTGAGCTTATCTCCAAATAACGTTCTGTTCTGTCGTTACTAAAAAAAATACTCTTTCAAAAGTGAGTCTTTTTTGTGCCAGGTGGGTGTCAGTTGAATTATTTTAATTGACATTGTTTAGAAATGCCCCATAATCACAAGTACATGTAATGAAAACCCCTTTAACCCCTACTTTACATAGAGAAAACCTATATTACAATTCTTATATCTGCACCAAGACATAGTAGATAACCGTTTGTGAGATATGAATTGCCATTTTGGAGATACGAAAAAAAAAAAAAAAAAAAAAAAAAAAACACTATGTCACGCGGATATGCTATCTTAATGGGGCCTGTCTAATACGCTGAAAAACCTGCTGAATTTAGCAGGCTGCGGATCAGCAGAAAGTGACTAAAACGCTAATCTGCTGAAATGTAAATGTTACTTTATTTTGATGTTTTGTGCCACAATACTGGCCGTGCATATTGATAATATATTTATTTATAACATGTTATAATTATTAAATTTGTTTTACGCCACAGACATTAATATTGTTGAAATATCGAGTATCGGGTTGTATGCCAAAAATACAGACAGTGCTTTGCTGAAGATTTCGAATTAAAAGTTTTCCAGACATATTACTGGTCGCATATTTTAAAGCAGTTATATAGAAGTATATATTTTCTATTGTTGTCTGCAAGGTTTACGTACCGGCCTGTGAAATAACTGTTATATCGAGCTACATCCCGAAAGCATGGCGATATAAATTTGACCCCTTAAACCCCACTTTCGTACAGTAAAACTGGGGTTTGGAGGGGTATAAATTATTTTTCTTATTTCTGCTCAAAAACATAGATTTTGGGCACGCGACAGAACCGCCTCGCCGATGCGGTTCTAACGAGCACCCACAATCTATGTTTTGAGCAGAAATATGAAAAATAACACAATTTTTCATCTGAAAATTTTCATTGTTTGGTGGTTAAATTTACAATGTATTTGTACAGGCGTGTTTTCGAAATGTATCCGTTAAGACGAGAACCTTGAGTCTGAGTTGTAAGCATAGAAATACAGAGGAGATACTCTTACTGATTTTAATGCGGATAAATCTGTCTTGACACAATAATGGCCGATTATCTATCTGTCTATTTAATGACTCAGTAAGCCTTATCATGCCATCATTGATAAACAACTTCGCATAATACAATTCTAGTTTTTAGTTGTTCACAAATAATATTCATATTTATTTATTTATTTATTTGAAAATACAAATGAAATATTGTTATATTCTCATTATGATGATAACACAGAGTTTGAGCACACGTAAGAACGCCTCGTCGAGGCGATTCTAATGAGGTCCAACAGTCTATATTTTAAACAAGCAACAAGCAATAAGAATACTTTATTATTCTCTTTCCCGTGAAGAGGTAATTGTGGCGGCCTGTGCTGCAAATGTCTGTTAGCTAGTTTATATGTTTCTCTTCCTTATTTTTTTTCGTGCAAAACGAGTAAATCTTTCTTTTTTTCTTAACTGACGATACATCTTTGACGATAACTTCATCATATGCGCCCTTTCTTTCTGCTCAGGTAGATGAAGCTCGTCAATATAATCGTTCATGATGGATTGTAAATCGATCAATACATTGAGTAAGCACACTTCCGACTACCTGTCGATAATCGAATTATCACCAAGTATCGTAACGCGCGCTGTTAAACGCAGTAGTCACAGTAAGTGGCAACTTTGCCTGTAGTTGTATTTAAAAAGTAATATCATATACCTAGAATAATTCATCTAAAATGAACAATTAAGACGCCGGGTCTCATCCTAGATTACACTTCTTGCTTAAATAATCACCGATTTATCATCACGATAGCAAGTCCGTGTAATGAAAACCCTCTAACCTCCACTTATATAGAGAAAAGTGGGGCTTCGGTGGTATATATTATTTTCTTTATTTCTGCACCAAGACATAGGTTGTGGGTACTAGTTGGAACCAACCGCCTCAGTGAGGCTGCTAAAATGCTGAATATTACTTTTGTTGTTGTTGTTGTTGTTGTTTAGGCCCCCGCCCATAGGGGCTCGAAGAAATATATGGGCTGCATGATGCTTCCACGCAGAGCTGAATCCGGCCCGCACACTTGTACTTGTAAATCGCTTAGAGGATTAATGAATGGATTGTGATTTAGTCGGAATAAGATAAGATAAGATCTTTTATTAACAGACTTTTTCAGCAATTTTGATATAAGTTTGATGAACTTTGATGAATCTTAACAACAAAGGATATTTATAGCTCAATGGTTTTCTAAAGCTCAGCCTACTAACTTGCCCTGAAGGTCCAATGTATTGTTATATGATGAACAGGAGTGGTCGTATACCTGGCCGCTGAAAAGGCTTACCGTCACGCTTGATTGACTATAAGAACTGGTACCCGGCTTTTATCATACTGGAATGGTCTTACCTTGACACGGTGTATAACCATATGGTTTAATGTCGTATGGTAGCTATTAAGAAGTAGAATGGAGCAACAGCCCGGGGAGAAACAGTATACTGAGTTGACTCCAGTAACGCTAGAATCACCTCAGGGCTCCCGTACAGATGTTAAAGTTCCGTATTCGACCCATAGCGCGGACAATACCTCTATAAATGGGAATTTACTTGAGTCTTCGTTTACTGCAAGGCCAATGAATACCAGTGAAATAGCTTCGCCACTTGATGCGCATCGACGTTCGCGTGACGTTACCTGTGGCGCAACAGGGACGGATCAGAGCAACGAGCGTAACGTCGACACCGGGAATGACCCCGAGAACGTTTATGGTGACGGAGAGCAAGAAGATGTGTACGTCGAAAACGCAGTATATCGGGAGCTGGTGTTGCTGTTCAGGGAACTTCCTAAAGAGATGTTTGTGAACAGAATTTTATTAAATGAGGCTTCATGCGAAGTTAAACTCGGAGAGATGCGCTCCAGCTTATTTGAGCATCTAAAAGATTTAGATGACTTTCCTTATGGATTGCAGTGTATGCTGAAGCGCAGAGTTGCAACAAGATCTGGAGATCCGGTGTCGGTAAAACTTGCTTATGATATACATACGCTTATGTCAGTGTTTGAAGGTGCTGATTATTCAGATATGAGAGAACTTATAAGTTCTGGGTCCGGAAAAAGTCAAAGGTCACAGTCACAGTCATTACTCAATGAAACGGTTACACATTGTGATTCGTCCTCTGAACTAAAAGTTTTGTCAGATTCGATAAATACCTTGAAAGCGGATTTGCTTCACATGAAGCAAAGTCAAGTAGCATTGGAAACTACACGCACTAAAGAGCTTCAAACTATGAAATCTACAATTCTTGGTTTAAAATCTGACTTATCGTCAATCTCATCTAATGTTAATAGTGCCGTAGTTAACATTACATTATGTGCAGAGAGAATTGAGTCTGAGAAATGTCTTGGGGTAACGCATGTTAAAAATGAAGTGAAGCTTCTGAAGGATAGTGTCAAAATGTTGCAAGATTCTATTCTTGTATTGCAGACTCAGGCATCTACAAGCAGGGCCACTAACTCGCGGCGGCACAGGTCTAGGGGCAAGGCCAGGGAGGCTCAAACTGCTAGCGGTCTCGGGAGTAGCCCTGACCTTCCTACTGGACATGTTGCCGACGCGACAGATGGCGCTGCTGTGGAGCCTGATCCGGTACCTGAGATGTTAAATGACTCTTGTTCTGTGCATGAAACAGTTGAAACTGGCATTAATTCTGAAAGTACGGGTGAAAACCCTAAGATAGATAGGCCAGCAGCGGGGACTAAATTGATCCGTACAGGGAATGTGTTTAGTAGGGTGCCTCATGCTGAGGTTCCCAATCCAATTGATGCAATTGCTGAGTCATCTATTGGTATGAACTCCGTTAAGAATCCCCAATCTGTGGTAAATGGGCATGCAAACAGTCACCCTGTCAATACTGACAGTCTGTCTGTAAACACGGACAATGAAACCGATAGATCATATCGAGATGTCGCTGCGTTGATACCGGGTAATAGTCAATCACGACCGAGAAGTAGACCTATTGAAACGCGGCTTACTCGTAATGCCGGTAATATTGATCAAAACGATCTAACGTTAGTAAATCACGTTAACAGTGGTTGGAATGAGGGAGATAATGAAAATAATGATGACAATTTTGAGCAGTACGTTAAGAAACGCGCCAAACGGTTTTACTTGGGTGGGTTTAAACCTACTATTACGCGACAGGCTATTACAAGTTATGTTAATAAACGTGGGCCTACCGTGACGTGGATTCGAATTTGGCAGAGTAAGCGCAATCCTAATAACGTTGTGATACGACTTAACGTCGAGGATAATTATCTCGTTCATTTGCTTGAGAGCCGCTCGTTTTGGCCTAGAGGGGTCACGTGTAGGCCTTGGCGGGATCGCAATGACCGCGTATCAAATCGTAACCCAACGTCGTTGTATCGTGGGGAAACAACGCGAGATTTGTATGGTCGTTCAGACATTGATGAATACAATCCCTTTTCTCCGCTAAGGGACGAGACTAATTGGTATTGAGTATAACGTTATCAATTAATTCTCAAACTATGAACATCAACAACCATAAGTTAAATATTTTAACCTGGAACGCCACGGGGATAATGTCGAGCGCTACATACCTATGTGATTGCTTATTTCACAAGAATATTGATATATGTGGTATCTCGGAGCATTGGCTCTATGAGAAAGACCTACATTTTCTAAACCAAATAGACAATTCATATAATTACCATGCGGTCGCAGATTTCGATTTGAAACGCCCAAGCAAAAGAAGGGTAGGAAAAGGTGGGGTGGCAATATTGTGGCACAGGCGATTTGACAGTTTTATGTATCCTTTGTCATTGGATGATGACAGGATAATTGGAGTAAAACTGGAGATGGGTACCGGTTTATGTATTTACTTTTTTCAGGTTTATCTGCCATGTGCTAATCACCCTATTGAAGTGTTTAAAGAGTATTTTGAGCGTTTACAGAACATCTTGTATCTGTATGCAGAACACGGTATGGTGGTCCTGATGGGTGACTTTAACACCTACTTACCAGAAGTAAGCTATCGCGATCGACAAGATAACAGAAGCATTTGCTTTCAAACCTTTTTGCAGGAGAATAACTTGTTTTCTGTAAATACATCTGAGTTATGCACTGGTGCGAACTCGACCTTTGTCACCTATGATGGGCGGCATGAATCCCTTATAGACTACATCTTGATACCGATAGAAAAGTATGGCTTTGTTTCACACTGTGAAATATTGGACGATAACGTCCTTAATGTATCGAGGCATAGGCCTGTTAGTTGTTCGTTGTCCCTGTCAGTACAGGTTCCGGATGCGTGCCCAAGTGGTCCAGGGTCTAACGTGATAAACTGGAAGAAGGTAGATCAGAACCGTATTAATGAATATCAAAATGCATTAACTAACAGTGTACATCTGAATGCAATTAGGCAAAACAATATTAATTCGACGGGTTCAATCGATCAGGCGTATACAGTAGTTATAAAGGAAGTTACAGCAGCTGCTCATAAATCCTTTCCTCTCAAATCATTCAAACGCTTTTTGAAACCCTACTGGAACGAAGAGCTTCGTGTATTGCACAATAAAATGAAAATATATCGCCAAGCTTGGATTAGGGATAATAAGCCCAGAAATATGAACTACACCTCGTACTATGATTATAAAATCGCAAAACGCAATTTTAGGCGTTGTCATAGAAAACATGCTGATAACTATATTCAAAGTCAGCTAAACGAAATCGATCGCGCCGCAGAGGTGGATAGTGCCCATTTCTGGCGTCTAGTAAATGCCCGGCGCAGAACTTCGAACTCGAGTCCTGGTACGGAAATGATATTTCATGGTCAGTCGTTCAGCACAAATATTGATATCAATACTGAATGGGCTCGATATTTTAGAGATTTGTACACACCGACACAGTGCGACCATTTTGATAGCCGCTTCTATGATACGGTCTCACATGAAGTCGATGATATGAAAACTGATCTCGAAAATCTACTTGAACCGTCAAGCTATCCTGAAATAAGCCCTGAAGAAGTGGAATCCGCTGTGAAACTAGCTCAGTGTAATAAGGCCGGGGGAGATGATGGGCTCTGTTATGAGCACATTAAATACGGGGGTCATATGTTGTTCGATATTCTCGCCAACCTGTACACTGCTATTATTCGACTTGCATACTCACCAAAAGAAATGAAAAAAGGCGTGATTGTAACGTTATTCAAGGGCGGTAATAAGCGAAAAGATAACCCTGACAATTATAGGGCTATTACACTGTCCTCTGTTCTGCTTAAGCTTTTAGAAAGAATCTTGTTGACCAGAATTCAATTATTTGATACTATTGTTCCACCGATTCACTCTGTGCAAGGGGGCTTCAAAAAGCAACAGGGGTGCGTTATGACGTCATTTTTGGTCAGAGAAGCAGTACAGTATGCAAGAGAAAAAGGCAGCAAGGTCTACGCATGCTTTCTAGATGTTAAAAAAGCCTTTGATCAAGTATGGCACGAGGGGCTTTTCTTTAAGCTTTATAAATCTGGGGTCAATAAAGCAATTGTCAGAACTATAGTTAACCTATACACTGATATGGAAAGCTGTGTCAAAAGTCAGTCATATAAATCCGATTGGTTCCCAGTTTTACAGGGCACAAGGCAAGGTGGGGTTCTCTCTCCTTTTCTGTATCTGATATTTGACAATGATCTCAGTTGGGAGCTGGAGGATTCTCGACTAGGTCTTTGTGTTTATAACATTAATTGTGGAAGCCCGGCGGTGGCTGATGATAAGCTTGTCCTATCCCTTTCAAAACTAGGATTGGATCGTATGTTGGAAATCTGCTTTAGACACTCTGGTAGATGGAGGTATGAGTTCCAACCTTCCAAATGTGTGGTCATAGTGTTTAATGAGTCCCCATTGGACTACAGAATCATGACTAGGCAATGGGCACTTGGGGAAGCTACTATCAATGAAAATGTCTTGTATAAGCATCTAGGTATTTACATGAACAAGTATTTTTCACTTGATGAAAGTATAAAGGAGGCCGCTTCTAAGCTTAAAGGAACATTCTTAAGTTTAGTGAATTCTGGAATACACGAGGGGGGCCTAAATCCAATCTCTTCAAAACGCCTCTACAAATCAATTGTAATACCGAAGGCACTTTATGGGTGTGAACTCTGGAATTCTCTTTTACCCAAACATGTCTGTATTCTTGAGAAGGCTCATAGATTCTGTGTTAAATTCATGCAGTCGCTCCCAAGACACACTAAAACGGACGTTGCACTAATATTGTTGAATATAAGAAGCATTGAATATGATATAGACTATCGTAAACTGATATTTGTCGGGCAACTTTGCAATTTGCCTCACCAATATTGTGTTAAGGAATTCTTCATACATAGACTTGTAGATTATAAAAGTAATGCCGGAACAGTAAAAGGCTTTCTTCCAGACATTTATCGCATTCTGGGAAAATATTCGTTACTTGAACCATTGAATCGATTTTTGTCCGATGGTGTGTTTATGTCAAAACAAGCATGGAAGCATGCTGTCCGAGAAAACATGAAGTGTGATAATGATTTGCAATTGCAATTAAAAACTGAAAATTCAGAGTCCTTACAGTCTGTCACGAGAATAGCACAAGTCAATAAAGAATTTATCTTGTGGGAAATAAGCAGGGAATATCCTAAATATTTACCCTTCATTCAAAAGGCTGTCCGTATGCTGGGTTTTATGCTTTCAAGAAACTGGGTACAAACATGCAGTAATTGTCAGGATGGTATTCTGTCTCAATCCGAACATTTGTTGTTGTATTGTAGTAATACTAACGAATTCCGAGAAATTTTGTGGAGCAGATTAATTATGAGGTTTGGATTGACATTTTTCATTACATTTATGTTGGAGTCACCTAAAAGTCAGCTTGAATTGCTTTTTTCTGGCTGTTCCAAACTTTTGAATGATAAAACTGATATTGTTGATTGTGTAAAAATATTTGTAACGTCCCTGATCAAAATACACCCTCCAACGGATTATTCGATTGTCATCTGAAGAAAAAAAAAAAAAAAAAAAAAAATCCGAATTATTGCATTATGGTTCTGTAAGCGAATTGCCACTAATCAACGGTCCATTAAATATCACTTTCTAGTAAAGTGATATGGCGTTGGATTCGTTATCGGGATACACTTATTTCGCTGCTCTCATATTTCATGCACAATGTCCACACCCTTGCATTTCGTTTCGGTAAGGGAATGGCCTGTGTGAAATTGTGAACACCAAAGAGTACTGACATAGCGCTTAGTTAAACAAGGTTTAATAAAATGCAGTTTTGCTGTAACATTAGCTGGGTTCGTTCATTGCTGGCTTTATGAACCGTATTGCTCTCACTGGACGACAGGGCTTAAGATGTCATTTCATCCCATTCTATTACTAAAAGCCCAACAAATAAGGGACAATGTCTCCAAAATGATCGATATAGTGTTGGGGGGGGGGGGCGTTAGACCTTAAACAAATCCTTGAGAACAGTCAACCCTCTTTATGCTGACATTCTATGTGTATTAGTCTCGATGAAAAGAATTCTCAGTTGAAGTTGAGACGGTTTCATAGAGAGTCGTACATGATTATTATTATAATATGATTAGGAAATCTGATATTCATGAAATGCAGTCGTGGTGCAACACTGTGATGGCGTTGATTCGAAGTCCTGACGTCGAATCAACGTCGACCCAGCGTTGCGTGTCCGTTTGGGTATTGCAACCGTCTTTTCTATTATTATATTTTCCCTACTGTCTTTCTGTTTTATGTTGTTGTTTTTCATCATTTCTTGTATTGTATTTGTATTTGTATTGTATGTGACTTATGTGCTCTCCAATCAGTGGAGGAAATAAAGATTATTATTATTATTATTATTATTATTGCTAATGATGCCAATGGAGCGTGTTCGAACACCGAAATTTTATCGCCGCTGCCGGGAATCGAATCCAGGACCGCTAGCATCAGAGGCAATTGCACTTACCACTGAGCTATCACGCTATAAGATACACTCTGGTATAGTGTCTATTAGGCGTAAAAAATAGCTGTGTTTCTACTAACATGCTAAAAAAGGTCGGTAGGTAGGAGAAACTTTTTTATTATTTTATTTTAAAAACAAATAGGGTTGGGCCTGTCTTTTTGTATTTTTGTTTTTGTACATGTGTTTGTCAGGTCGGTACTTGCACAGTATATCATAATTTATTTTAGATGCTCATAAAGTCAGCTCTGTACTTTGGAATATACTAAATGCCAAAAACTACAAAAATGTACTTAAAACGCGAACTTATTGTTAGAAAAGGCAAAGACAATACTTGGTAGGGTCGGAAATCGAAGATGGTAAGATCGGTGTTTTAATATTTTTATTTAGTTCTTTTATTGATAAAAAATAGTAGAGTCGGGGAGGGGTGGGGGTAGCGGAGACACTTTTTTAGGCCTTAATAGAGACAAATACTTGACCCCTGCGACAACTTCAACCAAAAAAGGGCATCAATATTAAACAGCTCTCAATATCTTAGGAACCTGTCCTACAGAAATGCCCCGAAAAATTCATTTTCTTTTTAATTTTCCTCTTCCGCGATGAATTCCAAGACCGCAGAGGAGTTCAAAGTACGTATGAGATTGAGATTCAGAGGTTTGCGTTTAAGAGTACCTCTTTTATTCAGATTGTAAATAGTTTTAAGGACTCATCCAGTGACGTTATATTCTAAATTTAGCCACCAGTCCAACTTAAGTAATGACCAAAAAAGACCGACTCAGTATAAGAATAATGGAGAGAATTACAAAAAAAAATGTACCCCCTACCCCACCCCCATACTTCCGTGTATAAAGTGAGTTAGCCTTTTCACAGAACATATTTAACGTCATGCCTTCATGCGGATCAATTTGTTATTGTTATTTTGTTTGATA
Organism: Lucinisca nassula; assembly: GCA_963580285.1. Taxonomy (NCBI): domain Eukaryota; kingdom Metazoa; phylum Mollusca; class Bivalvia; order Lucinida; family Lucinidae; genus Lucinisca; species Lucinisca nassula. The sequence goes on from CAUZLF010000143.1 coordinate 119,247, forward strand.
CTGTACTGGAACTGAGGGCGAGGGTTGAAATTTCATAAACTACGGAGTTGAAGCCCCCCACCCCCACCCCCACCCCCCATCGCCAGTAGTTTTACTACTGACCGTCCCAAGGCGGTCGTTCTTTTGTCGTGCCTTATTTGTTATTTGGTCTTATACCGTTGGTTCATGTTTCGTCTGTTTTTCTGTGTGCACACCTCCGTGTCACTTTCTATAGGTGACTTGAGACGGCTGTAGTAATGCCCTGAACAACTATTTCTTCCCTAGAACTATTCCTCCTTCGAATAGCCTTCTACCTTCTGTGGTAGATGCCAATACTGCAGAGGAGTTCAATGCCCATATGGTATAGATTGGGGCTCGGGGGAATGCGTTTTAGCCTTATGAATTCATCCAGATATTTTGGGCGTTAAATTCTAGATTTAGCGGCCCGCCTAACAGGGGTAATGGGCCAAATAAAACCGGCTCAGTGTAAATGTATAGATAGATAGAACGGGGAAAAATATCTTCGCAATTATATTTCAATGCATAAAAACACAAGACAAAATCGGTTCATATTTTGTAACTAATGTCGCTAACTGATATTCGGCATGCATTGTGTGTCGCCTATAATGCACTGTACGACTATACATCGTGATATCTTTGACGTCATAATTAGAGCATAGATACACATTATTTAGATACACATTATTTTCCTATCACGTATGTTTTATTCGGAATTCGGATGAACCGTAATACTCATGGCCAACTTTATCTGACATTTAATCTATTCACCTGTTCCCTGATAGTCACACTACAAGTCATTATTGGATTGTCTCCCTTTGACTGACGCCTATAATAGGTACCTGTTGTGTAATCTCAACTGTGTTATAAGCCGGCTGTGTGTGAAATCAGTTTCGCTTTTATGACCCCTGGGGATACTGAACGAGAATCGCTCATGTCAATTGATGTCTAGTTAATTTCGGACTGGCTGTTTTAGTGTGGTCTGAGCTTATCTCCAAATAACGTTCTGTTCTGTCGTTACTAAAAAAAATACTCTTTCAAAAGTGAGTCTTTTTTGTGCCAGGTGGGTGTCAGTTGAATTATTTTAATTGACATTGTTTAGAAATGCCCCATAATCACAAGTACATGTAATGAAAACCCCTTTAACCCCTACTTTACATAGAGAAAACCTATATTACAATTCTTATATCTGCACCAAGACATAGTAGATAACCGTTTGTGAGATATGAATTGCCATTTTGGAGATACGAAAAAAAAAAAAAAAAAAAAAACACTATGTCACGCGGATATGCTATCTTAATGGGGCCTGTCTAATACGCTGAAAAACCTGCTGAATTTAGCAGGCTGCGGATCAGCAGAAAGTGACTAAAACGCTAATCTGCTGAAATGTAAATGTTACTTTATTTTGATGTTTTGTGCCACAATACTGGCCGTGCATATTGATAATATATTTATTTATAACATGTTATAATTATTAAATTTGTTTTACGCCACAGACATTAATATTGTTGAAATATCGAGTATCGGGTTGTATGCCAAAAATACAGACAGTGCTTTGCTGAAGATTTCGAATTAAAAGTTTTCCAGACATATTACTGGTCGCATATTTTAAAGCAGTTATATAGAAGTATATATTTTCTATTGTTGTCTGCAAGGTTTACGTACCGGCCTGTGAAATAACTGTTATATCGAGCTACATCCCGAAAGCATGGCGATATAAATTTGACCCCTTAAACCCCACTTTCGTACAGTAAAACTGGGGTTTGGAGGGGTATAAATTATTTTTCTTATTTCTGCTCAAAAACATAGATTTTGGGCACGCGACAGAACCGCCTCGCCGATGCGGTTCTAACGAGCACCCACAATCTATGTTTTGAGCAGAAATATGAAAAATAACACAATTTTTCATCTGAAAATTTTCATTGTTTGGTGGTTAAATTTACAATGTATTTGTACAGGCGTGTTTTCGAAATGTATCCGTTAAGACGAGAACCTTGAGTCTGAGTTGTAAGCATAGAAATACAGAGGAGATACTCTTACTGATTTTAATGCGGATAAATCTGTCTTGACACAATAATGGCCGATTATCTATCTGTCTATTTAATGACTCAGTAAGCCTTATCATGCCATCATTGATAAACAACTTCGCATAATACAATTCTAGTTTTTAGTTGTTCACAAATAATATTCATATTTATTTATTTATTTATTTGAAAATACAAATGAAATATTGTTATATTCTCATTATGATGATAACACAGAGTTTGAGCACACGTAAGAACGCCTCGTCGAGGCGATTCTAATGAGGTCCAACAGTCTATATTTTAAACAAGCAACAAGCAATAAGAATACTTTATTATTCTCTTTCCCGTGAAGAGGTAATTGTGGCGGCCTGTGCTGCAAATGTCTGTTAGCTAGTTTATATGTTTCTCTTCCTTATTTTTTTTCGTGCAAAACGAGTAAATCTTTCTTTTTTTCTTAACTGACGATACATCTTTGACGATAACTTCATCATATGCGCCCTTTCTTTCTGCTCAGGTAGATGAAGCTCGTCAATATAATCGTTCATGATGGATTGTAAATCGATCAATACATTGAGTAAGCACACTTCCGACTACCTGTCGATAATCGAATTATCACCAAGTATCGTAACGCGCGCTGTTAAACGCAGTAGTCACAGTAAGTGGCAACTTTGCCTGTAGTTGTATTTAAAAAGTAATATCATATACCTAGAATAATTCATCTAAAATGAACAATTAAGACGCCGGGTCTCATCCTAGATTACACTTCTTGCTTAAATAATCACCGATTTATCATCACGATAGCAAGTCCGTGTAATGAAAACCCTCTAACCTCCACTTATATAGAGAAAAGTGGGGCTTCGGTGGTATATATTATTTTCTTTATTTCTGCACCAAGACATAGGTTGTGGGTACTAGTTGGAACCAACCGCCTCAGTGAGGCTGCTAAAATGCTGAATATTACTTTTGTTGTTGTTGTTGTTGTTGTTTAGGCCCCCGCCCATAGGGGCTCGAAGAAATATATGGGCTGCATGATGCTTCCACGCAGAGCTGAATCCGGCCCGCACACTTGTACTTGTAAATCGCTTAGAGGATCTAAGCCTGTCCAGGAACGGCGGTGCGCGGCGGACCGTCAATGCTAATAAACCCTATTGGTTTCATTGGGCGACAGGGCTTGGGATGTCATTTCATCTCAATGTCGGGTAAAAGTCCCACAAAATAGGAAGCAACGTCTCCAAAATGCCCTTTACAGTGTTGACTGGGACGTTAAACCTCAAATCAAACAAACAAACAATATCTATCTATCTATCTATCTATCTATCTATCTATCTATCTATCTATCTATCTATCTATCTATCTATCTATCTATCTCATTTCATCTCAATGTCGGGTAAAAGTCCCACAAAATTGGAAGCAACGTCTCCAAAATGACCTTTACAGTCTTGACGGGGACGTTAAAACCTCAAATCAAACCAACAAACAAATCTATCTATCTATCTATCTATCTATCTATCTATCTATCTATCTATCTATCTATCTATCTATCTTTCTATCTATCTATCTATCTATCTATCTATCTATCTATCTATCTATCTATCTATCTATCTATCTATCTATGCGAGTTGGATCGTTCATGCATATAAACCCTATTAGTGTAATTAGGTGGCAGGGCTTGAGAAGTCATTTCATCTCAATGTCGGGTAAAAGTCCCACAAAATTGGAAGCAACGTCTCCAAAATGACCTATACAGTGTTGATGGGGGGGGGGGGGCAAACTAAAGACTATGTTGTCAATGAAGCGTTTCCAGCAATCATCCCAAACCTTTTCCTTCTGTAAAAGACATAGGTTGTGGGTACTCTATAGAACGGCTCTAGCAAATCTTGGATAATATGTATTTGTCTGTTGAAGCAATTTAAATAAATTTCAAAGCAACGGTTCTAGCAAAAACCCACAACCTATAAGAAGGTACTATGTCAAACGGATGTATTCTCGTAACTTGGATCCAGTATACATGTATAGTTCACGGCCCGCCCATCGGGGCTTGAATAAATAGATGGGCTGCATGATGCGTCCGCGCAGAGCTGAAACCGACCGCACACCAGTACTGGTAAACCGCTTTTAGGATCTAAGCCTGCCCAGGCAAAGCGGTGTGAGTTGGACCGTCCATGCTTATAAACCCTATTGGTTTCATTGAGCGACAGGGTTTGAGATATCATTTCATCTCATTGTCGGGTTAAAGTCCCACAAAATTGGAAGCAATGTCTCCAAAATGACCTATACAGTGTTGACGGTGTCGTTAAACCTCAAATCAAACAAACAAAACAAACATGTATTTTGGATCCGAGATATAAAAATAATAATAATTATAATAATAATAGATATCTCATTATCTTAATAGTACCGATTCTGCTTAGAGCTTAATGCATATGAATAAAGTCATTCGATAAATTTTAATCTCTCCGGAAAGACGGTAATACAGTATACATTGTGCGCGTGTCCATTAATCGTCGGGCTTCCTGACGGTCAGTAGCCGGTATACAATACACATTACGTGTGTCATAAAAAGCGATAATTGTCTTCAGTGATGTTTCCCCCCTGAGTGAGCTGAAAAAATAAATGGGCACAGAACCGCCAAACTGATATGGTTCTTTCAAGTACTTTCTACCTATGTTTTTGTGTTAAATCATACTGATTCCTGATTATTTGACTGTTTTGTATAAAGTTTGGTTTGCATGCATATTCTTTTTCACAGCATCATGGAAAGAACACAAGAAAAAGGGTACCTTATCTTAAATCATTTAACATTTGAAATAAATAAATAAATAAATAAATAAATAAATAAATGAATAAGAAACTTTTCTAATAATCATTAGATTATACATAAATGAATAATAATAATAATAATAATAATAATCACATTACGATAATACATCCATGCGGCATAGTGCATTTTTGATATCTCAAAAACAATTAATTCGTCAAAGTAAACTCATCAATACGTAAAACATAGTTAGAACCGCCTCATTGAGGTGGCTCCAACGAGTACCAACAACCTATGTTTTGGACAAGAAATGAAATAAAATGAATACCACAGTAAACCCCAGTTTTCTCTATATAAAGCAGTTTTTAATGAGGTGTTCATTACAACCAAGATGATAATAATGAATACGAAACAATTAACATAGGCATTAATGGCATCTTTATGTTTTTTTTTTATATTTACCAGACTGAATTCACAATAGCATTTAAATAATCAAACAGTGTTACAAAAACAAAAAAAAGTAACATAAAACAAACATTCCTCTGGTATTCCAGCAAAACAATGTGCGAACAACGAAATGTCAGATTAGCCTGTATCTCTGAGTAATGTAAATAAGATATAAATTATAACAAAGATGAATTTTTAACTTTTTAGAAATTTCTTTCTTTCTTTCCTTTCTTTCTTTCTTTCTTTCTTTCTTTCTTTCTTTCTTTCTTTCTTTCTTTCTTTCTTTCTTTAAGCTGAAATCATACAAACATACAAAACAAACAAATGTAATCATAAATCTTATTACTAGCAATTTTTATTTAAATTTGCTAGTAAGTATAAAGAATGTGCAAAAATCTAATCAGGACATGGAAATAAAAAAAACTACGTGAATAAATAAATAAATACATAAATAAGATGCAGATCAGACACCGCATTCTTAGATTGATTTACATTCCAAGGAGATGCCTAGGCGAAGATGTGTTGATTTTACAGTCGATTGAAAATGACCCGCTTTGGGATTACACGCGTGTGTAGACGATAAAGCTTTTTCTGAAAAAGCTCCAAATTGAATCGCAAAATGCCGTTATTAAATATTATCTTGAAATATTATGATTGATATCAAATTCCACATTATTGTGGACACATTGCGTCTGATACAGGCGTTTTTTTTCATAATATTAACAAAAAGTGCAGATTTTAGACGTTAAAGTAGGGTACTGTCGTTGTTTTTCCACAGTTTTGTATGATTCAAGTAAGGATTAAGGGTTATTAATTTGAAAATAAAAATGCCGGCAGCTAATTAAATAAAAGTTCCACTTATTTGATATCGTTCTAAAGGAATTTAAACGGACAATTATATTAAATCGGAACATGTTTGTCAAATTGTAAAATAAAAAAGTTATATTTGTTTAAAAATTGTTTTCCATTAAAGCGCCTGCTATTTCCAACAAGAGATTCTGTACAGGTAAGCCGAGAAGGTCAGCGCACAGTAAAAGGCGTAATCCTTTGCGCCAAAGGTATAAATGTCAAAAATAGTTGCGGATGGTTTTTCAAGCGACCGGATGCAACGCGGTCCTTCCTGGTGAAGGATTGTCTGAGGACGTGTCACCAGTAAACATAATTCTGGTAATATAAACACTCTATAACAGTTTGAACTTTCACTTATTATTAGCTGAGGGTTGTGGGGATGGTGTGCGATTTTAGTAGCTCCCCTTTCTCGTGTTTTTCTGTCTCTCTGCTTCACCCCCATTTGCCAAAGTTTGGAGCATTTTAGTACATTAGGCCTATCACATTACCCTCTTAGTATATCCCCCCCCCCCCCGCCCATCGGGACTTGAAAAATAGATTGGGCTGCATGATGCTTCAACGCAGAGCTGAAACGACCGCACATGCCTAGGCCTTCTGGTGTAAACCGCTTTGAGGATCTAAGCCTGCCCAGGCAAAGCGGTGCCAGTCGGACCGTCCATGCCCATAAACCCTTTAGGTTTCATTGGGGGACAGCGCTTGAGATGTCAATTCATCTCAATGTCGGGTAAAAGTCCCACAAAATTGGGAGCAACGTCTCCAAAATGACCTATACAGTGTTGACGGGGACCTTAAACCTCAAATCAAACAAAACAAAACTGTCAGTCAGTATGGCCGGATAAATTGCAAGGTGCTTTAAGTCACTGTACCGTAAGATAAGCCACCTCGTCGAGTGAAAACCTGGAAAGGGGCAACTTGTATTTGGTATCAGCGTATTAAAAGCTGTTTCCCATTACACAACGTGCAACGACACGTAGGTTTTGTCTCATCAGCGCTAGTTATGAGCCTTTCTACTTTACAGCCCTCCATTTTCATTTTATGTTTAGTTTACATCGAATATTTTGACGTTCATGACGTTGCCGTGCAACATTCGCTGCGGCGTTGCGGAAGTCAGACTCGGTATGGCTCCGACACGGGTCGTTTCACTCCTGGCCATTTCTTACGAAATAGCTTAGTCAAAGTTAGTGTTACTTTTGATTTTGAACCTTATGAATTACTAATGGACATAACTTCAAGCTCCTGTGGTTGCATGATGCTTCCACGCAGAGCTGAATCTGACCGTACACGAGTACTGGTAAACCGCTTAGAGGATCTAAGCCTGCTCAGGCAAAGCGGTGCGAGTCGGACCGTCCGTGTTTATAATATAGCAGTAGAGGCAATGATCAGGACTCGATTCAATTAACCCACAGTACCCTTCAGAGACACCAACGGGAAAGAAACACAAACGTGAAGCAACAGACTCCAAGGGAAACACCGACAGCGGAAAGCCAAAAGGACAGTTACTTGCCCACAAAAATGCTCAAAGGCTATCCAAAATAAAATAATATAAGCGACACAAACACCCAAACCATAACAAAACTAAACCGCGACAGAAGAACCGCCTTGAAACGGTCAGCGGAAAAGAATTCCATGGGGGGGGGGGGCTTAAATCGATTTTACGTGGCCACAATACTCGCCCTTCCGTCGCGATTAAGACAAATAATTTGTTTAGTCCGCATGGAGGCCTCCTAACTCATCAGTGCAACATCTCCGTGAACATAACAGAGCTAAAACAACGTTGAGGACTCGACAGCAAGAAACCACTGAAATGCTGGAGCAAAAGAAAACCAACAGTTAGACTCCGATGGGCCCGACCAGAGACAGAGCATCAGGTACCAACCAACATAAGCCTTTACGCTGGAACAGTCATAGAATCTGAGGCCTGACCCACTTTCATTCATTGGGCGACAGGGCTTGAGATGTCATTTCATTTCAAAGAAGGGTAAAAGTCCTACAAAATTGGAAGCAACGTCTCCAAAATTACCTGTACAGTGTTAACGGGGACGTTAAACCTTAAATCAAACAAACAAACTGAATCAGGACTGGGTGAAAATTTGCTTTTCACAGACGTAACGTAAAAATCACGTAAATAAATAAATAATCAAAATTAAACTGATACAAAAGCACTGACAGCACTGGTGGGTAGATTGTCTTACGTGTGTGGGAAGATGCCCGTTGATCCGATTATTTTTTGTGTGTTTGGTTTGTGTTTGGTTGGAGCCTAATGCTCTGTCTCTGGTCGGGCCCATCGGAGTCTAACTGTTGGTTTTCTTTTGCTCCAGCATTTCAGTGGATTTTGCTGTCGAGTCCTCACCGTTGTCTCACCTCTGTGGTTCTTTGATTATTTGTGTTCACGGAGATGTTGCACTGATATGTTAGGAGGCCTTCATGCGGACTGAACAATTTATTTGTCTAAATCGCGACGGAAGTAAGGGCGAGGATTGTGGCCACGTAAAATCGATTTAAGCCCCCCCCCACCCCCCCCCCCCCACCCCACCCCTCCAGTGGAATTCTTTCCACTGACCGTTCCAAGGCGGTTCTTCTGTGGCGGTTTATTTATGTTGTTGTTTGTTACTACTCACTGTGTGTATCACTTGTGTCTTTTTATTTTGGATGGCCATTTGGCCATTTTGTGGGAAAGTAACTGTCCGTATGGCCTTCCTTTGTTTAGGTTTCCATTATGGTCTGGTCGCTTCATGTTTGTGTTTCTTTCCCTTTGGTGTCTTTGATGTGTGGAGTAAGTTAATTGTATCGATTCCTGATCTTTGTTTTACTTCTACTTTACAGACGACCCTTTCAACATTATTTCAAATTTTCAAAGTCGATCGTTAATCAGAGATGGATGTTAATCGGAGAAAATACACCTGGCCTTCCGTTGCAGATGACGCGAGCACCAACCCAAAATGAGTACAGTTTTCATTGTTTCTTTCCCTTCGGTGTCACGGATGGGAGCTGTGGGTTAATATCATCGATTCCTGATCATTGCCTTCACTTCTATTCTTCACTTAGAGCAGGTGTTCGAAGCAATAATTTTGCTTGAAACGATCCTTCATGCATGTATGAATTGCTCTTCTCAATTAATAGTTTGTACGCTTTTTATACTCCAAATCTAGACTTTCGATCTTCGAAGAACCATCTCTCGACGAGGCGCATCAAAAGAGAATCCATAAGGATCAATGTTTTGAGAGTGCAATAGAATTAGTGCATTTGGGCCCCGTCAAGCGATTTTGGTACTTATCGCCTATGCGAGCAGCGAAGGTTCAGGCGAGCCTGCGCATCCGCGCAGTCTCGCCAGAACCTTCGCTGCTCGCTCATACAAGCAGTGAATCAAGAGGAACCTTCAGACAGAAAGCCATATCCCTGGCCCCTCTGAATGGCTGGGCATGCGCAGTTAAAATTTGTCATGACGGAATGCTCGAAGACACAAATTATTGTTTGTTATTGTTACTCACCTCAGTGAATACATTGACTGACGCCACGTCACATGTTTATTAACCTTTGTCCTGCTGAGCCCGGATATTCACCATATTTGCATTATTTGCTGGATCCCAGCTTGCCCATTGTCAATATTGGAAAAACAGGTAACCAGACCCCCCCCCCCCCTGATCTTGAAACGTCAGGGGGGTCTGGTTACCTGTTTTCCAACACTGATAACCTTCAGACTAGGAACCAGCAGATAATGCAAATAAGATGAATTGCTTATCTTTCAAACAATGTAGATGCAGATAAGATGGCTTCTGAAGAATCAGGATCAGGATCTTCATTGTTTGCCATTTAGTTTATTAATTTGTTGCAATAATTTGCATCAAGTAATCTGATTGGTTGATAATCAGTAGTGGGTATGACATGTTTATATATTCAGCAGGTCAAAAACGTTCTTTTAATTTTTTTCAATACTCATATACTGATAGTTTATTCTGATTAAGGCCACCGGCCCATGGCAAAGTAACACAATGTTCTGATTGAAAACAAAGATCACAACACAGAACTGAAAAATATGGAGTGTACAAGATTTTTCTGGGTCAGGCTAGCTAGTTTCGGTCAATTAGGCCTCATCAGTGACCCTGAAACATTTTCGAAAATCCGCAATTAAAACACTGATCCCAAAGGACTGCAAAATATAAGACGTTTTACGGCCGCCACACATTCCCTTAACACCAGTTGTGGTGAAGTTAAATATTCTGAAAAAAAGGTAATCCTTTGGAAACAAAGACCACAGCACATAACTGAAAAATATAGAGGGTACAAGATGCGTTATAAACATAGATAAAATATAAAGACACAAGCCAACATAGTAAGCAAAACTGAACAGTACACCAGTTATAAGTCTAGTTAGCGTTTAGATATCTTGTCTTTTAACCCTTGTCCTGCTGAGCCCGGATATGCCTTATTTTCCAAACAATGATTATCCAGATCAGATGGCTTCTGACGAATGATCAGGATCTTCATTGTTTGTCATTCAGCTCATGAATTTGTTGCAATAATTTGAGTAGAGCAATATGATTTGTTGATAATCAATAGTGGGTGTGGCATTTATAAATATTCAGCAGGGCAAGGGTAAAATGCATAAATGCATAAGTACATTGATAACAACTGGATAGTGACCGCGGAATCGGAGGACATAAGCATGTTAACCTTATGCAAATTTGGCCTATTATAAAACTTGTTAGGCAGATATGTACTTCAGAGGTCGTCATAGATATAAAAGCATAATACAAAATGGTATTCAATTACTAGTTCCGTTAGACACAGTTTACACACTCGATCACTCGATCACTTCTTGCAACATTACTGCAGCATCTTCTCTCTATTTCTTGTGCATGCTGCATGATGATCTGATCTTAACTGTGCTAATTAAGGCTTACACGATTAATCGTATAATCGATTAATCGATCGATAAATCCCACAAAATTGATTATCATTTCTGATTTGCTTGTAATCGATTACTTGACAGGTACAATTTACTTACCAAAGTTATGCCTAAAATAGCTGGATGAGTGGCAAACTGTACAGACCCTGATGAGACGCCGCATTCTGCGGCGTCTCATCTGGGTCTACACTGTTTGCTCAGGCCTGTCTGTACAAATATACATATAGTAAAGTACAACATATGGTAAGAGACATGCTCAGACAGGTAAAATTATGAGAAAAAAACATAGCGATTACTAATCGATTATCGATCGCAATGTCATTACTGATAATCGATTATCTTTTCAGCTCCGATTAGCCAGCCTTAGTGCTAATGCGTGTCGGAATTTTGTTAGTGATATAACGTCTAAATATCGTTCGTAGCAAAAAATGTCTTAAACTCTTTGTATGGTATTAATTATCTGGTAACATTTATTTCCATTGACCATTAAATTGGTCTTTGAATCTTTGGGTTAAAGCTGACATAAAAAAGAAAATTATTTTCAGTTGATTGCATATCCCAGATGAGCCCAAAAACATTCGTTCGTAATAACTTTCTGACTTCTGATTCCCAGTTATTGTAACCAAGTTCATCAGAATGCTATATCATACTGCAACACTGTTTGACCAGTCTATTATCTGGCGTTTTGGGGTCGATCGGTTTACTAAATGGCCAAAATGAATTCATGCAGTTGTCCACGTGACCATCACTGATTTGGGAAACCAATATTATGTTTCATTAATAGAACTTGAAACGTTGCGCTATTTTTTATCGATGCAACAAGAGCTGATAGGAATCGTGTGCTTGATAATACCCTGATCAGACGCCGTTGAATGTGGCGTCTGATCAGCAGGTTGCACAGGAACTTCATTGTTTGCTTAAATAGTGGCATTTGAGGGTTAAACGAAATAGTATAAGAATGCTAGGTGGCTCACGTAATGAAAGAAAAACAGTATCTTAATCCAGGCCACGATGTCACGTGACGTCTTTCGGAACATTCTATTTATAAAACTGGCCAAGTCGAGTAAATATAGACTTTTCGCACTCCTGCTAAGAACTTAATTTTAGAACCATGAAGTGTTTAAAATGCAAAAATGAGTAGCCCAGACTTTAAAGGTGGTACCGTAATTAGACATACAGCGTAGACCAAGATCGGATATAGAGTACATTGCTTCTGATCAGGTCGGCACTGTTCGCCATATGTATGCAACAACAAATTTGAACATGATTCAGGGCCGTACGCAGACTCTGAAAAGTGGCGGGTTGAGGATGCGAATTTCAGGTATTTTGCAGAGGGTGAAAAACTGTATGAATCTGAAATAATTTCCAAAAGATGGGAGGGGCTGCGTTTGCACCCTCCCCACTCTGTTGAACAAAATCCAAGTACTTCCCTAAGACGTCAGAGCGCAGCGTACGAAGAAAATTCTGGACTGTGCTCGTTTGTTTGATTTAAGGTTTAACGTCCCCGTCAACATTGTATAGGTACTTTGGAGACGTTACTTCCAATGTTACGGGGCTTTCAGCTCTGCGTGGAAGCATCATGCAGCCCATCTATTTATTTAAGCCCCAATGGGCGGGGGCGGGTAGACTGTGCTCGTACACTTGGGCATTGGCAAACAAAATCTACATAATCAAACGCCACATAACGCGATGTCTGATCAGCTCTACTGTCCTTGCTTCCCAACCTACACTCAGAGACGATCGACCCGCCAGTACTCTCAGTGCTTTGATTGATATTCTCGACCAATCTTTCACACACCGATTCATTGTTTCAATATAGAGTGGGAATCTTCCACAGTCCCCCATTACTGCTGCTTTACACGATTTAATGCCAACACACATATATCTTTTACAGGCATAGTAATGTACTCATATTGTGAAAAAAAAAAAAAAAATATCTCTGAAACATATGTTAAAATTGGTAGTACATTCGTATCAAACAGTTTAAAGAAAATTTGTTTTGGTTATTGTCAGTATTCATATAATGATGACAGAAGTTTTGTTTTAGTCACATTTACAATAAGCTTAATTAAGAGGATAGTGTATTCAACTGTTTCTGGTTACCAGTTATAGTTCCAGTTATTAAGGCTATTTCATCGGCAAACACATTACGCAAACACGCCTATACAAACACATTGCCACCTTTATCGCCGAAAAAATGAAAATTTTATGATGAAAAATTGTGATATTTTTCTTATTTCTACTCAAAATATAGGTTGTGGGTACTCGTTAGAGCCGCCTCATCGAGGCGGTTCTAACGAGTACCCACAATCTATATTTTAGAGCAGAAATAAGAAAAATAAGGTATACCCCCGGAAACCCCAGTTTTACTATATAAAAGTGGGGTTCAAGGGGGTCAAAACTATATAAGCGTGTTTTCGTGATGAGTAATAACAATACTTGTATATATTCACTCCCTGACTACCACTGTTTTCAATGATCTATGGAAATTCATTTATAAACAACGTGAATAGAGACGGTGATAACATAACACCCTTGTTTAAGACCAGTAGGACAATCGAACCATTCACATAACCCGCCATTTGAGCGCACTTTGGCTTTTACTCGATGGTATATTGCAGTTAATGCATTTTATTACATTTTCAGTAGTGATTTACTGAGATTTCTCAGTGAATTATAAATCTATATTCACAGTGTGAAATATTTCATTTCGAACGTTTTGACGTCATAATTGCTTGGCGAAGTTGCTGACGTCGTTTGTAACAACAATAACAATAGTTGACGTTTGGCGGAAAATCTGATAAAATCATAGATTTCGCGTCCATTTGACGTTTTTGAGGAAAAGACCTGCAACACGAAGATAAAGTATGATTTTCTTGATACTACAGTTTTACTTTCAAAACATTGCTGTATCTGTATTTCAAGCACAGGATAATTTTTGCATTGAAATGAAAACAAGATGGCGACTGATTTTCAAACTAAACCACGCCCCCTGACAAACAACTAGACCCTAATTGAAACATTAATAGCGGAAAGCCAAAAGGACAGTTACTTTCCCACAAAAAATATAAGCGATACACACACTCAAAGACAAAACATAACAACAATGAAACGCGACAGAACAGAAAAACCGCCTTGGAACGGTCAATGAAATGAGTTCCACTGGGGTGGGAGTGTGTGTGTGTGTGGGGGGGGGGGGGGTTGTGGAGGGGTTACGTGGCCACAACCCTCGCCCTTATTTCCGCCGCGGTTTAGACAAATAATTTGTTCAGTTCGCATAAAGGCTTCCAAACTCATCAGTGCAACATCTCCGTAAACACAAAAATCAAACAACCACAGAGATGAAACAACGGCGAGGACTCGACAGCAAGAAACCACTGAAATGCTGGAGCAAAAGAAGACCAACAGTTAGACTCCGATGGGCCCGACCAAAGACATAGCATGAGGCACCAACAGACCTTACATACACTTAGATACTCTCTAATTCTCAGTAAGGGTTTACGCTGGAATCGCCATAGATTTTGAGGCCGGACCCACTGGCGTGCAATTAAAGAGGGAAGCAAAGTTGTCAACCGTGACTGAGTATACATTTAAACCCTGCTTTCTGTAAAACTGACCAAAGTTTATCTCTGTTGACTTTGTCGAAGGCCTATTTAAAATCTATGCTACATAATGTTTACGGCATTTTTCGAGATAATTGCTTGCGATATAAATGCGTTATTAATCGTTGAGTAGTTTCCTAGGAATCCTGCTTGTGCTTCTGACAGTTTGTTATATAAATTTACGTCAAATGATACTCGTCTATTTAGAACAACTTGAATAGATTTTTCCTAGTATGTCTAAAAGGGAAATTCCTCGATAGTTCACATCACCTGTTTGGACGGGCTTTTTTTTAAATTCCGTCCTTAAGAATAGCGATGTCCGGGCGGGCGGGCGGGCGGGCGTCGTTCGAGGTTTACCTTTTGGTTAACCTTTTTTTTCAAAGTAATATATTACCTTTATTCTTCGATGGATTACCAGCCCCGATAGCTCAGTTGGTAGAGTGTCCTCTCAGGGGAACGGGAGGTCATGGGTTCGATCCCGGGCCGCGACATACCAAAGTCGTTAAGAATGGTACTAGCTGCTCCTCGCGTGGCACTCAGATTTACTGGGTAGAGCTAGGACTGGTCGACCCAGTGTCAGGATAATGTGACTGGGTGTGGTATCATGTAATGTGTCTGGGACATGATGCTTCAGTGAGGCAGCACTATAAAATGGGCATTGAGCTCCCTGTCGCAACCAGACACCGTCAAGATATGACTGAAAAATTGTTGAAAGCGCCGTTAAACCCGAATTCACATACACACACACTCTTCGATGGATTGCTTTCATATTAGGACTGTTGCTTTGTTAATAGTACCTCTTTCATATGCAATCCATTAATGGCACCAAGGACCAAAGTTTTGTTGAAAATTGCCATTTTCCGAACTTAAGAGGTTTTACTCTGTATTACCTCCCTTAATTCCCTTGCAAGCTTGATAGTATAGTTGACAGAGTGCTTAACTCTGAACCAGAGGGCCCTGGGTTCAATTCCAGGTGGAGGAATGTTCTGTTTTTTTTTTTTTTTTTGTTTTTTCTTTCTTTTCTTTTCTTTTTCTTTCTTAAAAACACATAAACGTTATTAGTTGCAAGTTTGTAAAATTTCTTCTTCTTTTTTTTTTTTGGTAAAATATATATATTTCGTTTTGTACAATGCAAAGGCTTGAATTTTCCTTAGGGGTACTTTTTGGTTCTCTTTCAATTGATGCAGTCTGTTTAACTCTTTTACATAAGATAATGGCTTTTGGATGGGTTTTTTGAATGGTATGCACATATGCATACATGTACACTCACACTCAGACATGCATGCACATACACATGCATGCATGCACACACACACACACACACTTGCCTGCACACATGCATGCATGTACACTTGCCTGCACACATGCATGCATGCACTCTGTAGCATGTACAGGGTCGTCCACGAAGTCAAGCAACGCGGTCACCAATCCAGGTACTAACCGCAATCTCCATTGCTTAACTTCGTGAATAAGCCAACCACTCTACCTAAAAGAGCCGGCTCCTACAGCAAGGCTGTAGAAGTGGTATTTATCCATAACCGTTACATTTCTCCCCATCATCTCTTGACTTCGTCCCGAAGTCTCACATGCCTCACAAGGCTAAACCCTAGGGCGGAGTCTATGCAACAAACCAGCGGCACTGTTTTCATCCCACTCCTGACACCAAAATATAGCCCTCTGGCCTAAGCGCTCGAGTTGTTAGGTGGTCAAGGGTAACGGCATTGTATTTTTCGGATGTAGAGGACTATAATAGTTTATCCGAGAGAGGTCCGTTCTGGTACATGATAAATTCTGGAAACGGCTAGGGATCGGCTAAGGATTCCCTTTTATGTCGGTATAAACTGGGTTTTAGTTTACCACATAACGATATATATAGTTTTATCAATCACTGGTAAGATTCGACCAAAAACTCACCAATCACTGACAAGATGTAGATTAGGGCTGGTCCAACATCACTGTTAAGTTTTAGCTGCAGATTAGGTAGATATTCTAATTTCTGGCCTAGAAACCAGTTTTTAATCACCAGTCAGGTTTGACTTAAAAGTGAATGTTTAGACGCCCTGATTTAGTGGGGTAGGATGAGCTAGTTCCGCATACAGTACTCGTCAGTAGTGTAGTTTGCACCGGTAGCCATGACGTTTAACTGTCCAGTGTAGATCTCACAAGGAAATAAGGGACAAGGAACAAGAAATGTGTTTTAAATTCACCCAGAGGGTTCTTTTAAACAATTTGGCAATTTAAAGACCAAGTTCTTAGAATCTATTAAGATTCCACAATAATTATCAATCAATTCAACAACAGGTTCAAGTAAAGATTCAAGTAAAATTCTTTCCTAGCAACCCAGGAAGGATTCCTCCTAGTGGTTGAGTTTTCTAGGTAGAATCTTCCTTGCAGCAAGATTTTCTGGGAAGATTCTTCCTGGCAGCGAACGTTCCTAGAAAGATTCTTCCTAGTAAAATAAATATATCAAGGAGGATTTAGATTACAACAACTTCAATGTGTGATCAATAAACCAGATAATTTCAAGAATTATCTGATTTGGGAGAGAGATGCACCACCAAATTCTCAGAAACAGTAAAAGATAGTCCAGGAAGAAATTAAGTGCTCTAACTTAATTCTTCCTTAAGACAGATTTTCTTAAGTAGAAAGTCAGTTATTTGTTACTAAAAATTACCAATAAGTTATGAAAAATAATATTATCAATATTTAGAAATCAAACAACCTCTCCAAACTGGTATCTTGAATTCATTTTCCACTTTGGTGGCACTTAAGATACTTCTCAGAGAGCTTGAACGGTCGTCTGATCAACCTATTTCCCTAGCGGCTTGGCCCGGTCTCATAAAGTGAATGACCACCTTTAAAATATAATTATTTCATTTGCAAGAAAAAGTTACTGTAATGAATAATCTCTGACTATTATTACCAATTGAAATATGCTAAGGTAATTAAATCAACATTTAAGGGTTTCAGTGAAGTAGAAGTTAACAAAGATCAGGAATCGATACAATTAACTTAATCCACCCATCAAAGACACCAAAGGGAAAGAAACACAAACATTAAGCGACCAGACCATAATGGAAACCTACACAAAGGAAGGCCAAAAGGACAGTTACTTTCCCACAAAATGGCCATATAGCCATCCAAAAAAATAAAAAGACATGTGATACATACAGTAAGTAACAAACAACAACATAAACAAATCGCTACAGAAGAACCGCCTTGGAACGGTCAGTGGAAAGATTTCCACTGTGGGGGGGGGGGGGCTTAAATCGATTTTACATGGCAACAATCCTCGCCCTTACTCCCGTCGCGATTTAGACAAATAATTTGTTCAGTCCGCTTGAAGGCCTCCTAACTCATCAGTGCAACATCTCCGTGAACACAAAAAATCAAAGAACCACAGAGAGTTGCCAACCGTGATTGGGTTAACTACCATACATGCAATCTGTCGTATAATATCCATGTTGTACCCAATCTTTTTATATCGAAGAATGATTTTACGAAATTGGGTGCTAAAGTCATTGCGGTTATATATTTTTCTGAAATTATATACTAAGTCACCATAAAATTCGGGTTCCGATAGACCTTGTTGCAGAAGAGATTTAAGTCCAATATTGAATTTTGAAATTAAATCCGAATGGCGTCTATAAAATTTTGAAAAGGCTTTGCGTAGTTTATGGTACCGATAACCCTGATTAAGAAATTTAGCCGTTAATAATTTATTACCAGTGTTGAAGTCAGTTACATGACTACACACTCTAGCAAATCGAATTAATTGCGAAATAAAAACGCCATAGGATGGCGCACGAGGAACATCACCATCCAAAAAAGGAAAATTTACAATCTCAAAATAAAAGTCATCGCGTTTATCATAAATTTTGCACGAAACAAACCCATCTGCAATAGATAGATGTAAATCCAAAAAAGGGACCTCGGTATCAGAAGAATTTGCTTTATTTAACTGAAGTTCTGGGAGGTTAATCTGACTGATCAAACCATCGAAATATGTATTATCAATATTTAATAAATCATCTAAATATCTAGAAGTGGAGCTAAAAGCTACAATAATTTCAGATTGGTTATCAATGGAAAGCGACAACATGAAGTCTCTTCCATAACAATACAAGAATAGATCAGCCACAAGAGTTGCGCAATTCGTACCCATCGGAATGCCCACAATTTGTCTAAATAACTTAGTACCGAATCTTATATAAAAAAATCGAATGAGGTTTTAAATAAATTGAAATCCAGACATTTTCGTGCTTCAAGTGTGTCTACTTACGATTTTTCCACTCTTTACACTACACTTCCTCATTATCTTATAAAAGAAAAGCTTAATGATTTAATTGAATGGGCTTTTCACAGAGAAGATTCTCTCTATCTTGCATGTAATGTCAGAAATGCATTTTTCACTTCTAAAGAGCATAAGAATTATACACTTTGGTCATGTCAGAAATTGTGTGGTGCCCTCACCTTTCTACTTGACAATGTTTATATAAGATTCGGTACTAAGTTATTTAGACAAATTGTGGGTTTTCCGATGGGTACGAATTGCGAACCTCTTGTGGCTGATCTGTTCTTGTATTGTTATGAAAGAGACTTCATGATGTCGCTTTCCATTGATAACCAATCTGAAATTATTGTAGCTTTTAGCTCCACTTCTAGATATTTAGATGATTTATTAAATATTGATAATACCTATTTCGATGGTTTGATCAGTCAGATTTACCCCCGTGAACTTCAGTTAAATAAAGCAAATTCTTCTGATACCGAGGCCCCGTTTTTGGATTTACATCTATCTATTGTAGATGGATTTGTTTCGTGCAAAATTTATGATGAAAGCGATGACTTTGATTTTGAGATTGTAAATTTTCTTTTTTTTTTGGATGGTGATGTACTTCGCGCGCCATCCTATGGCGTTTATATTTCGCAATAAATTCGATTTGCTAGAGTGTGTAGTCATGTAACTGACTTCAACACTCGTAATAAATAATTAACGGCTAAACTCCTTAATCAGGGTTATAGGTACCATAAACTACGCAAAGTAGAAGTAAAACAAAGATCAGGAATCGATACAATTAACTTACTCCATCCATCAAAGACACCAAAGGGAAAGAAACACAAACATTAAGCGACCAGACCATAATGGAAACCTAAACAAGGGAAGGCCGTAAGGACAGTTACTTTCCCACAAAATGGCCATATGGCCATCCAAAATAAAAAAAAGACACGAGCGATACATACAGTAAGTAACAAACAACATCATAAATAAACCGCAACAGAAGAACCGCCTTGGAACGGTCAGTGGAATGATTTCCACTGGGGGGCTTAAATCGATTTTACGTGGCCACAATCCTCGCTCTTACTTCCGTGGCGATTTAGACAAATAATTTGTTCAGTCCGCATGAAAGCCTCCTAACTCATCAGTGTAACATCTCCGTGAACACAAAAATCAAAGAACCACAGAGGTGAGACAACGGTGAGGACTCGACAGAAAGAAACCACTGAAATGCTGGAGCAAAAGAAAACCAACAGTTAGACTCCGATAAGCCTTTAAAATTTTGAATAAGCCTTTACGTTGGAGCCGTCATAGAATCTGAGGCCTGACCCACCGGCGTGCAAAGCCTTTTCAAAATTTTATAGACGCCATTCGGATTTAATTTCAAAATTCAATATTGGACTTAAATCTCTTCTGCAACAAGGTCTATCGGAACCCGAATTTTATGGTGACTTAGTATATAAATTCAGAAAAATATATAACCGCAATGACTTCAGCACCCAATTTCGTAAAATCATTCTTCGATATAAAAAGATTGGGTACAGCATGGATGTTATACGACAAACTGCATGCATGGCAGTTTACCCAATCACGATTGGCAACTTTGCTTCCCTCTTTAATTGCACGCCGGTGGGTCAGGCCTCAGATTCTATGACGGCTCCAACGTAAAGGCTTATTGACAATTAGAGAGATCTAATTCAAGGTAATGTTGGTTGGTGCCTGATGCTCTTTCCCTGGTCGGGCCCATCGGAGTCTAACTGTTGGTTTTCTTTTGCTCCAGCATTTCAGTGGTTTCTTGCTGTCGAGTCCTCACCGTTGTCTCACCTCTGTGGTTCTTTGATTTTTTGTGTTCACGGAGATGTTGCACTGATGAGTTAGGAGGCCTTCATGCGGACTGAACAAATTATTTGTCTTAATCGCGACGGAAGTAAGGGCGAGGATTGTGGCCACGTAAAATCGATTTAAGCCCCCCAGTGGAAATCATTCCACTGACCGTTCCAAGGCGGTTCTTCTGTGGCGGTTTATTTATGGTGTTGCTTGTTACTTACTGTGTGTATCACTTGTGTCCTTTTATTTTGGATGGCCATATGGCCATTTTGTGTGAAAGTAACTGTCCTTATGGCCTTCCTTTGTTTAGGTTTCCATTATGGTCTGGTCGCTTAATGTTTGTGTTTCTTTCCCTTTGGTGTCTTTGATGGGTGGAGTAAGTTAATTGTATCGATTCCTGATCTTTGTTTTACTTCTCCTTTGTAAGGTCTTTTATGAAGTTTTGGTAACCAGTATGGCACAGGAAGCTTGTCTTGGCCTTCGGTAACACACACAGCAAACCTGGTGGCTGAATGACAACTATGTTTATCTACTATAACTCTCTCTTCAGCTAAAGGCTGAAGTTCATAGGCCTTAGTACCACCAAGCTCCTGCTTAAGCGTGTTAACATAGTGGAGCCGTCACACAACGACGAAGTTGTTAGCGGCCTTGTCTGCAGGGGCCAAAACAAACTTCTTATGAAATTCTTGAATGCCCAGTTTAAGATGACGTAAAGGCTTAGGAGGTAATAAGTTAGTATTTTGAGAATAGAAAGAAATGCGTTTATTCACTAGTTTTAAAATGCTTAGTTTCCAGTCCTTAAGGGCTTTATGCTCAACATACTCTCGCTTACACCATCGATTACCGAATTCATTCAAGGAAGCAGCGATTTCATCTCTACATTTACTGAAATCAATTTTAGAAGGAAACCTTTATTTCGGTCCTTTAGTAATTATATTCCTTATCCCAGAATCAGGAATAATTTTCTAATTCCCAGTTATTACATGACCAGCAGCAGGATAGCAATACACTGAGTTTTTACAATCACATGAATCAGGAGAATTAGTATCAATATCAAGATCTGAAACACGTTTATTGAAATAAAAAATGATAGATCTAACAGGTGTGATTATAGTTATAGCAAATTATAGGTATTTCAGTATTTTGAAAATAAGCAGTGATGGAAGAAAGCACCGAGCTCTCACGGAACATACTTGGCAAATCTATAAAATCCATACCCTTATTAATTAAGGTTATTTTGAAGAAATGGCGTTTTATGATTAGTTTCAGAATCAAGGTAAGGACGGAGAGTATGCTGAGTATAGCCTCTAGTTAAGAGAGCCGCATCATATAACTGATTAGAACTATCGTAGAATTTATTCGCCTCGGTGTCCAGAAGACGTAAAACAGAAACGGGTAATGAACTTAAAAATGAAAGCATAGAGTGGCGTCCATGATTTAATAATCTAATTGACAGTCACTTCAGTCTAGTATTGTTTCGTTTAAACGCACGTAATTTACGTTTAAAGTTACCATTTTTCCTGGTGCCGTGAGATCTAGTTCTGCGTTTTCGACATTTCAGGAGCGAGAAAATATCAAAAGTCCGGCATTCTGGAAATATTACCCTCATGATAAATGTTGTCATTAAATCCAAGTGGAAAAGGGGTCTGTAAAGATTTAATCCATTTCAGTTCAGCCTCATGTCTTTTGATAATTTTGAATCTAGATGTAGAATTTGCAACGTAATAAAGTTTTTCCACTGGTTGTATACAAGAAAGTGTCAGTTTTCTTAGGCTTACTCTTTCTATGATAATGCTCGTTCAATCTAGTTTTAAGCATGCGGTTAGTTTGACCGACGTACTACATATTACAGTTTGCAGCACGTCATGTAATTAGATAAATTAAATCTGTAGACTGTCATGTCAAATCAGACATGTTAACTACAGAGAAGCGTCTACCGTTTACATATGAAGTAACGGTAGACGCAGTGCTTAATTGCGAACAACATTTGCACCTCTTGGCATTGCACATAGAAATACTAGGATACATTCCACTTCTTAGTATATTTTCGAAGGATGGGCGATTTGAGAGGAGATAGTCTTATACGACGACTACTCCCAAAAACATTGGTATTGCCTGCTCCATTGAGATTAACCATAAGTTATAGAAGACAAATTTAAAGGTCTAACCAATATCGAAGGCAACATAGTATTAAAGTTCTTAATAGAATGGGGAATCCGTACAGTAGAAGCAGAGTGTAACCTAAGGGGTGAAGCCTTCTGGCAGCGGCCATATTTTTCCCAAGGTAATCCAAATCTTTCCCAAGGTTCAACTTGTTTGCTTAAATCCTGATCTCATGGAGACCGTTGAAGCTCCATGTCTCTCTGTGCAGCTATTAAAGGAGAAGTAATTAGGCTCTCAAATCAGGTTGAACCCTCAAAAATCCTTAAATAGGCTGTCAGTTCAGGATCTAACATACAGGCTTCATTATGTCTTTGGATGAAAGTAAAGACTTCGAAGACAGTTTTCCTGAGTTTGCTGCCATTGGTTTCATTGGGTGGCAGTCATCTCAATGTCGGGTAAAAGTCCCCCAAAATTGGAAGCAGCATCTCCAAAATGCCCTAAATAGTGGTGATGGGAATGTAAAACACGAATTTAAACAAACAAAACCTGTTCTACCTTACATTTCCTACAAACTAATTGTTTTCTGTAATCTTTGTCTGCTCTACAGTGAATCACTTTGTATTCCAGACCTTGTATCCTGTACACTGTTCGCATAAAATCCAGGCCTTTATTCAAAAATGAAAACATAAATTAGTGAAACTCAAAGGAATCGCCTCATTGAGTACCCACAATCTTTGCTTCAATCTAAATTAACCCATTTAGTACCAGAAAACCCAAAAGAGGTACCCTGGCAAACAGTGCAGACCCAGATCAGATGCCACAGAACACGGCATCTGATCAGGGCTTACACTGTTTGCAAAATATTCAGCCATTTTCCTAATAAATTTTGAGAAAACACAACCTGACAGCCCTAAATTTTGAAATGGTCTCCTGGTATATATAAGGAGGAAGATTCCATTCGGTACAAAAAGGGTTAAGAAAAATATCACAAAATACCATGTGAAATGCCATGAAATATTACCTAAAATTGTCAAGGCATGTTAACGTAATGTTTGGTTAAATGATACTGATAGGCTTTAGTTAATGAAGAAAAGAAAAGAAACAAGTAATCAACAAACTTTCAAGTCCACTTGAAAACAGCTATCTTCAAAATGTTTAGCACAAATGTTTTGCTTTGTAGAAACAAATGTCTTGATGTTAGGGTTCTCTGTTCCAAGAATATGAATCCATTTTTTTTAAATAATTCTCTATTTTCTAAGGGTCAGGGATAACAAAACAGCTAATTCCCTGTCCAGTATTTGCCCTTACAAGAAGGTATTTTTATTATTTTAAAGTTAACTTTCTCCTCTAAAATCCTCAGCTGCTAAAGTTAGCTGTCAGAAGATGAACTGAACAGTTTCCTTGAAGTCACTGCAGGAGATATAGTCTGTAAAAATGTCTGACACCCTATAAACAACTTTAATTAGCCATTACAGTTAATTAGAGCAACAGTTTAGGAGAGGAATATGATTTTATCATTCCTCAATGCTGTTATTGTAAAATGGACCTGAGAAAAAAATGGTGGTCATTCACTTTAAAGAGCAATTCTGCCAATCAGAGCAGGGAAACCTCGGTATTTATAGTTTTGGGATGGAATTTCCACACGCGCATGATGACGTATTGTTTACCGATAGTTGGATTGACTCGGCTTTTATGGTACCGGTACATGAAATACCGGGAAATTCCACCTTGTCATAGCCGCCATATTAGAAAATGAGAAATGTAACGGATAAATCTCCGGAAGAAAACCGTTGATTTTTAAGTTATTAAAAGACTAACAAGCGAAACCATCGGTACAAGAAATAGATTGGTTCACTTGTCGTAAATGTCTCCGCTAGGTTGCTACAACATAATATGTGCGTACCGAAGGGGAGGTAATAACGAAGGTGAACCAGTCTATGCAAGAACATGAAATACATGACTAGGAATCGATGTATTCTGCAAAGAACCGAAGGTAATGCAATATAACGGAGAACCGGTGGTGCATGTTGCGCTTAGCACACAAAATTGGAAACAAGTATTAGGTTTTGCCTAAGATCGGAATCTTGTTACTAAAGACGTCTAGGAGCCAAATCTTGTTGGGACTTGACCATTGACGCTACAATACACATACACATACATGCTTGCACACGCATGCATACATGCACTCACATGCTTGCACGTGCATGAATGCATGCACTCACATAAGTGATGCATGCACTCATGCATACATGTATGCATGCACACATGCATACATGCATGCATGCTCACATGCATGCATTTCTACACATACACATATGCATGCATACATGCTTACACTCATGTATACATGCTTACACTCATGCATACATGCACACACATGCTTGCATGCACACATGCATACATGCTTACACTCATGCATGCATGCACACACACACATACATGCACTCATGCATGCATGCACTCATGGATTTTGGATGGGTTTTTGGATGGTATGCACTCATGCATACATGTACGCAAGCACAAATGCTCACACTCGGGCTTGCATGCACATACACATGCATGCACACACACACACTTGCCTGCTCACATGCACGCATGCACAATAAGTGCATGCACACATGCAAGCACTCATGCATGCATGCTTACACACATGCTATCACATGCTAGCATGCTCTCACACATGTGATGCATGTGCTCACGCATACATGTGTGCATGCATACACGCATATATGCATGAATTTATCACACTCTTGCATGCATGCTTGCACATACACACATGCATGCATACACATGCTGGCATGCACACATGCTTGCACTCATGCATGCACACACACATACATGCACTCAAGCATGCGTGCACTCGTATATGCAACATGCATGCATGCACTCATGTATGCATGCACACACTCATGTATGCACACACAGTGAAGCAGGCATGAATGTACACACACATGCACTCCCATACACACACATACACTCATACATGCATGCATGCACATGCACACCCATACATGCATGCACACATACCACATCCATGTACTCTTACATGCATGCATGTATTCATGCATGCTTTCACACGCACACATTCATGTACACATGTCACACTTGCATGCATACATGGACTCATGCCCATACATACATGCACACATGCATGCACTCACACATGCATGCTTACACACACATGCATGTACACATGTATGCATGTCACACATGCATGCATACATGGACTCCTGCATGCATACAGGGACTCATGCATTCATACACACGTGCATGAATGCATTCAGTGTCATCCGGCCCAGCTGACTTGTCTTCCTAAAGTGCTAGTATCTATCGCTTTAAAATTTCCGCCTCGGTTATTTCTGAATTGAAAATACAGTCTTCTATTTCAGCTTCCACGCAGAGCTGAAACCATCCTGCACCCGAGTACTGGTAAACCACTTAGAGGGTCTTAGAGGGTCTAATATGTTCTAGAAAAGGTTATCCTTTGGAAGCAAGGAATACACCACAGAACTTGAAAATATGGAGCGCACATGTTTTCTGGGCCAGACTAGCTAGTTTCGGCCAACTAGGCTACAATTTCAAAATTCAACAATGGAATCAATGATCCCAAAGGACAAGAAAATATAAACTACACTATGATGTAGGGCAGTGAGACTTTTTACGGCCGCCACACATTCCCAAACACCAGCTGTAGTGACGTTAAATATATTCTAGTAAAGGTTATCCTTTGGAAGAAAGGAATACACCACAGAACTGGAAAATATGGAGCACACATTTTTTCTGGGCCAGACTAGTTAGTTTCGGCCAATTAGGCCTCACCAGTGACCCTCAGATATTTTCAAATTTCTACAATGGAATCAATGATCCCAAAGTCTGCCCAGGCAATGTGGTGCGAGTCGGCCAGTCCATGCTTATAAACCCTATTGGTTTCATTGGGCGGCAGGGCTTGAGATGTCATTTCATCTCAATGTCGGGTAAAAGTCCCATAAAATTGAAAGCAA
The DNA here is from genome assembly GCA_963580285.1 of Lucinisca nassula. Classification (NCBI taxonomy): domain Eukaryota; kingdom Metazoa; phylum Mollusca; class Bivalvia; order Lucinida; family Lucinidae; genus Lucinisca; species Lucinisca nassula. The sequence continues at coordinate 146,040 of CAUZLF010000143.1, forward strand.
CGTCTTCAAAATGACCTTTACTGACGGGGACGTAAAACTTCAAACAAAACAAAAAGATAATTATATAATGTTCTTTCGCATCCATATTGTGTTCAAAAAGTTTTTCGAAACATTCTCTTCATTGTTTTTGCGATAAGTTCTTTTGCACCGAAGCGTTTTTATTCGACATCACTTTTAATTTTTTTCCAAAACGATTCTGAATTATTAGAAAACAGAAGAGAAGGCAGTGACCAGGAATCTATATAATTAACCCACAACTCCCATCAGAGACACCAAAGGAAAGAAACACAAACACGAATCAACTAGACCCTAATGGAAACACCACTAACGGAAAACCAAAGGAGCTATGTTGCCGTCGGTATTGATAAGGCCCATAACTTTGATTTCTGCCTCTTCCGTTAATTTAAGTGGAGCAGGTAGTAATAATTTATTTAAAAATAATCTGAAAGTTAGATATCCCCTATCAAATCGCCCATTCTTCGGAAATAAACCAATCCTTACGAAAGAAAAGTGGAATGTATCCTAGTATTTCAAAGTGCAGTGCTAAGAGGTGCAGGTGCTGTTCACATTTATGCACTGAGTCTTCCGTTTCTTCGTCTGTAAACGGTAGACGTTTTTCTCATCACGAAAAACGCCTATATTATTTTGACCCCCTTGAACCACACTTTAATATACAAAACTAGAGTTTCCGGGGGTATACTTTATTTTTCTTATTTCTGCTCTAAAAAATAGATTGTGGGTACTCGTTAGAACCGCCTCGATGAGAGCAGAAGTAAGAAAAATATCACAATTTTTCATCATGAAATTTTCATTTTTTCGGCGATAAAGGTGGCAATGTATAGGCGTGTTTGCGTAATGTAGAACCTAACATACTGCAAATTGTACACTGCAGAATGGCGGGTAAACTAATCTCATGTTAAAAACACGATTTAACGAACACTATCGTAGAACTAGACAAAAGTGCCCAGTGGGGCACGTATACCCCCGGCCAGTGCCATCAAGAACTACAAAGGGAAATAACTCTTAAAGGCCTGACCCCTTGGCCCTTATTTTCTTTCCCAGAATACAAGTAGTCATACTGATCATGTGTGCAAAATTTCAAGTTTCTATGTGAAGCAGTTCCTGAGATATCTTTGACACAAAATAATTGTTTACGGACACACAGACGGAAAAGACAACCTATATACCCCCATTGCATACTTCGTATGCCGGGGGTATAATGAGTAAAATAGAAGTAGAGGCAACGATCAGGAATCGATACAATTAACCCACAGCTCCCATCAGAGACACAAAAGGGAAAGAAACACAATCATGAAGCAATAGACCCCAACGGGAACACCAACATCGGAAAGCCGAAAGGACAGTTACTTTCCCACAATATAGCCAAAAGGCTATCCAAAATGAAATAATATTAGCGACACAAATACCCAAAGACAACCACAACAAACGAAACGAATTCCACCGGGGACTTAAATCGATTTCACGTGGCCACAATCCTCGCCCTTACTTCCGTCGAGATTAAGAGAAATAATAATGGCCAACGGGCTATCCAAAATAAAATAATATAAGCGACACAAACACCCCCCAAAAAAACTAAAAAATCGGACATTTTCTTAAACCGTCATTTCAAAAGTACAGGTCATTCTATTGTAACGGTTATGGATAAATACCACTTCTACAGCCTTGCTGTAGGAGCCGGCTCTTTTAGCGACGCAGGTAGAGTGGTTGGCTTTTTCACGAAGTTAAGCAACGGAGATTGCGGTTAGTGCATGGATGGGTGACCGCGTTGCTTGACTTCGTGGACGACCCGGTACACGCTACATTGGTGGCAGCGGTGGTATGGAAACAGTGCGGTTGGTTTGTTACATAGACTCCGCCCTCGGGTTTAGCCTTGTGAGGCATGTGTGACTTCGGGACGAAGTCAAGAGATGAGGGGGAGAAATGTAACGGTTATGGATAAATACCACTTCTACAGCCTTGCTGTAGGAGCCGGCTCTTTTAGCGACGCGGGTAGAGTGGTTGGCTTATTCGCGAAGTTAAGCAACGGAGATTGCGCTTAGTACCTGGATGGGTGACAGCGTTGCTTGACTTCGTGGACGACCCGGTACACGCTACACTATAAAAGATATTTCTGTCCAGCCAGTGGAGAAAAATTACTATGATGTAAATTCTACAGCTAGGTTTAAAATTATTAAACGGCATGAAACTGAATTAAAATGGAATAAATTATTACAAACACCTTTTCCATTGGGCTTTAATGACAACGTTTATCATGAGGGTAATATATCTAAAATGCCCGATTTTGATATTTTCTCGCTTCTGGATTGTGGAAAGCGTAAAACTAGATCGCACGGCACCAGAAAAATGGCAATTATAAACGTACATTACGTGCTTTTGAAAGAAACAATACCAGGTTGAAGTGACCGTCCATAATATTATGAAATCATGGACACCACCCAATGCTCGTTACCCATTTCTGTATTACGGATTCTAGACACCGAGGTGAATAAATTCTACGATAGTTCTAATAAGTTATACGATGCGGCGCTTTTAACTAGAGGTTATACTCAGCATGCTCTTAGTCCTTTCATCGATTCTGAAATTAATCACAAACGTCATAACATAAAAATATCCTTCATTAATAAGGGTTTTGATTTTATAGATTTACCTAGTTTCTTCTGGGACAGTTCGATTTCTGCTTATTGTCAAAATACTGAATCATCCATTATTTGCAAAAATACAATAAACCTTTTAGATCTATTATCTTTAATTTCAATAAACTTGTTTCTGATCTTGTCATTAACACCATCACTCCTGATGCCTGTGCCGGATTGTCAAAATTCAATGTATTGCTATCCTGCTGCTGGCCATTTTATTACTGGCAATTTAAAAATTATTCCCGATTATAAGATATGTAAAATAATTTCTAAAGGACCGAAATATCAATTTCCTTCTAAAATTGATTTCAACAAATGTAGAAATGAAATCACTGCTGCCTTGAATCAATTTGGTAATCGATGGTGTAAACGAGAGTATGTTGAGCATAAAGCTCTTAAAGAATAGAAACTCTGGTCGGGCCCATCGGAGTCTAACTGTTGGTTTTCTTTTGCTCCAGCATTTCAGTGGTTTCTTGCTGTCGAATCCTCACCGTTGTCTCACCCCTGTGGTTCTTTGATTATGGGTGTTCACGGAAAATGTTGCACTGATGAGTTAGGAGGCCTTCATGCGGACTGAACAAATTATTTGTCTAAATCGCGACGGAAGTAAGGGCGAGGATTGTGGCCACGTAAAATCGATTTAAGCCCCCCAGTGAAAAATTTTCCACTGACCGTTCCAAGGCGGTTCTTCTGTGGCGGTTTATTTATGTTGTTGTTTGTTACTTACTGTGTGTATCACTTGTGTCTTTTTATTTTAGATGGCCATATGGCCATTTTGTGGGAAAGTAACTGTCCTTATGGCCTTCCTTTGTTTAGGTTTCCATTATGGTCTGGTCGCTTAATGTTTGTGTTTCTTTCCCTTTGGTGTCTTTGATGGGTGGAGTAAGTTAATTGAATCGATTCCTGATTATTGTTTTACTTCTACTTAGTATTCTGAAAATAGTGAACAAACGCATTTCTTTTCTTTCCCAAAATACGAACTTATTACCTCCTAAACCTAGGACGTCTTTACGTCACCATAAACTAGGTATTCAAGAATCTCATAATTTTAAGTTTATTTTGGCTTCAGCCACTCTGGGAATAACGCCACTCTGGGAATAAAGACAGAAATAAAGACGTCGACTATAAAACGCGGTACGCAGCAAAACAGAGGTGGAGGCAATGATCAGGAATTGATGCAATTAACCCAAGCTCCCGCCAGAGACACCAAAGGGGAAAGAACCACAAACATGAAACAACAGACCCTAATGGAAACATCAATAGCGGAAAACCAAAAGGACAGTTACTACACATCAAAATCTCAGTTTTATCGCGACTCTTTAAGGCATTTCTGTAAAAAAAATAAAAAACAGGTTATCATTGGGATCAAGGAATACATCTTAGAAATAAAAACTATGGAGTGCACAAGTTTTTCGTGACCAGACTATTTAGTTTCGACTAATAAGACCTCATCAGTTGCCCTCAAATATTTTTAAAACTCCACAATGGAATCAGGACTGTATTTGTATTTTGCTAGTTACGAAATAGAATTGAATGATACCCAAGATTTTAATATAATCACTGACACTTTCAAAATAATTTGCTGTTTATAGGCAAAGCAGTGTCATATTTTAATTTATCATATGACGTAGCGTCTAAGAATGTATAACGCCATGTTATAAATTCGATAATCCACCAGTGGGTTAAATATGCAAATTAGTTAAATACGCCCCATATCGTTATATGTACGATGTCCTGATCGACTTCGCGTTTACTTATGGCGTTATATTGACATTTTTGTAAAACAACAGAGAATAAAATGCGTTTTAAATGTAATATGATAAATAGAATCTTGCATTTATGTATTAATTCCAAAACTCGTTTAATAAATTCAATAAAACATGAACACTCTTGTAAGATCCTCTATCATCAATAGAAGCGAAAGCAATGATGAGATATCGATACAACTACTAAACAACTCCCATCAAAGATAACAGCCATTTTCCAATGTGCAGTACAAACATATATGTGTTAATATGTAGCTTTAGAGTCAATAAGCTTACGACAGAAGCCACACAGAAGACTGGTTTTTATAGTTATGGTTTTTTTATGCAACAGAGGACTTGGACTGTTTTTTAAATCTGAGGACGAACGTCTTGTGTGTTCAGTTCAAAATACAAGTGGAGGCAATGATCAGGAATCGATACAATTAACCCACAGCTCCCATCAGAGACACCAAAGGGAAAGAAACACAAACATGAAACAACAGACCCTAATTGAAACACCAACAGCGGAAAGCCAAAAGGACAGTTACTTACCCACAAAAATGGCCAATAGGCTATCCAAAATAAAACAACACAAGCGACACAAACACCTAAAGAGAAACCATAACAAAAGTACACCGCGACAGAAGAACCGCCTTGGAATGGTGAGCGGAAACGAATTCCACTGAAGGGGGCGGGGTGGGGGGCTTAAATCGATTTTAGGAGGCAACAATCCTAAAAAATAGAAGTAGAGACAATGATCAGGAATCGTTACAATAAACCAACAGCTCCCATCAGAGACACCAATGGGAAAGAAACACAAAAAAAAAACAGACCCTAACGGAAACACCAACAGCGGAAAGCCAAAAGGGCAGTTACTTTCCCACAAAATGGCCAAACGGCTATCCAAAATAAAATAATACAAAGACAAACCATAACAAAAATAAACCGCGACAATAGACCCGCCTTGGAACGGTCAGCGGAAACGAATTCCACTGGGGGGAGGGGGGGCTTAAATCGATTTTATGTGGCCACAATCCTCGTCCTTACTTCCGTCGCGATTAAGGATTAAGACATATAATTTGTTAAGTCCGCATGAAGGCCTCCTAACTCATCAGTGCAACATCTCCGTGAACACAAAAATCAAACAACCACAGAGATAAAACCACGCTGAGGACTCGACAGCAAGAAACAACAGAAATGTTGCAGCAAAAGAAAACCAACAGTCGGACTCTCGACCAGAGACAGAGCATCGGGTACTAACCAACAAAAGCCTTTACGTTGGAACCGTCAAAGAATCTGAGGCCTGACCCACAGGCGTGCAAGCAAAGTTGTCAACCGTGAATGGGTTAACTACCATGCACGCAATCTGTCGTATAACATTTAGGTTGCACTCAATCTTTTTATATCGAAATTTTACGAAATTGGGTGCTGAAGTCATTGCGATTTTAAGTTTTTTTTCTAAATTTATATACTACGTCAACATAAAATTCGGGTTCTGATAGACCTTGTTGCAGAAGAGATTTAAGTCCAGTACTGAATTTTGAAATTAAACCAGAATGACTTCTATAAAATTTTGAAAAGGCTTTGCGTAGTTTATGGTACCGACAGCCCTGATTAAGAAGTTTAGCCGTTAACAATTTATTACGAGTGTTGAAGTCAGTTACATGACTACACACTCTGGCAAATCGAATTAATTGTGAAATATAATAGGATGGCGCACGAGGAACATCACCATCCGAAATAGGAAAGTTTACAGTCTCAAAATTAAAATCATCGCGTTAATCATAAATTTTGCAAGAAACAAACCCATCCCCAATAGACAGATGTAAATCCAAAAACGGGGCCTCGATATCAAAAGAATTTGTTTTATTTAACTGGAGTTTCGGGGGGGGGGTTAATCTGACTGATCAAACCATCGAAATAGGTATTATCAATATCTAATAAATCATCCAAATATCTAGAAGTGGGGCTAAAAGCTTCAATAATTTCACACTGGTTATCAGCAGAAAGGGACATCATGAAGTCTCTCTCATAAAGTATGTTATCATCTTCCAGCCGCACCTGTTTCTAAAGACCAAGTTTTCTACGCAACTCCTTCACACTGTCTATCCCTCTAATCACATCCGAGATCTTTTCGGCCACCATGACCGTAGGTGCCTGTGTATTACCAACAGTTACATTAGGAAATATAGATGTATCTACAACTCTGAGGCTCTTTATACCTTTAACTTTAAGCTCGGGGTCAAGGATGGACGTAGGATCCGATATTGAGCCCATTTTGACGGTGCAACATGGATGGTATGCCGTAGTAGCAATATGGCGAATAAAACATTCCCAGTACGCGTCGGATTGAAAAGGATGCTGGGAGCAGAATGAAAGCTTTGTGTCCTCAATTTTAGCACCAAGGGATTTAAAAGTTGCTGTACCCATAAGTTTCTCCCAAATTCTTACACTGGCTATCAGCTCTTGTACATCTTCCGGATGAGAAAGATACCGTGGATTCAGAAGTGGTTGATCAAACGGATCTTTACTCTTAAGTTTTAGTTCTCCGCGGACCCTTGGACGAGTATTAAGAAGAAATGTAGTAAATCCATTAGTGTTGCCATCTTTAGCGAAATAATCATCGACAAGTGTTTGTTTGTAATTGACTTTGTTGTCTTTCAGTAAATGGCTGAGAAAAACAATCTGAAGTTCGACACTTCTTTTTCCACGTTGAGCCTCATCGAGGTATAGAAACGCCGCTACCTCCCCGCCTGTCGCTGTCAGGGGACCTTTTCCAAAAAAATGGTATTGGATTTTGCTCCAAAAGCTATTTTTGAGATTGTCCGTTATACTATGCGGCGCAGATGCCCTTGTGCTCATGAAAACACCTTGATGATCTTGTAAATTTTGCCCAACTGGTAGATCCGCGTTTAGGTCTATACCGAGCTCTTTAAGATGTTCCTTTGGACCAATGCCACTCAGCAGCAAAATTTGGGGAGTATTTATAGCCCCAGCCGAAAGAATCACTTCCTTTTTAGCATAAATAAGCGTTTTCCTTCCATTGCGTATCACATACACTCCTTTAGCTTGGCTGCTTTGGATGTAAACTTTTGTTACAAAACTGTCAATAGCTATGTGCAAATTTGTCCGATCAGCTGTACCTTGTAAATATTCCATCCCTGCATTACTTCGATCACCATTTCTCTTAGTTAACTGTATGTAGCTAAATCCCTCCTGATCTTCTCCATTATAATCAACAACTTTATAGCCTAATTCTTTCCCAGCTTGCAAGTATAGGTCCGCTAAAGGCGTAACACTCGCATCACTAACAGCAATTGGCCCGCCAGTTGCATGATATTTGGATGTCTTCAGTTCATCTATCTGAATATCCTCTGACTTCAGAAAATACGGCAGTACATCCTTGTAGCTCCACCCACTACATCCATTGGCGGCCCACTCATCAAAATCATACCTGGACCCTCTAGTGTACTGTGCGGCATTGATAGTGGCAGAGCCTCCAAGAACACGCCCTCGAGGCCAGTAAGCTCTGTTTTCATTGCAACCGTAATTGGAATGTTCCTGTGGCTCGGTGTAGTAGCCCCAATCAAATTCCGTCTGTATCATAGAGAAAAATTGACTAAGGTGTCGAAATTCTGGATGTCCTTCATAATGACTACCTGCATCAAGGAGTAATACTGTCTTGTCTTTGTCTTCAGAGAGTCTGGAAGCCACAACCGAGCCTGCTGCCCCACCTCCAACTATAATATAGTCATACTCCTCAGCTAGTGTGTCGGTAATGATTGGCGGCTTTTTAAAAGGATCAAATCCAAAGAAGTACGCTAACATCACTGATACGACAACAACGGGAACGGCATGTTGGATTATTCCCATCCTGGGAGTTTAATCTGCAAATGTGAAAGCATCGATAAAACATTCTTGCACACCAGACAAGGAAATCCGTGATTTTACCCTGGGATAGTAATTTATGTTCTGACCCTGGTGGTCCGACCCCAAATCGAATATAATCGCGTGTTTGATAAATGCACTGGTTGATTACAACCTCCTGCGCGGCATCGTCATGCGTGACGTCACTAAACATTCCTGTAGTGTCATCACAAAATGGCGGACGTCGGTAACCGAAGAGACAGCAGCATTAAAAATTCGCAACAGAAATGGAAGGTATGCAAGAAAAAGAATCCAATAAGGGTGTGAGGGGTGGATAGAAAAATCCGTCCCTCGGGATCACTGTCCGGCATCACTCGGCAAGCCTCGTGATGCCGGACAGTGTCCCTCGGGACGGATTTTTCAATCCACCCCTCACACCATATAAGATTCTTATATTCTGCAGAAAACATGATATACACAAAGTAAATTGTGGCGCTTAACAACATAAAAACAACTGAATAAAAATAAAAGCACCGCAAAACACTTCACAATATCCTGCTACTGAAATAAGCTGTTTTTAATGTTTACAGAGCAGAGTAAGTTGAAAATATGGACAGCCAGTTATGAAAAGCCTGAATACATAATAGTTCGTCTTATAATGTTTGTATTTTTTTTATTTTTTTTTCGGATAATCGTTTGGCCATTTTTTGGAAAAGTAACTGTCCTTTTGGCTTTTCGCTTCTGAGGTTATCATTATGGTGAAGTTGTTTTATGTTTGTGTTTCTTTCCCTTTGGAATGGGAGCTTTGTGGTAACTGTATCGAGTCCTGGGGCCAGTTGTTCAAAGCATCGTTAGCTTAACGAGCTCGTTAGTGGTCATATTGTTAACTCTTCTAGCAAGTACAATATCGTAAATTTTGGTATTTTTGCTGAAAAAATGTGAGCAGCTTTTGCGTCCGCAAAAGCTGCTCACATTTTTTCAGCAAAAATTTCAGCATATTTGCCATATTAAATGATCAAAGTTTTAACGATACGTTATCTAACGACGTCGTTAGTTTTGAACAACTGGCCCCTGATCATTGCCTTCACTTCTAGATTTAGCCTAAATGCGCGGACAAGGTTTTCCACTATCTCTAAACACACTACTTATCTACATCGAATAAAATAAAACACGAAAAAGTTACAAAAAGCATTTCAGGAATATACCCAGACAGAATGAGACCAAATGACGTCAAAGTTTCAGAACGAGCGGTCAGTATTGTAGGAGGAGTTGCCAACACAAGATATTTACTATCATATCCACCTAAAATAATACTTGAGCTAAAACAAAATGGATAAGTTCAAAGTGCAGAAAAAGTGAAAACAAAACTCGTATATGAATACAGTGTAACGTTTATTAATATACATGTATATGCAATTCTACGGCCATTCTGTTTGGCGACGCCAGTAGAGTGGTCGAAGTTTTAACGGAGATCGCGGTACGTTCCTGGTTGGGTGATCGCGTTGCGACCCGAGTTACGCTACAATACCAAAAGCATATGCATATCTTCAGACCATGCTGAAAACGCCCGCAAAAGTTCAAAACGATTCGTATAGTTGCGAACATAAGGAGCGATATTACGCAATGTCGAAATCATGTGAGCCCCGCCAAGTGAATTTGTGTCTTCGAGCATTCCGTCATGACAAATTTTAACTGCGCATGCCCAGCCATTCAGAGGGTCCAGGGATATGGTATTTTGTCTGAAGGTTCCTCTTGATTCACTGCTTGTATGAGCGAGCAGCGAAGATTCTGGCGAGACTGCGCGGATGCACAGGCTCGCCTGAACCTTCGCTGCTCGCATAGGCGATAAGTACCCAAATCGGTTGACGGGGCCCATGTAATCCCATCTCTTAATAAAATACCGTGCCCCCAATCACAGCAGGCACACGTCGCCAGGGCAATGTCAAATCAACGTCGGTGCACCGACGTAGATGTGACGTTGCATAAACGTCATGACGTTGTACTGTCGTTGATGTGACGTCATAATTACGTCATGATGCAAATGGTACAAACAAAGTTTACTCACTAAAAAGCATCCATCTGTCTTGCAGCTATACTAACAGTTTATCGTTTAACAGGCATATACAAGGTACAAATATGCAAACACTTGGCCGATAAACGTGCGACGATTTATCATTTACAACTCTAGATGACAACGTGTTGATGCATTTTTATTTTTCCCAAGAAGACAGGATTTGACGTTTCATGCAAACTGTTAACTTGCATGCATGAAATGCCAAATCATATTTCCTAGGAAAGATAAGAAATATATTTCAGAATTTCGTCTGCTGAAATAAAATACCCAGCATGCAAGCGTCAAACGGTCATTCTTTCGGTCCTGTGCAATTAGTTCCCTCGAATCTGTCAATGAGGGCGACTTTTAGGTTATCCTTGTATGTCCTCGAATGGCTTCTTCAAACCACCACAGGAGTGTTTGTCCATTTCTAGATCGCCATAGAGGATTTTCTTTAGCAAACGTTCCTCGGGCATCCTGGTAACATGGCCTTTCATCCTAACTGTGTCAGTTGAGGAATAGTACACTGAATCCATGCCCTCTTCAGAACTTCTTTGTCTGGAATCCTGTCTTTTCACTTAATCTTTAAAATTTTCTCAGAGCATAAAAATCAAACCAATACAAAGATGAAACAGCGAGGCATGAAATTACTGAAATGCTGAAGCCAAAAAAGCATTTGACTCCGGAATGTCCAGCCAAAGACAGGGCGCCAGGTACCTACCGAGTTATTCAATGCCGGAGTTTAATGATGGTAAAACAATTTACACACTGGTAAAGGCAAGCGAGCAGGGTAAGGAATAAACGCAAAGGATAAGGATTTTATTCGCTCAGGATAAGGAAGAAAATGGCGGAACTGGCATCACATGAGCAGGTTTGTTGTTGTTCTAGATCTCGTGTTATGCTTACTAATCAATACAGCTGCTCATATTAGCTTCACGGAAGACACATATTATTCACAAATTTATCTTAGATGGTCCGAATTCGACAGTTACAGCCAGTCAAACGGAAAACCGGACACAGTGGAGCTACTCAACCACGAAATATCATTATTTTACATGAAACGCTCTTCTGGGAAGATAGCATGCACTTTTTTCTTGGTTGTAGACATGACGATTTTAGGAAAATTTCAAATTGTATGGCCGACAGTGAGAAATCCTTTATCCATTTTCAATACAACGCCCCCAGGCAAGGAATTGGCTTCAACGCATATGATAAGACACCAAATATTTCGGAGAAAATGGTAGTTGTATGGTCGAAACACTAGTAAATTTCCCTCTCCGATTAGGTTTTTCCGATATTAATAACTTTTCCTACATATTTTGAAGCACCAACTGTGACTTTAGGAAACGTTCAAAGTTCGTGTGCCTTATCTTGGCATGTGCATTGCTCTGGTTCTAGCAATATACCCCCCTCCCCACTACACACACACACACTATGAATCTGGGACGATTTGGCCGGACAATTTAACCTAGGAGAATTCGGCCTAGGACAATTAGGCCAGCAAACATATTGGGTAGGACAATTTGGCCAGGTTAATATTATGAACAGTTCAAATTGACAATTTATTGTTTTGGGTTTGTTTTCAGTAATGTCTGTGGTAGGAACATTTTAAAGCAGATTTTAATCAATTAGAACTTTTATTTTGTTTTTATACTATATCTTTAAGCCTGTGATTTTCTGACTGGCCAAAATCGTTAGTAGCAAAGACATAATAATTGATAATTATACAAAAAAATAGATGAATTTAATGATTTTGATTAAATTTGTTGGAAGACGAGATCAATTAGCACTTGGTTAACTGGCTGACTGATTTGTTGACTGTTCATGTTTCCTTGCTTTCTTAATTACCCTTTTCACGTTTAATTGTTGGTTTTGTTTGTTTGTGTTTACATTTTAATAGTTTTCATTAACTCTCAACATGGGCCCACATCATTATTGTACGCCCCCGCCAATAGGGGCTTGAAGAAATATATGGGCTGCATGATGCTTCCACGCAGAGGTGAATCCGGCCCGCACAATAGTACTGGTAAACCGCTTAGAGGATCTAAGCCTGCCCAGGCAAAGCGGTGCGTACGAGTCGGACCGTCCATGCTTATAAACACTATTGGTTTCATTGGGCGACAGGGCTTGAGATGTCATTTCATCTCAGGATCTAAGCCTGTCCAGGAACCGCGGTGCGAGGCGGACCGTCTATGCTAATAAACCCTATTTGTTTCATTGGGCGACAGGGCTTGAGAAGTCATTTCATCTCAGTGTCGGGTAAAAGTCCCACAAAATTGGAAGCAACGTCTCCAAAATGACCTTTACAGTGTTGACGGAGACATTCAACCTCAAATCAAACAAATTGACACCCCACGACCACAACGCAACATATATATAATGGTGACTATACATGTAAATCATATGTTTATATCTATTGTAATAAATTAACTCACTTTCTACCGGAGACCCCAAAACGTCGTAGTGGTAAACAATGCAGACCCATCAGGGCCTACACTGTTTGTAAAAGAAGTTCAAGCATTTTCCAAAAACATTTAAATAGTAACCTATTACCCTTAGTGTTTGAAATTGTCATGCTTTATATAATGAACTTTACAGTGTTGACGGGGACGTTAAACGTCAAATCAAACAAACAAACAGATGTTTTGTTGTGGCCTAAGGAACGCTTCATTTTTATCACTGGTAAAGGCAAGCCCACAGGGTAAGGAACAAACACACAGGATAAGGATTTTTTTCCGCTCAGGAAAAGGAAGAAAATGGCCACATCTGTTTGTTTGTTTGATTTGAGGTTTAACGTCCCCGTCAACACTATATAGGTCATTTTGGAGACGTCGCTTCCAATTTTGTGGAACTTGTACCCGACATTGATTTGAAATGACATATCAAGCCCTGCCACCCAATTAAACCAATAGGGTTTATAAGCAAGGACGGTCCGACTCGCATCGCTTTGCCTGGGCAGGCTTAAATACACTAAGCAGTTTACCAGTACTTGTGTGCGGGTCATTTTCAGCTCTGCATGGAAGAATCATGCAGCCATTATATTTCTTCAAGCCCCGATGGGCGGGGGCCGGTCACAGCAAAACATGGCGACATAAACAGAGGATAAGGTGTACGATGTAAGGCGTATATTGTTTGTTCAAATTAACTCCGAACAAGGAATACAATTGGCAAACATTATACGGTACAGTTCCGTAACTCAGCCAGCGAAAATGAGTTGAAAAAATTTTAAGTATTAAATTAATACTAAACAAAGTAATTGGTAAATATATGGTAGTGGAGCGATAGCATTCAGATTTTGAAATCGCGAGATCTGGAGTTCGAATAATGTGTGTTGTATTTTCTAATATCCTCTCTCTCTCTCTCTCTCTCTCTCTCTCTCTCTCTCTCTCTCTCTCTCTCTCTCTCTCTCTCTCTCTCTCTCTCTCTCTCTCTCTCTCTCTTATTCTGAACATATTTTATGTTTCAGATCTGCATCATTTTTATTTCTTAAATATTCACAATACAATACTAGATCATTGCATCTCATTCTCTTCCAAAGGCTGTTTCCGTGCTAATCGTCGTAAAAACACGTTTTCTACGTCCTTGGCACGTTGGATATGAGCTCTTGGAGCTGCTAGTGTGAAAGAAAGTGTGTGAACTTGGCTTGAGATTCGCGGCTTAGAATATCGAGTTTGCCCAACATTCACTAATATTTTAACGTCTATGAAGTGGGCTTGGAGTCTGGAGTATGGAGTTTGGAATTCGATTTATTCCGTAGTAGTGAAGTATTTAAAAGAATGATAAGAAAGAGTGTGTGAACTTGGCTTGGGATTCGCGGCTTGGAATATCGATTTCGATATTCCAAGCCGCGAATCCCAAGTCAAGTTACACACTCAAAGAGGTTCTTTCTTGAAGTGTATGAAGTTGGCTTGGAGTCTGGAGTATGGAGTATGGAATTCGATTTATTCCGTAGTAGTGAAGTATTTAAAAGTAAAATATTAGTGAATGATAAAAAAATCGATATTCCAAGCCGCGAATTCCAAGCCAAGTTCACACACTCAAAGAGGTTCTTTCTTGAACTGTATTACTAAAATTATGTGTACACATGTTTAGCAATCATTTTCTTGGCATGTGACAGTTAAAGTGACAGTAACGAAAATGCTAATCTAAATTTACCAAACAAACACAAGCCCCCCAGTGGAATTCTTTCCACTGACCGTTCCAAGGCGGTTCTTCTGTGGCGTTTATTTATGTTGTTGTTTGTTACTACTCACTGTGTGTATCACTTGTGTCTTTTTATTTTGGATGGCCATTTGGCCATTTTGTGGGAAAGTAACTGTCCTTATGGCCATCCTTTGTTTAGGTTTCCATTATGGCCTGGTCGCTTCATGTTTGTGTTTCTTTCCCTTTGGTGCCTTTGATGGGTGAAGTAAGTTAATTGTATCGATTCCTGAGCTTTGTTTTACTTCTACTTTACATCATGAAAATAATATTCTCCATTTACCAATCGCATAATCTTGCAGTGACATTGTTGCATGGGACCGTGAAATCTGTTTATTAACAAGTTCATTTAAGTATATTCTACGTATCGGTTTGAGAACGCAGTCTCTCATTCAGGCTTAAAATTGGAAAAAAAATGGGACGCTGTGCGTATCTAAAATTTATAATTTGGCTCATTTTCTCTTTCACGTAGGTAGACGGTAACTTTTGACATACCACGACGGCCCCGCCCATCGGGGCTTGAAGAAATATATGAGCTGCATGATGCTTCCACGCAGAGCTGAATCCGTCCCGCACACGAGTACTGGTAAACCGCTTAGAGGATCTAAGCCTGCCCAGGCAAAGCGGTGCGTACGAGTCGGACCGTCCATGCTTATAAACCCTATTGGTTTCATTGGGCGACAGGGCTTGAGATGTCATTTCATCTCAATGTCGGGTAAAAGTCCCACAAAATTGGAAGCAACGTCTCCAAAATGACCTTTACAGTGTTGACGGGGACATTCAACCTCAAATCAAACAAATTGACACCCCACGACCCCAACGCAATGGTGAATATACATGTAATTCATATGTTTATATCTAATGTATTAAATTAACCCACTTTGAACTGGAAACCCCAAAACGTCGTATTGGTAAACAATGCAGACCCATCAGGGCCTACACTGTTTGTAAAAATAGTTGAAGCATTTTCCAAATACATTTAAATAATAACCTATTACCCTTAGTGTTTGAAATGGTCCTGCTTTAAATAAGGAGGAAGATTCCATTGGGTACAAAACGATGTTATCGTACACCTAATGTCCTTGTCCTACATCAGTCGTCCTACATCATTATACAAGTCAAGGTTGATGCATGTTTATCTGTAAGATTCGACTCACGAAAAACCATCTTTACATACAAACCTAAATATTCGGACACCTTGATTCTCCTCATATTTTATAAAATTTGTTTCGCGATCCAGCAAGGATCCAAAAGGTACACATGGAATGGCGAACAGTGTAGACCGTGATCAGACTGCTCTTTCAAGAGCAGTCTGATCTGGGTCTGCAGTGTTTACTTAAGCCAGTTTATCTTGTGATCAATTCGGATATTATCAAATGCGACAATTTGTCAACAATGCAATTTGTTGATTTTGTTTGTTTCTTTGAATTAACTTTGTCCCCCGCAACTCTATTTAGGCCATTTTGGAGACGTTGCTTCCTATTTTGCTGGATTTTTAACCGACCTTGAGATGAAATGACTTTTCAAGCCCTGCCGCCTAATGAAACAAAAAAGGTTTTATGCATGAACGGTCCGACTCGCACGACTTTGCCTGAGTAGGCTTAGACCTTCTAAGCGGTTTACCAGTACTCATGTGCGTTCGGTTTCAGCTCTGCTTGAAAGCATCATGCAACCCCCATTTATTTCTCCAAGCCCCGATAGCCGGGAGGCGTGGGGGGGGGGGGGGGGCATACAAGTTCATCAGCATAGCTATTTAGTTATCACATGATATTTAAGCGAGTTTGTACCACAAAACCCAAAACGGCATACTGGCAAACGATCAGGACCTACACTGTTTACAAAAAGTTCAGCTATTTTCTAAATACATTTCCTCGCAGAGCTTAGCAGGTAAAAAAGTTCTGAACAGTTAACTCCTTTGGAAGCAAAGAATACACCAAATAAACGAAAATAGCAGACTCGTCTTAACTGAGTCTGTTCATGACCGGTACTGAAATGTGCAACACCGGCCACGCCCTCTAGCACCGGCATTTTCCAAATGATTCAATCCCAAAGGACCAGAAAATATATTCTTGCACACCAGACAAGGAAATCCGTGATTTTACCCTGGGATAGAAATTTATGTTCTGACCCTGTTGTTCCGACCCCAAAACGAATATAATCGCGTGTTTGATAAATGCACTGGTTGATTAAGACCTCATATGCGCTGTCGTTAAGGTTGACATCACAGTACGTTTCGTGACGCCACTAAACATTCCTGCAGTGTCAACACAATATGGCGGACGTTGGTAACCGAAGTGACTGTAGCATTAAAAATCCGCGCTATGAAATGGAAGGTATGCAAGAAAAAGAATCTAAAATGGGTGTGAGGGGTGGATTGAAAAATCCGTCCCTCGGGATCACTGTCCGGCATCACTCGGCAAGCCTCGTGATGCCGGACAGTGAGCCTCGGGACGGATTTTTCCATCCACCCCTCACACCCATATAAAATTCTTATATTCTTGCACATCAGACAAGGAAATCCGTGATTTTACCCTGGGATAGAAATTTATGTTCTGACCCTGGTGTTCCGACCCAAAATCGAATATAATGGCGTGTTTGATAAATGCACTGGTTGATTACAACCTCGTATGCGACGTCGTTAAGGCTGACGTCACAGCACGTTACGTGACGTCACAAAACATTCATGCAGTGCCATCACAATATGGCGGACGTCGATAAGTGACTGCAGCATTAAAAATCCGCGCTATGAAATGGAAGGTATGCAAGGAAAAGAATCCTATATAGGTATGAGGGGTGGATAGAAAAGTCCGTCCCTCGGGATCACTGTCCGGCATCACTCGGCAAGCCTCGTGATGCTGGACAGTGACCCTTGGGACGGATTTTTCCATCCACCCCTCACACCCAGATAAAAGTCCCACAAAATGTGAATCAACGTCTGCAAACTGACCTAAATGGTGTTGAAGAGTACGTAAAACCTCAATTCAAACAAACAGAACAGCCTGTCACACTGAACTTTCAAATTTTTATTTGTTTGTTCGTTTGTATTGGAGTTGAACGGGCCAGTTAACACTATTTCAGGTCAGTTTACCTACCCGCACTTTTCCCGGGCAGGCTAATACGTAAGTGGTTAACCAATACAGTGCACATTCTTTCGCCAGAAACTGACAACTGCCCTTCTTGAATCAGCGGAAGGGAGAGAATGACCGTAGAAAAGATTTCATGATCAAGCTCCACGAAAGAATGTGGTCCCCCCCCCCCCCCCCGCCTCCGCCCACCGGGGATTGAAGAAATAGATGGGCTGCATGATGCTTCCACGCAGAGCTGAAACCGAGCGCACACGAGTTCTGGTAAACCGCTCAAGTAGAGGATCTAAGCCTGACAAGGCAAAGCGGTGCGAGTCGGTCCGACCATGCTTTCAAACCCTATTGGTTTCATTGGTTGACAGGGATTGAGACGCCATTTCATCACAATTTCGGGTAAAAGTCCCATAAAAATGGAAGCAACGTCTCCAGAACCAATGACCTTGACCTTAAGCAGTGATAGCCATTCATTTTTTAACTTATTCTCATATCATAGGCCACAATATTTTTCGAAAAATGCATTGATTTACCTTTTTTCCAATTGAAAAGCCTAAGGAGCCAAATCTGGCCTTGAGATAAAATAGGTCAAGGTCAATCGGGAGTCATCATTTTTCCAAACTTGGCAGTCATCAGTCTCCCAGTTTGCAACAATGTTGACACCAGGTCGGTCGTGACCTATTTTACGTCAAGGTCAAATTGGTTCATTTGGCTTTTAAATGGTGAAAAGGTTGAACAATGCATTTTTCGAAAAATATTGTCGTCGGCGACATGAGAATAGTAACGAAATGAATGCTAAAGGTCAAGGTCATTTGATGATCTTGGCACAAGGTCACTTGGATTGTAGGTCCATTGCCATTTCAAAAAACTTTTTCTCTGAAACCACTAGGCCAATTTCATTTGAATTTTATATATATTAAGGACACTGAGGGAAAGCCAATTTATTTGAATGGTCCAGGTCATGTGACAATGATGGCCACCATGCCCAAATACGGTAAAAATCTTCATCTCCAGAATCACTTGGCTGATTGTCTTGAAACTTGGTATGTGGCATCAAGTGATTGAGTACTACCAAATTTGCAAAAATGATGACCCTTTGTTAAACTTTATCTATTTTACGCCAAGGTCTAATTTGGTACTTTGGGCTTTTAAATGGAAAAAGGTGGAACAGTGCCGTTTTATACCCCGCCACAAGATAGTGGTGGGGTTTTATGATATACCTTCAAGTGTCTGTTCATCCATCTGTCCATCCGTCCGCACCATTTCCGATCGATGACTTGAGAAATTTTTCGGATTTTTTTTTTTTTTTTTTTCAAATTTTGCATTTATGTTTGTACCGGGAATCAGTGGTGTGGGATTGTTAATGTGCAAAATCTGTTAATATCTGTCAGAGTTACAGCCCTGTTCAGCTGGAAATAAGTGGTTTTTGAGCGTTTCCAGTAGTAAGGGGGCCACTTGGGCGCCATGGACTGCGCATGCGCAGCATTTGTATCACTTCCGGTGAAACGTAAGCGAAACGATGACGAAACTACCCTAAATATCGGACGAGTGTTCGAATGACGTAACTCGCGGTAATTACGCCGTAAGTATCCTAAATGTTGAGGCGAAAGATGTTCCCGCGGATTGGCAAAGTTCGCTGTCCCTGATCAGGTCGGGGGTGATCGGGGTCTACCCCGTTCGCTCGAGCGATCCTATCCCAATATTTAGGGAGATACTACCCTGTATAGTATCGATGAAATTAAGTCTCTCACCCGCAAACCAATTATCGCCTCGAAAACCGGAAAACAATGGAAGGTGTTGGAAGAGCTCGACTCGATGCGAGAAACTAGTAATGGACCGCGTCCCGGAAAAAAAAAAGTTTGGTTCGTTCGATTTGAGGTTTCACGTCCCCGTCAACGCCGTATAGATCATTTTGGGGACGTTGCTTCCAGTCGCGCGAGACCTTTACCGGACATATCTACGACATTTGTATCTCGGAGAATCTTTCTCGGCTACGGAATTTATACGGATATCGCGGGGGCGTAGCCAGTATGCATTATGAGAGTGGAGCGTAAAATGAGAAGCAAATGATGATAGGATTTTTGATCAGCTGTAATTACCCTAAAAATTGGGGCACCTGAAGGGAGGTCACCGTAAATATCCTAAAGTTTGATCTCAAGCGATGTAGCAAACGTGTTCTGGTGGAATAGTGGAATGACAAACAGTGCAGACCCTGGTCAGGGTGATCGGGATCTACACCGTTTTTTTCTGTCCCAATATTTAGGGTAATACTACCCGGTGCAGTCCTGCGATATTGACAAATCGATTGTCTCCGACACTCAGTGCGAAACGCTTATCGCCTTTAAACTAGAAAACAATGAAACTCGCTGGAAGATAGCGTTTAGAAGGCTGATGTTGTCGTTTAAATTTCTAAACACGCTCGCTTCTGAATGGGCTGCGTCCCGGGAAAAGAAAGTTTTGTTCGTTCGATTTGAGGTTTCACGTCCCCGTCAACGCCGTATAGATCATTTTGGGGACGTTGCTTCCAGTCGCGCGAGACCTTTACCGGACATATCTACGACATTTGTATCTCGGAGAATCTTTCTCGGCTACGGAATTTATACGGATATCAGGGGGGCGTAGCCAGAGCAAAAAAAAAAATATATTGATCAATACAGAGCGACATAAATCAAGTTAGGGAAGACTATACCATGCACTGTAAGCGAATAGTTTACACATTGATCAGATGTTGTGTGGCGTCTGATCCGGATCTACAATGTTTGCGAAACCAAACGGTCTTAGTTTTTATCCGAAGGGGATCGTGTTTGGACTCGTCTAAAGGAGACCTACACGATGAAAACATTCAACTGTGGCCTAATTACCTCCCTTCGTGGTTCAAATTATCTCCCTTTGGGTAATCTTTAAATGGCTCTATTTCCCTTATGACTGAACCGATTTGGGTGATCTGGGTATCAAACGAATCGTCTTAAGGAGATGAAATCATCAAACCGTGGCCAAAATGCGGGAAATCGCTTTTAACTCCCTATAGAATGGCTCTAAATTGAAAGGTATACTAAGTATTGGTGATGAACTCAAAGATCGCATCACGTGAACAACCCAACTAAACCCCACTTTTTACGGAGAAATCTGGGTGTACATTATTTTTCTTATTTCTGCTCCAAGACCACAAAGAGGCGGTTCTAACGAGTACCCACAACCTATGTTTGCAGTATAAAAAAGAAAAATATCATGGATTTTCATAAAAATGTCGCCATATTTGGAGATGTGAAAAATGTCGCACGGGTATGTTATCGTATTGCGAAAAATGAATCAGCATCACACACGCACACACATACACACACACACACACACACACACACACACGCAAGAACACACACACACACACACACACACATACATAATAAACACACACACGCAAGAACACACGCACACGCACATACATACATACATACATACATACATACATACATACATACATACATGACTCACATAAACAGCAGGCGTTTTAAAATTACGGGAATTAAACAAGGAGCCAGAAAACGCATAAGTTTACATGTTTATTGAACCGTAAGGCATGCATAAGTACATAAAAAGAATACAAGAGAACGCGACAGTGCAATACAGTGATACATACGTGTTAGATGAGGCAAATATATGCTTTTTTCATACTTTAAATCCATTTATCATATCTACATCGCCATTGTCTATATATATATATATATATATATATATATATATATATATATACACTGACTTTTTACGATCGCAATGTAATTACAACTGATCTTTCAACATCGGGAATGTATATGTTAACCAGTCTTTATATACACGGTACATCTTTGTCATTTGTGCACTGGAATCCTTTAAAAGAACGGGTTGATAGTAGGCGTCCGTGTCCATTTTATATATCCTCCATACATTCCATCCAAATGGTGGGTTTCCAACGGTTTCCGTTTCTCGAAACAAGTGGTCCACTTTCGCCCATTGACTATTGCTTAGATAAACGACGATTGGACCTTTCCTTTGATCATTCTGGAGTACACTAGCGTCCAAATCACTTTCAATGTCTTGATCCGAAGAACATGGGCCACTGGTCCGAGGCTCTATTGAAATACGATCACCTGCTATCCGATGTTTTGTTCCTGAAAGAGCGTACGAGACACAAACGCCAAACACATCACTGACGACTTGTCTGTCTGACGAGGTATCGGCTTTGTTGTCGACTAGGACGTACGAATACGGTTTTGACGTAATGTCATTGTAAATCTTCATGAACGTGGGTTTGCTTTTATCAAATATCCTGTCCGCCATTATTCCTATCTGTCGTCTGTCGGCTGGACTTCGATATAAAACCATATACTGGGCATTTCTACTGATACTAGTGTTATGTTTACCCTTAGGGAAAGCGTTTTGTAACAACAAGATAACGCTGGCGTTCCTATGTCTGCCTTGAGTAAATAATTTGGAAATGATCGGACTGTCTACGGCGAGATCCATTAAGTCGTCCAAGACAACGATGTTATTATATCTCGTGTCTAAATCACTCAGGTTGTTTTGAAATTCTGGAAGGCCTTCTCGAAAGGTAATTTCCTGTTTCAATGTTCGTTTCATTTCTTTGAACATATCTTGATACTGACCATAAAACCACTGTATTTTACGAGGTTTGTTGCCCACTTCGTATTCAATATAATCCCTTTCTAGAAGTTGTTTGACGAAATAGCTTTTTCCCGACATACTTGGCCCCACCACCATAAGAGAGAATTTGTGACGGAATCGAAACATCGGGTATGGCTCTGGTAAAATGTCGAGTCTTCTCTCTGTGGACTTGTGAGATTGTTCTAGTATCTGACGGTCATGCTTACGCCTGATTTTGTTCGCTTTGTTTTTTACTGCTAAGCTTGGCAACCTTGTTTGTAGCGTAGGAGCGGGAGGACATAATACTGCACACTTGAGATAATCAGCGCGTTCTCTCGCATCGTTGAGCTGATGTACCATTTGCAGATGACTGCTTAAATTAATAACACCTGGCCTTTGACACACTGGACACACGCGTGTATATTTGTACGGCATGATTAACTTTTTATTCACTCGTTCCATTCTTACGTCCTTGGTCTCTGAGCATTCAATAAGTCAGGGTATAGTGGGATACAGTGAGGATACAGCGGGGGGTACAGTCAGGATACAATGGGGATACAGTCAGGATACAGTCAGGATACAGTGGGGGTATAGTCAGGATACAGTCAGGATACAAAGGAGATACAGTCAGGATACAGTCAGGTATTTTTTCGAATGGACTTGAATGGCTGCTTAGTTGATATATTAACAACCACTGAATCAAAAATTCGTTAGCCGAATAGGTCGATGATAAAAAAAATGGGTTAATGACATGTCCGAATTCGCTTCTTGGGTGAATCTTTCTAAAATTAATCCATTCTTTTCCCCGCTACCTGTCATTCGCATCTCGACTTGCTTTTTCGATAGCTCGATTCACGCCGGGCAAGATTTTCTCTAGAGTCCTCCACTGTCTCAAGTTCAAAGGAATACCGCGAATGGTAGCCGTTCGGTTTAAGAAGAGACGAATGTCGAGAACGATGTCGTCGTCTCTGTTGCACACCGAGATTATGACATTGTCCGTTAGATAAAATTGTTCCAAATACGAGCAAGCCGTCTGGTTAGCTTCCACTTTGACATGGTAATCCAAGGGAGGGTCTTGACTCCAGTCGATACTAGCCAAGACAAATATAGGAGAGGAAAGCGTGATAACGATAATACCAATAACGCTTATCCATTTGACGGTTCTTATAGGACGCCACAGCTGTTCTTGCTGGACTTTATAAGTTTGTTCTTGATTGCTCGTCATGCTCGTCAAGTTCCTCTTTCCAACAGTAGATAAACCGGTTTGCGCCTTCTCTAGCTTCGAATCGCAACTTGTAATTGGGTATCAGAGGTTTGGCTATGTATTCGTGACAGAGGCACAACAAAGTCAGAATCATAATGAAAACGTCAACTCGTCTTCTTACGTCCCATACTTCTTTCTGATTGGTTTTTATTTTAGAACTTAAATATCTTTGATTATAGATTCTATTGGAAAGGTCAACTATCAACACTACCTATAATAATTACGCGTATTCTTTCTACTTTCTCCAACCAGTCTTCTACAGTCACACGGTGTACTTTTCTCAAATGACAAACGATATACAACACATTCTTTCTACGGCATATAGGACATTCGTATACGTATCTGTGAGGCATATTTTATCGCAAATGGTTAAAATCGTCGGGGGTTACATTCAAAACGCTGTAATGCACCCACGCCTCGATGAGGCGATTCTAACGTATATCTATAACATTTGTAGAGAAAGATAAAAGGTGAGGAGGTCCTTAAAATGTACCCGTCGTACTCCACATCGGGATTCTTTATAACGGTGCCATAGAAGGGAACGAGTACTGTCGTTATAGCGAGGGCCCTCTGTACGGGATATTTAGCTCCCCGCCCCTCTAGGGCTCAAATAAATAGATCGGGCTGCACGTGTCTTTCACCCCCACGAGTACTGGTAAACCGCTTAGTGGGTCTAGGCCAAACATCCCGCTTATTAAGCTTGCCATGACACCGCACCAGCGTTTGACAGTAGTTATATCCTAAATGTTGGACTGGAAGATCGCTGCTGCCGTGCACTGGCACACGCCGCGCGTACAACGTTAAAACGACGTCGTTTCGTTTAACACGCGCAACAATTCGCGTGAACGGCTGACCGACTGCCCCTGACCAAACGGAGCTAACCCCGATCGAGCGCGTATATCGCTCCGCCTCCGCTATGCCCTCAGTCGTTGGTCGGTTATAAAAATGACATCTCAAGCCCTGTCGCCCGATGAAGTCAATAGGGTTTATTAGCGCGAACTGACAGACTCGCACCGCTTTGCTCGGACAGGCTTAGATCCTCTAAGCGGTTTACGAGTACTAGTGCGCGGACCGGATTCAACTCTGCGTGGAAGCATCACGCGGCCCCTATATTTCTTCGAGCCCCTATGGGCGGGGGCCGTTGTGATGGTAGGTATGCGTGTGTGAAGTTTCGTGACAGCAGGTGTTGCTGTCAGGTGGTTTTTCTTCGGGCACTCCGGTTTTCGCCCACCTCTGAATAACGATCGACTCGGTATGAGTAAAATAGTCTTGAAAGGGTCGTAAAACCCGAACCAAAAAAATTGGTTAGTAATTTTTTCCATATATTCGCGTGGGCGGAATTTCGTAACGGTATAAGGCCTAAAAAGTCCCGTCACACCGCGCAGACTTTGCGGACGTATTAAATCTATTTCGTTTGGGTAAAAATATTTCTATGTCGAAAACGGGGCAAAATGATTGATCCGCCCCCCGCCCATCGGGGGCTTAGAGCCGCGAGTCGGCCCGGCCACGCGTATAAACTCTATCGTTTTTATTAGGCGGCAGGGATTGAGATGTCATTTCAGCGCAATGTCGGCTCGGAAGCAACGTCTCCAAAATGACCTTTACGGTGTTGCCGGGGACGTTAAACCTCAAATCGAACAAACATGTTTGATAAAAACTTTTTTCCCGGGACGCAGCCCATTCAGAAGCGAGCGTGTTTAGAAATTTAAACGATAACATCAGCCTTCTAAACGCTATCTTCCAGCGAGTTTCATTGTTTTCTAGTTTAAAGGCGATAAGCGTTTCGCACTGAGTGTCGGAGACAATCGATTTGTCAATATCGCAGGACTGCACCGGGTAGTATTACCCTAAATATTGGGACAGAAAAAAAAAACAGTGTAGATCCCGATCACCCTGACCAGGGTCTGCACTGTTTGTCATTCCACTATTCCACCAGAACACGTTTGCTACATCGCTTGAGATCAAACTTTAGGATATTTACGGTGACCTCCCTTCAGGTGCACCAATTTTTAGGGTAATTACGGCTGATCAAAAATCCTATCATCATTTGCTTCTCATTATACGCTCCACTCTCATAATGCATACTGGCTACGCCCCCCTGATATCCGTATAAATTCCGTAGCCGAGAAAGATTCTCCGAGATACAAATGTCGTAGATATGTCCGGTAAAGGTCTCGCGCGACTGGAAGCAACGTCCCCAAAATGATCTATACGGCGTTGACGGGGACGTGAAACCTCAAATCGAACGAACCAAACTTTTTTTTTTCCGGGACGCGGTCCATTACTAGTTTCTCGCATCGAGTCGAGCTCTTCCAACACCTTCCATTGTTTCCCGGTTTTCGAGGCGATAATTGGTTTGCGGGTGAGAGACTTAATTTCATCGATACTATACAGGGTAGTATCTCCCTAAATATTGGGATAGGATCGCTCGAGCGAACGGGGTAGACCCCGATCACCCCGACCAAATCGGGGACGGCGAACTTTGCCAATCCGCGGGAACATCTTTCGCCTCAAAATTTAGGATACTTACGACGTAATTACGGTAATTTACGTCATTCGAACACTCGTCCGATATTTAGGGTAGTTTCGTCATCTAATCGTTTCCCTTACGTTTCACCGGAAGTGATACAAATGCTGCGCATGCGCAGTCCATGGCGCCCAAGTGGCCCCCTTACTACTGTTTCCGATCGATAGCTTTTAAAAATCATGGCTGTTCTTCAAAAGTTTAACATTCTGACAGAGTTATGGCCATTAGCTATTTTCATTGAATGGTTTCTGGGCCGATCGGAGTCTAACTGTTGGTTTTCTTTTGCTCCAGCATTTCAGTGGTTTCTTGCTGTCGAGTCCTCACCTTTGTCTCACCTCTGAGGTTCTTTGATTTTTTGTGTTCACGGAGATGTTGCACTGATGAGTTAGGAGGCCTTCATGCGGACTGAACAAATTATTTGTCTAAATCGCGACAGAAGTAAGGGCGAGGCTTGTGGCCACGTACAATCGATTTAAGCCCCTCAGTGGAAATCTTTCCACTGACCGTTCCAAGGCGGTTCTTCTGTGGCGGTTTATTTATGTTGTTGTTTGTTACTTACTGTGTGTATCACTTGTGTCTTTTTATTTTGGATGGCCATATGGCCAATTCGTGGGAAAGTGACTGTCTTATGGCCTTTCTTTGTTTAGGTTTCCATTATGGTCTGGTCGCTTAATGTTTGTGTTTCTTTCCCTTTGGTGTCTTTGATGGATGGAGTAAGTTAATTGTATCGATTCCTGATCTTTGTTTTACTTCTACTTTTATTCATTTACTTTATTGAATATTTGGATAAATAGACCACTAAAGGAAGCCTGTTTGGGATTGTCATTAATATTTGACAGTTTGGACTGTTAACAATTCCTATTAAATGGTTTTCCTTTACCTAATGGAATATATATGGATGGAACTTCACAGATATATAGACCATTAAAGGAAGCAATTTATAGCCAAGGACCACCACCCTGACCGTCCTTGGCCTTGAATGGATTTGAAAAATGTTTTGTTGTTGTTGTTGTTGTTGTTGTTGTTTTTGCCTTTCTACATTGCCGTATGGAATATATTGATCTTTTTACAGATATATAAAACAAGAGAGGAAGCATATTATGGCCAAGAACAGTCACTCTGTCCATTCTAGTTATTGCATCATTTGCCCTTGATATTTATCAGTGCCAAAGATAATAGTCACTTAGGTGGGGAACAAGGGACCAAATAAAACACAAGGCTCAGGGGAGCGATCAGGACCTCGTGGTTTTGTTGGTTTTGTTTGATCTGAGGTTTAACGGTCCTTTTGTTTAAATGAATAGGCAGTAAACGAAATTTTATAATGCAGAGTTTTTTCCTTGGGGTCTTAAGGGTCGACACAAAGCGAGCGTCAGTCAAGGAAGCACCTAGCGGACGCTGCAAGCCAAGCAACGCGGTCACCCATCCAGGTACTAACCGCAATATCCGTTGCTTAACTTCGTGAAAAAGCCAACCGCATACAGTAAGGCTGTAGAAGTGGTATAATTTTATATCAATAACCGTAACACTTGGACACGCGGAAGCATTTACCGTTTGCGGGGGGGGGGGGGGGGGGGGGGGGGGGGGGGGGGGGGGTGGAATTGAAGTGAGCATACAAGAAACTGAAAGTCTCGACTCGATATCCGTTTATTGCCTAGCGGTGACAGAAAATGCAAGCATTTCCACCCTAGTCACAGTTTGAATCCTTTAAACATCAAAACCTACATCTGAAAATGCCGTTTATCTTTTTGCAAACATTTAACACATACTTGTGAATACAGGTAAGCAGTGTGGACCCTGATCACACTGCTCCTTCAGGAGCAGTCTGAGCTGGGTCCACACTGTTTGCAGCAATGGCTTTTAAAATAGCCCCTGGGGCCAGTTCAAATAAGCTTCGTTAGCCTTGTGTTATTCGTTAAGTCTTCGTTAAGCCTTCGTTAGCTAAAATTTGATTTCAAAGTACCCATCGTTAATAACGAACAGTTAATGCGACAAAATTTAACGACGACTCTAGGGTCGTCGTAAGGCATTCGTAAAGCAGGAATTTCCAAGTATCTATTTGCGAAGAAAATGATTAGCTCAGAGTCTATGACATTGTGAGTATGATGATAAATTAATAAATAAATAAATAAATGTAACAATAAATTTCTATTATCCATGTCATCACTCTGTCTGACAATTCTAATTAAATGGATCATTAAATGGTACTAGCTGCTCCTCGCTTGGCACTCAGATTTACGCGTTAGAGCTAGGTCTGGTCGACCCAGTGTCAGGATAATGTGACTGGGTGTGGTACCATGTAATGAGTCTGGGACATGATACTTCAGTGAGGCAGCACTATAAAAGTGAGCATTGAGCTCCCTGTCGCAACCAGACACCGTCGTGATATGACTGAAAAATTGTTGAAAGCGACGTTAAACCCGAATACACACACACACACACACACACACACACACACACACACACACACACACACACACACACCAATTAAATGGAAGAAGAGGGGTGAAATATAAACTATGTAAAACTTTCTTGGTTTATTATCAATTAAGGTCAAGTTCAAGTATTGAAACTAGTGATGATTTCGCTCCCAGGGTCTTTCATTTTTGGTTTAAATCACGGTCAAATATTAAAATTCAACGTTTTGACAGAGATGATTTTCGCAGGGTGTGATAGATTGCGACAAGAGCTCGAGCACCGATAATTACTGTTCCTAGTTTCGGCCAATTCGGCCTCATCTGTGAACCCCCAGATTTTCCCAGATATCTAAGTGAAGGACTGGAAAATGTAGTCCACTCTATGATGAATGACAAGGAGACTTTTTACGACCGCCAAAGGCGTTTACTCAAATAGCTTGAGTTCGAACTATTTTTTCTTTTTTTGAGATTAAATGTCCACGTCCCCGTCAACACTGCATATGTCATTTTAGAGACAGTGCTTCCAATTTTGTGGGACTTTTACCCAACATTAAGATGAAATGACATCTCAAGCCCTGACGACCAATTAAACCAATAGGGTTTATAAATACGCTTGGACGGTCCGACTCACACCGCTTTACCTGGGCTGGCTTAGATTCTCGTACTCGTGTATAGCCTGATTCAGCTCTGCGTGGAAAAATCATGCAGCCCATCTATTTCTTAAAGCCCTGACGGGCGGGGTGGGAGTTCGAATTATAATGAACAAACGTCATTGAACGAACGTATGTCGTTTCGGTGCATTCACAAAACTGGCGGATGTTTGACCTTTTCCCCTAATCGTAACGTGAATGTTATCGTATCAACGGGAATACTGCATAACCAATGTATGCGAAAAAAAAACTTACTTTTTCTATATGATGATGATAACACCGCACAACCAATGTATGCGGAAAAACATACCTTTGCTATATGATGATGATGCCGGTGGTGCTGCTGATGATAATGATGATGATGGCGATGCTGATGGTGACCATGACAATGATGAGTGGAATGACTATGATGTAAGGGATTATCTACGAGCGTAATCAACACCGCTTTTCGCAGAGATTGATCTGTGGCGGATGCGAGTTCTGCACCTAAAATAACTTGAATTCCAGAAGTTTGGTTTGAGGTTTAACTTCCCCATCAACACTGTAATGGTCATTTTGGAGACGGGGCTTCCATTTTTGTAGAATTTTATCCGACATTGAGATGAAATTACATTTAAAGCCCTGCTGTCATTGAATCCAATGTGGTTTTATTTTCAAAGTGAGCACGCAAAAGTACTGGTAAACTGCTTAGAGGTTTTATTTAATGCCCAGGAAAATTGGTGCGAGTCGGTCCGTCCATGAATAAGAATCGTATTGGCTTTATGGGCGACAGGGCTTGATATGTCATTTCATTGTCCCAACCTCTCCAAAAACATCTTTACAGTGTTGACGGGTACGTTAAACATCAAACCAAACAAATCAAACATGCAGAGCTGAGCCAATGTTGATACAAATTATCGTATCAACCAAAACTATATAAAATTACATGGCTATTTCAAGTATTTCTGGGCCCATTATTTGCAGCAATTTATATGCGGCAGAATAGCAAAAATACAGACAGGAGATTAAGTTAACAAAAACTCCAGACTTTCCACTACTGATGTTGTGCTTCTTTCCCTTTGGTGTCTCTGATGGGAGCTGTGGGTTAGCTGTATCGATTTCTGATCATTGCCTTTACTTCTATTTTGATGGATTTTCTGTCTTATGCACGTGTCGTTGTTTCATCTGCCGAATTTTGGCAAGTTGATAGGGCCTACTGTTTTTATTTCCGGCTTATTTCCGAACAATAAACACGTTTAACCACTGAGCAGTGTAATCTTCGTAAGCACGTCTGTATTTACTTACGTTCATCTTTGTTCAGAACGACCTCAGCCAATTGATAACATGTAACTAAAATGAAAATTATCATTTTGAACCTCATTTATTAAAACATAAGGTAAACGTTCGATTAGAAATAATGCATGTCTTATGCATAGAAGAAATCCCGTAGGAACATGTTGTTGCTTTAATTCTCGTCCCCTAGACATATAAAGTTAAGATTACGATCGCGTTAATAAGTAGAGCGACATCTCGACTTAAACAGTCAAGTAACGACTCCTCAAGTTTAGAAAACCCGCTAATGAGTCGAGGGAAGGACAAACAGCAGAACATCAATTGTTCGAGCACCGGTGACTCGATTACCCGGGATCTGTCGAACCCTAGCTACCATGAATCCGTAGGAGATCCCCTCAGATACGGAATAGTGAGGGATAGCTCCGGGAGATTTCCTTTTATCCTGCAAAAGTATGCTTGTGTACTCGTTAGAATCGCATCATTTTACAATTGCCTCAATGATGCGACTCTAATGAGTGCGCACAACATACAGTAATATTACAGAACATCGACAAGATATTTAAAATTTTCGCCATAAGAATCATGCTGTGGCACTTTTAATAACCCTCAGTGGCTCGATCTACCATTCTCTCAAACAAATGTATGGTCCCAAAGGGGTTCGACCCATTGAAGTTCAACTGTAATTGTCTTGGGAAAATGACATAGTCGAGGAAACGACTTAGTACTTGTGAGGTTAGGGTGAACGGCAAAATTATTTTGTATCTCGACTTATATATCTTTTCACCTTCTTTTCGCTTTGTTGACCTTTGGTTACTGGCTTTGATCACTGGCGTGTTTTCTTTTTACACGTTTTCTACACAGACGCGGTGTTTTCGTTACTTTAATTAACGAAACTTCGGTAAGTGCTAGCTAACGAAGGATTAACTAACGATTTTATATTTGAAATGACATTTCGTAATCGTTACGTCTTCGTTATCTCTTCGTTAATATCTTCGTTAAGCCATCGTCAAATATAACTAACGAATATTTTATTTGAACTAACCCCAGCATGGCTGTTGTTGTGTTTATCCATCTCATAAAAATTTACGAGGACGGGATTGTCACAGTGTCCGAAGTCATGCCAGCCCACTGCAAACAAAGACCAAAGATATCCACTGTTAAGGGGTCTACAACCAAGCACGCGGTCCGTCACATAATATAAAACACAATCAAATATACACAGACAACGCAACAAATTGGCACATAGGAAACTGATGCCTTGGGCGGAAAGCAGCAAAACTACACATTACAGACAGACATGACAATCTCAGATTTAGCGAGACTCTTAAAACAGGACTTATTTTGCATATGTGTTTTGCAAGATATGTAATAGAAGCCAAGATAATAATATAATTACTGCAACTTTCAAATTGTGGTGTTTAAAGTCAAAACATCAGGAAAACACGCCTATATACGTTTGACCCCCTTGAACCCCACTTGTTTATAGTAAAACTGGGGTTGACAGGTGTAAACCTTCTTTTTCTTATTTCTGCTGTATTGATTGTGGGTACTCGTTAGAACTGCTCTAAAATAGAGATTGTGGGTACTCGTTAGAACCGCCTCGATGAGGCGGTTCTAACGTGTACCCACAATCTATATTTTGAGCAGAAATAAGAAAAATATCACAATTTTTCATCTTAAAAGTTTGTTGTTGTTTTTTCGGCGGTAAAGTTGACAATGCATATGTATAGGCGTGGTTTCGTAATGAGCAGCGGCATATTTAAAACAATCAATCCAGCCATTTCCGACGGGCCTCCGTGGCCTCATGGATAAGAGCGCTGACTCTTAGTCATTAGGTCTCTCACCGCCGTGGGTTCGAGCCTCGCTCGGGTCACGTGTGAGACGCCAAGTTCTGCAACGGAAGGTCAGGTGGTTTTTCTCCGGGTACTCCGGTTTTCGCCCACCTATGATTAACGATCGGCTCGATATGTGTGAAATAATCTTGAAAGGGCCGTAAAACCCAAACCAAAAAAACAGCCATTTCCATGTATTGCCATGTATTTGTATATTTCCATGTATTTCCATGTATTTGTATATTTGTAAATATGTGGCTTTAGTGTCAATGAGCATGGTTCACGGCCATTTTGGAATTATTTCATTTATATCAGAGGTGGGCGAAAACAGGAATATCCGGTGAAAAACCACCCGACCTTCCGTTGCAGACCTGTGACTCGAGCCAGGCTCGAACCCACAGCGGTGAGAGGCCAAATGATTAAGAGTCAGGGGGCTCGTTAGAGTCAATGAGAATTGTTTGTTTGTATTGGAGTTTAACGGCCCAGTCGACACTATTTAGGTCATTTTTGGGTCGGTCAGTTTACCTATCCACACTTGTCCTGGGCAGGCATATACGTAAGCGGTTAACCAGTACAGTGCACATTCTTTTGCCAGAAACTGAAAACTGTCCTTCTTGAATCAGCGGAAGGTAGAGAATTACCGTAGAAAATGATGATGATGATGATGATGATGATGATGATGATGATGATGATGAATCTCCACGAAAGGGTGTTGCCGACCCCGCCAGGAATCGAACCCGCGTCCTCCTGATCACCAGTCAGACGCGCATCCGACTGAGCATTCGAGGCCGGCGAGTCAATGAGAATACGGCAAACAAACTGAAATAACGGCCACGCAGAAGAGTAGCTTTGTACAGGTATTAAGCGACATAGGACTGTTGTTTTTCAAACACGAGACCGAAATATCTTGAAAAACGTCTCATGTGTTCGGTTCAAATACAACTTCAAACCGCACCTGTTTCTATAGAGCAAGTTTTCTACGCAACTCCTTCACACTGTCTATCCCTCTAATCACATCCGAAATCTTTTCGGCCACCATGACCGTAGGTGCCTGTGTATTACCAACAGTTACATTAGGAAATATAGATGTATCCACAACTCTGAGGCTCTTTATACCTTTAACTTTAAGCTCGGGGTCAAGGACGGATGTAGGGTCCGATATTGAACCCATTTTGACGGTGCAACATGGATGATATGATGTGGTAGCAATAAGGCGAATAAAGCATTCCCAGTAAGCGTCGGATTGAAAACGATGTTGAGAACAGAATGAAAGCTTTGTGTCCTCAATTTTAGCACCAAGGGATTTAAAAGTTGCTGTGCCCATAAGTTTCTCCCAAATTCTTACACTAGCTATCAGTTCTTGTACATCTTCCGGATGAGAGAGATACCGTGGATTGAGAAGTGGATGATCAAACGGATCTTGACTCTTAAGTTTCAGTTCTCCTCGGACCCTTGGACGAGTATTTACAAGTACTGTAGTAAATCCATTAGTATTGCCATCTTTAGAGAAATACTCATCGACCAGTTTTTGTCTGTAATTGAACTTGTTGTCTTTCAGTAAGTTGCTGAAAAAGACAATCTGAAGTTCGACACTTCGTTTACCACGCTGAGCTTCATCGAGGTAAAGAAACGCCGCACCGTCCCCACCTGCAACTGTCAGAGGACCTTTTCCAAAGAAATGGTATTGGATTTTGCTCCAAAAACTGTTTTTGAGATTGTCCGTTATACTATGCGACGCAGATGTCCTTGTATTCATTAAAAGAATTTGGTGATCTTGTAAATTTTGCCCAACTGGTAGATCCGCGATTACGTCCATACCGAGCTCTGTAAGATGTTCCTTTGGACCAATGCCACTCAGCAGCAAAATTTGGGGAGTGTTTATAGCCCCAGCCGAAAGGATCACTTCCTTTTTAGCATGAATTAGAGTTTTCTTTCCATTGCGTATCACATATACTCCTTTTGCTTGCTTGCCTTGGATGTAAACTTTTGTAACAAGACTGTCAATACCTATGTGCAAATTTGCCCGATCAGCTGTACCTTGTAAATATTCCACCCCTGCATTACTTCGATCACCATTTCTCTTAGTTAACTGTATGTAGCTAAATCCCTCCTGATCTTCTCCATTATAATCAACTACTTTATAACCTAATTCTTTCCCAGCTTGCATGTACAGGTCCGCTAAAGGCGTAACTCTCGCATCACTAACAGCAATTGGCCCGCCAGTTGCATGATATTTGGATGTCTTCAGTTCGTCTATCTGAATATCCTCCGACTTCAGAAAATACGGCAGTACATCCTTGTAACTCCACCCACTACATCCATTGGCGGCCCACTCATCAAAATCATACCTGGACCCTCTAGTGTACTGTGCGGCATTGATAGTAGCAGATCCTCCAAGAACACGCCCTCGAGGCCAATAAGCTCTGTTTTCATTGCAACCGTAATTGGAATGTTCCTGTGGCTCGGTGTAGTAACCCCAATCAAATTCCGTCTGCATTAGTTCGAAAAATTGACTAAGGGATCGAAATTCTGGATGTCCTTCATAATGACTACCTGCATCAAGGAGTAATACTGTCTTGTCTTTGTCTTCAGAGAGTCTGGAAGCCACAACCGAACCTGCCGCCCCACCTCCAACTATAATATAGTCATACTCCTTGTCCAGTCTGTCGGTAATGATTGATGACTTTTTAGAAGGATCAAATCCGAAGAAGTACGCTAACATCAGTGATAGGACAACAACGGGAACGGTGTGCTGGAGTATTCCCATCCTGGGAGTTTAACCTGCAAATATGAAAGCATACATAATGCAGTCTGCAGAATGCGAGATTAATTTTATAATTTTGTCAACACAAAAAATAACTGAATCAAAATAAAAACATCGCAAACTTTGCATAATACCCTCCTAGAGCAGATTATCTTGAAATTTGGACAACCTGGATACAATCTGTGATAATAACTTTCTACGTTTGATTATTCCGGATGTGACAAACACTACAGTCAACAAAACAGACACATCAGTGCCAGATAACTCAATAACCTGAAATGACCAGAGTAGTTGTCTTTGGCCACAAAATTACTTTTTTAGCATTTTAGCTTTCTATACATATGTTAACTTTCATCAAGCTCTTTTATATAGTCCAGAAATACAGGCGAGCATATATTTTCCAGACACATCAAGGACAGATACCTGAAAAGAAAACGGCTTGCGTAGCTGTCCGTAACCACTACATGGTAGCTTTAGTGCTTGATATATCTGTGGAGTTTCATTTCCCTATCCCATATAGTAAAGGAGCTACCGAACAGAACTACTTTTCACACATACAGTAGTCAGCTACAGTAACAATAGAACCACATTACGCTAACACACCCCTGCGACATAGTGCATTTTTTCACATCTCCAAAATGGCTATATTTCTGATGAAAATTCGTGCTAATTTTCTTATTTATACACCAAACATAGGTTTTGGGTGCTCGTTAGAACCGCCTCATTGAGGCGGTTCTAACGAGTACCCACAACCTATGTCTTGGAGCAGCAATAAGGAAAATAATGTTTACCACCATAAACCCCAGTTTTCTCTATATTAAGTGGGGTTTAGGGGGTCTTTATTTTACGGACTTGTTCACGTGATGAGAATCGTCACAGAAGCGGCCGCTTCCGTTAGTGTTCTTTACATTTGATCCGGGACACAGCATTTCCTACAATTTACATGTGCGCCTGGCGAAGAATTAGATCAGCTTGCGCATCCAAATAGTCAGACCAGAGACTTCTCTTGCGGCATGAAGGCGCATTGGGCCCTTAGCTATCCTTAGAGCGCACAACGAAGACTCTGATCAGACTGCGCACATGCCTTATCGTAGGTTTTAGGAGGCCTTCATGCGGACTGAACAAATTATTTGTCTAAATCGCGACGGAAGTAAGGGCGAGGATTGTGGCCACGTAAAATCGATTTAAGCCCCCCGCCCCCCCCCCCCTCCCCCCCCCCCCCCCCCAGTGGAAATCCTCCACTGACCGTTCCAAGGCGGCTCTTCTGTGGCGATTTATTTATGTTGTTGTTTGTTACTTGGGTCATTCCAAAATAAATGTGCGTTTTATGTCCCTGTAAATTCTTGAAGCTTAAAACACACCCAGTTGCACACTACTTATTTTCTATGTAATATTAATCAAAACTGAGTCTAAACATATTAATTTTTTTTACATTTTATATGAATATATTTACAAAAATGATCATCCGAGATGGTAGGGGCTTGCTTTTTGCCATGTCCCTGTATGGTACCTTTGATATTTATCAAGAATGAACTTCAATAGCATGCCCCTATCTCACCCATCTGTTAAAACCAAAGATCAGGAATTGATACAATTAACTTACTCCATCCATAAAAGACACCAAAGGGAAAGAAATACAAACATTAAGCGACCAGACCATAATGGAAACCTAAACAAAGGAAGGCCATATGGACAGTTACTTTCCCACAAAATGGCCATATCGCCATCCAAAATTAAAAGACACAAGTGATACACACAGTAAGTAACAAACAACAACATAAATAAATCGCCACAGAAGAGCCGCCTTGGAACGGTCAGTGGAAGATTTCCACTGGGGGGCTTAAATCGACCCCACGCGGCCACAATCCTCGCCCTTACTTCCGTCGCGATTAAGACAAATAATTTGTTAAGTCCGCATGAAGGCC
The DNA here is from genome assembly GCA_963580285.1 of Lucinisca nassula. Lineage (NCBI taxonomy): Eukaryota > Metazoa > Mollusca > Bivalvia > Lucinida > Lucinidae > Lucinisca > Lucinisca nassula. The sequence goes on from CAUZLF010000143.1 coordinate 182,922, forward strand.
TCCTAACTCATCAGTGCAACATCTCCGTGAACACAAAAATCAAAGAACCACAGAGGTGAGACAACGGTGAGGGCTCGACAGCAAGAAACCACTGAAATGCTGGAGCAAAAGAAAACCAACAGTTTGTCTCCGATGGGCCCGACCAGAGACAGAGCATCAGGCACCAACCAACATTACCTTGAATTAGATCTCTCTAATTCTCAATAAGCCTTACGTTGGAGTCGTCATAGAATCTGAGGCCTGACCCACCGGCGTGCAATTAAAGAGGGAAGCAAAGTTGCCAACCGTGATTGGGTTAACTACCATGCATGCAGTCTGTCGTATAATATCCATGTTGTACCCAATCTTTTTATATCGAAGAATGATTTTACGAAATTGGGTGCTGAAGTCATTGCGGTTATATATTTTTCTGAATTTATATACTAAGTCACCATAAAATTCGGGTTCCGATAGACCTTGTTGCAGAAGAGATTTAAGTCCAATATTGAATTTTGAAATTAAATCAGAATGGCGTCTATAAAATTTTGAAAAGGCTTTGCGTAGGTTTATGGTACCGATAACCCTGATTAAGGAGTTTAGCCGTTAATAATTTATTACGAGTGTTGAAGTCAGTTACATGACTACACACTCTAGCAAATCGAATTAATAGCGAAAAATAAACGCCATAGGATGGCGCACGAGGAACATCGCCATCCAAAAAAGGAAAATTTACAATCTCAAAATCAAAGTCATCGCGTTTATCATAAATTTTGCACGAAACAAATCCATCCACAATAGATAGATGTAAATCCAAAAACCGGGCCTCGGTATCAGAAGAATTTGCTTTATTTAACTGAAGTTCTAGGGGGTACATCTGACTGATCAAACCATCAAAATAGATATTATCAATATTTAATAAATCATCTAAATATCTAGAAGTGGAGCTAAAAGCTTCAATAATTTCAGATTGGTTATCAATGGAAAGCGACAAAATGAAGTCTCTTTCATAACAATACAAGAACAGATCAGCCACAAGAGGTGCGTAATTAGTACCCATCGGAATACCCACAATTTGTCTAAATAACTTAGTACCGAATCTAATATAAATATTGTCAATTAGAAAGGTGAGGGCATCACACACTTTCTGACATGACCAAAGTGTATAATTCTTATGCTCTTTAGAAGTGAAAAATGCATTTCTGACATTACATGCAAGATAGAGAGAATCTTCTCTGTGAAAAGCCCATTCAATTAAATCATTAAGCTTTTCTTTTATAAGATTATGAGGAAGTGTAGTGTAAAGAGTGGAAAAATCGTAAGTAGACAGACTAGAAGCACGAAAATGTCTGGATTTCAATTTATTTAAAACCTCATTCGAATTTTTTATAGACCAAAACAGATTTCTTCCTGATCTTTCAAAGACTTTATCACAATATTTAATTACATGCGTTTTAATAGCAGTAAGACAGGAAGTTAATAATTTAGAAAGTTCAGTGGTAGTAGAAGAGCTAGAATTTGCAATAAACCGTGCTTTGTAAGGTCTTTTATGAAGTTTTGGTAACCAGTATAGCGTAGGAAGCTTGTCTTGGCCTTCGTTAACACACACAGCAAACTTGGTGGCTGAAAGACAAACATGTTTATCTACTATAGTTCTGTCTTCAGCTAAAGGCTGAAGTTCATAGGCCTTAGTACCACCAAGCTCCTGCTTAAGCGTGTTAACATAGTGGAGCCGTCACACAACGACGACGTTGTTAGCGGCCTTGTCTGCAGGGGCTAAAACAAACTTCTTATGAAATTCTTGAATACCTAGTTTAAGATGACGTAAAGACGTCTTGGGCTTAGGAGGTAATAAGTTAGTATTTTGAGAATAGAAAGAAATGCGTTTATTCACTAGTTTTAAAATGCTAAGTTTCCAGTCCTTAAGGGCTTTATGCTCAACATACTCTCGCTTGAACCCCACTTTGATATAGTAAAGGTAAACTAGTAAGAAAATGTCACACAGGAAAGGCCACAGTCAAAGAATGCAGCCATCTCAAGTCACCTAAAGAAGTAAGTAAATGAAGGCACACACAAAAACAAACGAAACATGAACCAACTGACAAATACGATACTGCAAAAGAACGACCGTCTTGGGACGGTCAGTAACAAAACTACTGGGAGTTTCAGAGATTATGCAATTTCAACCCTCGTCCTCAGTTCCCGTGCAGTATCAAACATAATCACAATAACAAATTCATCCGCTCAACAGTGAGTCAAATTCTAACACAGCGAGCCTATATAGGCAATGCAAAATAACTGTGTTTTATTCTGCAACAAATCACAGCTCGGAAGAGCGTGACGTGTGACGTCATTAAAAACTGCAAATTTATGACGTCACTAGTCGATTAACTTGACGTTAGACGGTGTAACGTCATTTTCTCGCTTTGAAGTAAAGATTGTGGGTACTCGTCAGAACCGCCTTGACGAGTACCAATAATCTATATTTTGAGCAGAAATAAGAAAAAATACCACTTTTTTTACATCTTAAAAGTTTCCTTA
>CAUZLF010000143.1:185638-303538 GCA_963580285.1 Lucinisca nassula
TAGTTTCGTGTCCGCTCCATAACTTCGACACCATTTGAGATATTTCCATGAAACTTCACAGGTATGTAGAGTACCATGATACGACGTGCAGAACATATGAACCGTAACTCTGATTTTCCAACTTCTGGAGTTATTGCCCTTTGAACTTTGAATATAGCTGCTACTATCAGTTTTGTGTCCGCTCCAAAACTCTGATACCATTTCAGATATTTTCACTAAACTTCACAGATATGTAGAGCACTATAAGATGACACACAGATGACACACAGAACGTTTGAACCATAACTCTGATTTTCCTACCTTTGGAGTTGTTGCCCTTTGAACATTGAACATAGCCATTTTATAGTTTCGTGTCCGCTCCATAACTTCGATGCCGTTTGAGATATTTCCATGAAACTTTACAGATATGTAGAGCAGAATGAAATGACATGCAGAATATAAGAACCATAACTCGGATTTTCCTACTTTTGGAGTTATCGCCCCTTGAACATTGAACATAGCCATTTCTATCATATAGTCTGTTTGAAGCACTATATCTCTGAACCTAATAATTGATTTTGACCAAACTCACATGGTAACATCACTGGGATGGGGAAAACAGCATCTAGGTTTTGGTGACTTTGTCCTTATTTTCAAGGGCGCAGGACCCCCAAAACCGTAACTCTGAATTTCCTACTTTTGGAGTTGTTGCCCTTTGAACATTGAACATAGCCATTTCGGTCATAGTTTCGTGTCCGCTCCATAACTTCGACACCATTTGAGATATTTCCACGAAACTTCGCAGGTATGTAGAGCACCATGATACGACGTGCAGAACATATAAACCGTAACTCCGATTTTCCTACTTTTGGAGTTCTTGCCCTTTGAACATTGAACATAGCCATTTCGGTCATAGTTTCGTGTCCGCTCCATAACTTCGTTACCATTTGAGATATTTCCACGAAACTTCGCAGGTATGTAGAGCACCATGAGACAACGTGCAGAACATATGAACCGTAACTCTGAATTTCCTACTTTTGGAGTTGTTGCCCTTTGAACATTGAACATAGCCATTTCGGTCATACTTTCGTGTCCGCTCCACAACTTCGATACCATTTGAGATATTTCCACGAAACTTCACAGGTATGTAGAGCACCATGAGACAACGTGCAGATCATATGAACCGTAACTCTGAATTTCCTTCTTCTGGAGTTATTGCCCTTTGAACGTGGAATATAGCTGCTGCTATCAGTTTTTGTGTCCGCTCCATAACTCTCATACCATTAAAGATATTTTCACCAAACTTCACAGATATGTAGAGCACTATGAGATGACACGCAAAACGTATGAACCATAACTCTGATTTTCCTACTTTTGGAGTTGTTGCCGTTTGAACATTGAACATAGCCATTTCATAGTTTCGTGTCTGCTCCATAACTTTGATGCCGTGTGAGATATTTCCATGAAACTTCACAGATATGTAGAGCAGAATGAAACGACGTGCAAAACATATGAACCATAACTCTGAATTTCCTACTTTTGGAGTTATCGCCCATTGAACATTGAACATAGCCATTTCTATCATGTAGTCTGTTTGAAGCACTATATCCCTGAACCTAATAATTGATTCTGACATGGTAACAGCACTAGGATGGGTGAAAACAGCTTCTAGATTTTGGTGACTTTGACTTATTTTCAAGGGCACAGGCCCCAAAACTGTCAATTTTGGGCCAAAGATGGCTTGTCTGCATCCAGTCTCATGAACACATCAATGAAATGTGGTCTAACTTGGTTCAAAATATCATTGCAATTGATCAAACATTTGACTAGATTTTGAAGACCTTTAATTTAGTTTAAAGGGTACCGGCCCCCAAAACTGAAAATGAGAATTTTAATTCTGGTTTATTTTCTTTTGGGGCCATGGCTCTTTGAACATTGAAAATAGTCATCTAAGTCATCTTTATTAAGGGAAATAGTAATGCATCCTTACTTTGAATTCCTTTTTCACTGCGATATGGCACTTGCTTGATGTAATTGTAGTGTGGCGGGGCATGGCAGGGTATTATGTTATACCCTCCGAAGAATTTAGTGTCCGTCCGTCCGTCCGTCCGTACGTCCGTCCGTCAGCGCCTCATAGTTTCGTGTCCGCTCCATAACCCTGGTACCGTTTGAGATATTTTCACGAAATTTCAAAGATATGTAGAGCACTATCAGACGATGTGCAAGCACATATGAACCGTAACTCTGATTTTCCTACTTTTGGAGTTGTTGCCCTTTGATCATTGAACATAGCCATTTCAGTCATAGTTTCGTGTCCGCTCCATAACGTTGATACCATTTGAAATATTTCGATGAAACATTACATATATGTAGAGTACCATGAGACGATGTGCAAAACATATGAACCGTTACTCTGATTTTCCTGCTTATGGAGTTATTGTCCTTTGAATATTGCATAAAGCTACCGCTATCTGTTTCTTGTCCGCTTTATAACTCTGATACAATTTAAAATATTTTCATGAAACTTCACAGGTATGTAAAGCATCATGAGACGTGCAGAACAAATGAACCCCCCCCCCCCCCCCCCCCCCCCCCGATTTTCCTACTTTTGGAGTTCTTGCCCTTTGAACATTGAACATAGCCATTTAGGTCATAGTTTCGTGTCCGCTCCATAACTTCGACACCATTTGAGATATTTCCATGAAACTTCACAGGTATGTAGAGTACCATGATACGACGTGCAGAACATATGAACCGTAACTCTGATTTTCCAACTTCTGGAGTTATTGCCCTTTGAACTTTGAATATAGCTGCTACTATCAGTTTTGTGTCCGCTCCAAAACTCTGATACCATTTCAGATATTTTCACTAAACTTCACAGATATGTAGAGCACTATAAGATGACACACAGATGACACACAGAACGTTTGAACCATAACTCTGATTTTCCTACCTTTGGAGTTGTTGCCCTTTGAACATTGAACATAGCCATTTTATAGTTTCGTGTCCGCTCCATAACTTCGATGCCGTTTGAGATATTTCCATGAAACTTTACAGATATGTAGAGCAGAATGAAATGACATGCAGAATATAAGAACCATAACTCGGATTTTCCTACTTTTGGAGTTATCGCCCCTTGAACATTGAACATAGCCATTTCTATCATATAGTCTGTTTGAAGCACTATATCTCTGAACCTAATAATTGATTTTGACCAAACTCACATGGTAACATCACTGGGATGGGGGAAAACAGCATCTAGGTTTTGGTGACTTTGTCCTTATTTTCAAGGGCGCAGGACCCCCAAAACCGTAACTCTGAATTTCCTACTTTTGGAGTTGTTGCCCTTTGAACATTGAACATAGCCATTTCGGTCATAGTTTCGTGTCCGCTCCATAACTTCGACACCATTTGAGATATTTCCACGAAACTTCGCAGGTATGTAGAGCACCATGATACGACGTGCAGAACATATAAACCGTAACTCTGATTTTCCTACTTTTGGAGTTCTTGCCCTTTGAACATTGAACATAGCCATTTCGGTCATAGTTTCGTGTCCGCTCCATAACTTCGTTACCATTTGAGATATTTCCACGAAACTTCGCAGGTATGTAGAGCACCATGAGACAACGTGCAGAACATATGAACCGTAACTCTGAATTTCCTACTTTTGGAGTTGTTGCCCTTTGAACATTGAACATAGCCATTTCGGTCATACTTTCGTGTCCGCTCCACAACTTCGACACCATTTGATATATTTCCACGAAACTTCGCAGGTATGTAGAGCACCATGATACGACGTGCAGAAAATATGAACCGTAACTCTGATTTTCCTACTTTTGGAGTTCTTGCCCTTTGAACATTGAACATAGCCATTTCGGTCATAGTTTCGTGTCCGCTCCATAACTTCGATACCATTTGAGATATTTCCACGAAACTTCACAGGTATGTAGAGCACCATGATACGACGTGCAGAACATATGAACCGTAACTCTGAATTTCCTACTTTTGGAGTTCTTGCCCTTTGAACATTGAACATAGCCATTTCGGTCATAGTTTCGTGTCCGCTCCATAACTTCGACACCATTTGAGATATTTCCACGAAACTTCGCAGGTATGTAGAGCACCATGATACGACGTGCAGAAAATATGAACCGTAACTCTGATTTTCCTACTTTTGGAGTTCTTGCCCTTTGAACATTGAACATAGCCATTTCGGTCATAGTTTCGTGTCCGCTCCATAACTTCGATACCATTTGAGATATTTCCACGAAACTTCACAGGTATGTAGAGCACCATGATACGACATGCAGAACATATGAACCGTAACTCTGATTTTCCTGCTTTTGGAGTTCTTGCCCTTTGAACATTGAACATAGCCATTTCGGTCATAGTTTCGTGTCCGCTCCATAACTTCGACACCATTTGAGATATTTCCACGAAACTTCGCAGGTATGTAGAGCACCATGATACGACGTGCAGAACATATGAACCGTAACTCTGATTTTCCAACTGCTGGAGTTATTGCCCTTTGAACTTTGAATATAGCTGCTACTATCAGTTTTGTGTCCGCTTCAAAACTCTTATACCATTTCAGATATTTTCACTAAACTTCACAGATATGTAGAGCACTAAAAGATGACACGCAGAACGTTTGAACCATAACTCTGATTTTCCTACTTTTGGAGTTGTTGCCCTTTGAACATTGAACATAGCCGTTTTATAGTTTCGTGTCCGCTCCATAACTACGATGCCGTTTGAGATATTTCCATGAAACTTTACAGATATGTAGAGCAGAATGAAATGACATGCAGACTATAAGAACCATAACTCTGATTTTCCTACTTTTGGAGTTATCGCCCCTTGAACAATGAACATAGCCACTTCGATAATGTAGTCTGTTTGAAGCACTATATCTCTGAACCTAATAATTTATTTTGACCAAACTCACATGGTAACATCACTAGGATGGGGGAAAACAGCATCTAGGTTTTGGTGACTTTGACTTTATTTTCAAGGGTGCAGGCCCCCCCAAAACTGTCAATTTTGGGCCAAAGATGGCTTGTCTGCACCCGGTCTCATGAACACATCAATGAAATGTGGTCTTACTTGGTACAGAAATATTATTGCAATTGATCAAAGATTTGACTAGATTTTGAAGACATTGACTTTAGTTTAAAAAACTGAAACTGAGAATTTTAATTCTGGTTTACTTTCTTTTGGGGCCATGGCTCTTTGAACATTGAAAATAGTCATCTTAGTCATGTATTCCTGTCAACTTTATTAAGGGAAATAGTAATGCATCCTTACTTTGAATTCCTTTTTCACTGTGATATGGCACTTGCTTGATGTAATTGTAGTGGCGGGGCATCATGCAGTGCTTGCAGTTTTATTATCACTGTGAACTGGGCACATGCTAACTTATCGTGTGATAAAGATTTTGTTTTGTTTTGTTTTAATCATTTAAAGGTTTTACTCTGTATAGCGTGGCATGACTCACTCTTGAAATATGATTCCAAATTTTTAATATATAGTTAGAGCCCCGACAAAATTTGAAGGTGCCCTATAATAACCAGTCTGTCCGTCCACATTTTTCATGTTTTTTTTTTTTTTTTTTTTTTTGTTGTTGTTGTTTTTTCTTCTTATCAACATACAAACCGTCAAACGCATCAACTTAAAACTTTAAATGTAAGGTCAGAACAACAATTCACAATTTCATGACAAGTTATGTGATTCCAGCTACAATAATGCCAGAGTTATTGTCTTACGACATGAAAGCCGTAACAAAGGAAAGATGCATAGCCTGAAAAATCCCCGCCTATGGTGGGATTCGAACCCGGGCCGCTCGGGTGATAGTTCAGTACTCTTCGACTCCCTGACGTAGTAGTAGTTTAACGTCTCCATGGTCCCACGGACTTACTCCATAGTGGCACAGCAAGACGAAACTCTCTCCCTGACGTAGTTGTCAGAGAGTGGTTATAAACCTAGAAGCTATGCATATGATCTACCAAGGTAGATAATGGAAGGGAGGTAACATACACCCTCTTCAAGGAAGTCATCATTTATGATGACGTGAAGGATGCCAACTTCAACTTCGGCACAAGCCCATTCTGGCACAAGTCCCCATCTTACGACATGAAAGCCGTAACAAAGGAAAGATGCATAGTCTGAAAAAAATCCCCGCCTATGGTGGGCTTCGAACCCGGGCCGCTCTGGTGATAGTCCAGTATTCTAACCGCTGAGCCAAAGAGTCGACTCCCTGACGCAGTTGTCAGAGAGTGGTTATAAACCTAGAAGCTATGCATATGATCTACCAAGGTAGATAATGGAAGGGATTGAAAAATTCAAAATTTAAGCATTTTCCATCTTCTTTTTTATTTCGTCCTAATCTCAAAACCGTTATAGATATTCAAATGAAACTTGCTGTAGTTATTGACAGTGACAATACACACACGTGTAGCAAAGGGCAACAACTCTAGCTTTAATAAATTTTGCCTTTTGCTCCTTTATCTATCCGTCTGTCTGTCCACAATTTTCGTTGTTTTTTTTTTCTTAATAACTAACAAACCGTCAGACGCATCAACTAAAAACTTTTAACATAATATCATACAGCCCTGCCCAAAGGAGCTTGAAGAAATATATGGGCTGCATGATGCTTCCACGCAGAGCTGAAACCGACCAGCATACGAGTACTGGTAAACCGCTTAGAGGATCTAAGCCTGCCCAGGCAAAGCGGTGCGAGTCGGCCCGTCCATGCTTATAAATCCTAAGTTTCATTGGGCGACAGGGCTTGAGATGTCATTTAATCTCAATGTCAAGTAAAAGTCCCACAAAATTGGAAGCAATGTCTCCAAAATGACCTTTACAGTGTTGACGGGGACGTTTAACCACAAATCAAACAATCAAACAAAACATAATATCACAACAACAATACACACTTTCATGGCAAGTTATGTGACTCTTTAGCTACAATATTATTAGAGTTACGCCCCTTTAAAAAAGAAAATTTCAGAATTATCAATGCTATAATGTAAATTCAGAAAGATGAATTTGTTGTGCTGGTTGAATATACGTGTATTATATACAGAAAGCAAATAATTCAACACAGTACAAAATGACAAGTAAATATGTAATTTTAGCGTTGATAGTTGCTTCCCTAAGACGTCATAGCGCTGCGTAAAAAGTGAATTCTGGAATGTGCTCGTGCACTTAGGCATTTGCAAACAGTGTATACCCAATCAGACGCAAAATAAATGTCTGATCAGGGCTACTGTGCTTGCTTAAAATTTTTTGTTTGTTTGATTTGAGGTTTAACGTCCCCGTCAACACTGTCAAGGTCATTTTGGAGGCTTTGCTTCCAATATTGTGGGACTCTTACCCGACGTTGAAATGAAATGACATCTCAAGCCCTGTCGCCCAATGAAACCAATAGGGCTTATTAACATGGACGGTCCGCCTCGTACCGCGGTTCCTGGACAGGCTTAGGTCCTTTAAGCGGATTACCAGTACTAGTGTGCGGGCCGGATTCAGATCTGCGTGGAAGCATCATGCAGCCCATATATTTCTTCAAGCCCCTATGGGCGGGGGCTTAAAATACTGGAATTTAAGGGTTAAACAAACAGTTCGATTTTCAGTTCAGAACTATTTTCCCAACCTGCACTCAGAGACAATCGATCCCACCAGTTCTCTCAGTGCTTTGATTACTCTGTATGGTCCTGACTCACTGTCGAAATAGGATTCCGTATCGATTTTACTCTGTATGTTGTGTCATGACTCACTGTCGAAATAGGATTCCGTATCGTTTTTACTCTGTATGTTGTATCATGACTCACTGTCGAAATAGGATTCCGTATCGTTTTACTCTGTATGTTTTGTCATGATTCACTGTTGAAATAGGATTCCATATCGTTTTCACTCTGTATGTTGTGTCATGACTCACTGTCGAAATAGGATTCCGTATCGTTTTCACTCTGTATGTTGTGTCATGACTCACTGTCGAAATAGGATTCCGTATCGATTTTACTCTGTATGTTGTGTCATGACTCACTGTCGAAATAGGATTCCGTATCGTTTTTACTCTGTATGTTGTGTCATGACTCACTGTCGAAATAGGATTCCGTATCGTTTTTACTCTGTATGTTGTGTCATGATTCACTGTTGAAATAGGATTCCATATCGTTTCCACTCTGTATGTTGTGTTATGACTCAGTGTCGAACTAGGATTCCGTATCGTTTTCACTCTGTATGTTGTGTCATGACTCACTGTCGAAATAGGATTCCGTATCGTTTTTACTCTGTATGTTGTGTCAAGACTCACGGTTGAAACAGGATTCCGTATCGTTTTTACTCTGTATGTTGTGTCATGGCTCACGATTGAAAATAGGGTTTCCGTATCGCTTTTACTCTGTATGTATGTTGTGTTGAATTAGGATTCCGTGTCGTTTTTACTCTGTACGTTGTTTCATGTCTCGCTTTTAAAATAGGATTCCGTATCGTTTTTTACTCTGTATGTTGTGTCGTAACGCACTGTAGAAATCGGAGATCCCGGGCCTAATTCTCCAGAATTTCGGATGAGTCTTTAAACCGAGGTCCCGTCTTCATATGACCTTAGCTGTTGGTGAGACGTAAAACTCAATCACTCACTGTCGAAATAGGATTCTGAGTATCGTGTTTACTCTGTATGTATGTTGTATTGAATTAGGATTCCGTGTCGTTCTTAATATGTATGTTGTGTCATGACCCCACTGCTGAAATAGGATTCAGTAACGGTTTAACTCTGTGCGTTGTGTCATAACTCACTTGTTAAAAATAGCATTCCTCCATTGCATATATAGTTTTTACCCTGTATGGCGTGTCTTGAACAGCCTGAGGTTTCATCCATACGAATAGAAGCCTCTGTGGTGTAGTGGTTATGCTACTCGCCTGATAAACCAGGGATTGCAGGATCGATTCCTGGCTTTTCCAGACTTTCGGACGAGTCTTTAAACCGAGCTCTCCGTCTCCGTATGACCTTAGCTGTTGGTGGAACGTAAAACTGAAAACACACTCACTCACTTCATCCATAACGGATCGGTTAATGTGTAATCGCTTCCATGCATGAATCAGCATAGTAATGGAAGACATTATCATCACTCAATGAGGCGGTTCTAACGAGCACCCATACCCTATGTTTGCTGTATAAATAAGACAAAATGTCATGGCTTTTCATCAGAAAAACATGCCGTGCATGAGGACTACGTAGCGTAGGAAACATAACTGATGTGGTATTTGTTTATACCTAGGATTTAGACTGCCTCCCTTAGACCAACTCTCTCTCTCTCTCTCTCTCTCTCTCTCTCTCTCTCTCTCTCTCTCTCTCTCTCTCTCTCTCTCTCTCTCTCTCTCTCTCTCTCTCTCTCTCTCTCCTCTCTCTCTCTCTCTCTCTCTCTCTCTCTCTCTCTCTCTCATACTAAATTTGTGTCATTTATATATATTGCAGATTTGATAATAAAGTAAAAAGCATACTGTTCGATCAGGAAAATTTGCACAAATATAGCATACATACTATGCGACAGACTGCATGACTTACAGAGTGTTCCATCTCAAAATCATTCGTGATTGTCCCAAGTTTATTGATTTGGAACTGCATTCCCCACTTCCTAACCCAGCTACCCAATTTGTCAATATCATACTGAAGTTTCACTGTATCTTCCGAAGTTTTTATTTCACGGTAACAGACACAGTCATCAGCAAAGAGCCTTGTTTCTGAATCAATTTCCTGTGAGATGTCATTTAAGGAGTGGAACAAGAACCGTCCACTGTCGCGCTCAGATTTACTTCCATTAACAACCAACCGTTGCTCTCTATGACATATAAAAGCGTCAATCCATTTTAAAGTTTTGCAACCAATGCCATATCCATTAAGTTTGCTTTTCAGAAGCACATGAGGAGGTGTATCAAAAGCTTTCTCAAAATCCAAGATGAATATGTCAATTTGTCCACCATTATCCAAGATTTAAAAAGTAGAAGTAAAACAAAGATCAGGAATCGATACAATTAACTTACTCCACCCATCAAAGACACCAAAGGGAAAGAAATACAAACATTAAGCGACCAGACCATAATGGAAACCTAAACAAAGGAAGGCCATAAGGACAGTTACTTTCCCACAAAATGGCCATATGGCCATCCAAAATTAAAAGACACAATTGATACACACAGTAAGTAACAAACAACAACATAAATAAATCGCCACAGAAGAACCGCCTTGGAACGGTCAGTGGAAAGATTTCCACTGGGGGGCTTAAATCGATTTTACGTGGCCACAATCCTCGCCCTTACTTCCGTCGCGATTTAGACAAATAATTTGTTCAGTCCGCATGAAGGCCTCCTAACTCATCAGTGCAACATCTCCGTGAACACAAAAAATCAAAGAACCACAGAGGTGAGACAACGGTGAGGACTCGACAGCAAGAAACCACTGAAATGCTGGAGCAAAAGAAAACCAACAGTTAGACTCCGATGGGCTCGACCAGAGGACAGAGCATCAGGCACCAACCAACATTACCAAGAATTAGATCTCTCTAATTCTCAATAAGCCTTTACGTTAGAGCCGTCATAGATTCTGAGGCCTGACCCACCGGCGTGCAATTAAAGAGGGAAGCAAAGTTGCCAACCGTGATTGGATTAACTACTATGCATGCAGTCTGTCGTATAACATCCATGTTGTACCCAATCTTTTTATATCGAAGAATGATTTTACGAAATTGGGTGCTGAAGTCATTGCGGTTATATATTTTTCTGAATTTATATACTAAGTCACCATAAAATTCGGGTTCCGATAGACCTTGTTGCAGAAGAGATTTAAGTCCAATATTGAATTTTGAAATTAAATCAGAATGGCGTCTATAAAATTTTGAAAATGCTTTGCGTAGTTTATGGTACCGATAACTCTGATTAAGGAGTTTAGCCGTTAATAATTTATTTCGAGTGTTGAAGTCAGTTACATGACTACACACTCTAGCAAATCGAATTTATTGCGAAATATAAACGCCATAGGATGGCGCACGAGGAACATCACCATCCAAAAAAGGAAAATTTACAATCTCAAAATCAAAGTCATCGCGTTTATCATAAATTTTGCACGAAACAAACCCATCTACAATAGACAGATGTAAATCCAAAAACGGGGCCTCGGTATCAGAAGGATTTGCTTTATTTAACTGAAGTTCTGGGGGGGGGGTAAAGCTGACTGATCAAACCATCGAAATAGGTATACTCACCGGAAATAGAAACTATACACTCATTTTTGAGTTGTCACTGGCAAAACATTTTAATGAAATTTGAATTACAATTATATAAATTATCATCAGTGGCATGTCTGACTTATCGAATAAAATGTTTAATGATAGCTACGATTTAACGGGTAAAGCCACGGGTTCAAAGCAAGGGTCCAAATCTTGCTGTTCAAGTTTCCATTGGGTCAAACATTTTGTGTCGCGAATGTGATTCCCATTTTTACCAGTTATTACGTATCATCTAACATTGGGAATATTGTTTACAAAAAGAAAATTTTCACAATGGTTGAAATGTTATCCACGTTTAAATATTGGACCAAACCACCGAATGTGAGCGAAAAGTATGGCATTTCTGATTGCGGTTTTTGTTTAAATCAATATTTAAGACACAGCTGAAGATGCTAAAACGATTGAAGGCACTTTTGGGTCGATTTTTGGCTTGAAACATTATTTTGAAATTTTCGCTTAAAAAAAGCGGTTTTTGAGATTTCAATAAAATGTTTGTTTCTCGATAATTTTTAAATGTTATGTTATTTTCTTTTTCCTTGCTTTTCACTTGTTACCTATGCGCAAAAATGTTGAAGTCAAAATTTGATTACAAACAGATTTCGTGAAAAATGCACTTTTTACATTTTCCCAAAAAACTTTTATTTTGAACACCAGATTTTCTTAAAATTGTTACAGGATTAATGTCTATAGTGAGTCAAATCCTTAATGAGTAATTTTTAACTGAATTATCCGCTTGTTTTGTCAGGCGAGACAATTTAAAACTGTATAGTTTCTATTTCCGGCGAGTATATTATCAATATTTAATAAATCATCTAAATATCTAGAAGTGGAGCTAAAAGCTTCAATAATTTCAGATTGGTTATCAATGGAAAGCGACAACAAGAAGTCTCTTTCATAACAATACAAGAACAGATCAGCCACAAGAGGTGCGCAATTCGTACCCATCGGAATACCCACAATTTGTCTAAATAACTTAGTACCGAATCTAATATAAATATTGTCAAGTAGAAAGTTGAGGGCATCACATACTTTCTGACATGACCAAAGTGTATAATTCTTATGCTCTTTAGAAGTGAAAAATGTATTTCTGACATTACATGCAAGATAGAGAGAATCTTCTCTGTGAAAAGCCCATTCAATTAAATCATTAAGCTTTTCTTTTATAAGATTATGAGGAAGTGTAGTGTAAAGAGTGGAAAAATCGTAAGTAGACAGACTTGAAGCACGAAAATGTCTGGATTTCAATTTATTTAAAACCTCATTCGAATTTTTATAGACCAAAACAGATTTCTTCCTGATCTTTCAAAGACTTAAGCCCAATCATCTGTCACTGTCACCAGGTGTGTTCCACAGCTATGGTTATTTCTGAAAGCACGCTGTCTATCAGATAATAGTTTATGTTGGTCAAGGTGGGCCATAACATTTGAGCAAACAATGTGCTCCAAAAGTTTGCAAGATACACATGTGAGTGATTCAGGGCGATAATTTCCAGCACAAGTCCGATCACCTTTCTTATACAATGGACATATATTTGCTAAGGACCATTCCTTGGGAATTTCACCCGAATCAAGTAACTGTTGGGAAAGGTGTGCGGAAACCGGGCTTAATTCTTCTGCAAATTCTTTTAGGACTCTGGGATGCAACTCATCAGGTCCTAATGCTTCAGAAGGGTTCAAGCCTTTCAGAAGTTTGATTATACCTTCTTTAGCCACAAAAATGTTCTCCATGAACGGGGCCGACATTTAAGGCAAGGGAACCTGGTTGTGCTCTTCTTTATTGAACACATACGTGAACTGACCGTTTAATTTTACTGTGGCTTTAGATGGCTGTTTTTTTTTTACTGTGACTTAGAATAACTGAATTTCTTGACTGTGAATTTAGATGGCTATGTTCTTTGACTGTGGCTTTAGTTGGCTGTGGTCTTTGACTGAGGCTTTAGATGGCTGTGTTTAGATGGCTGTTTACGTTGACTGTGACTTAAGATGACAGTTCTCTGACTGTGGCTTCAAATGGCTATGTTTTGTGACTGTGACTTTAGATGGCTATTTCCTTTGAGTGTGGCTTTAGATGTCTATTCATTGACTGTGACTTGAGATGGCTGAGTTATCTGACTGTTTTTGAGGCTCTGTTTTTGACTGTGACTTTAGATGGCTGCATTATTTCTTTGTGACTTTAGATGGCTATATTCTATATAAATGACTTGTGATGTGTTTGTTCTTCGATGGCTTTAGATGGCTGTGTTCTTCGACTTTGGCTTCAGATAGCTGTGTTCTTTGACAATGGCATTAGATAGCTGTTTTCTTCGACTGTGAATTTAGATAACTGTGTTCTTTGACTGTGGCCTTAGACGGCTGTGTTCTTTGACTGTGACTTTAGATGTCTGTGTTCTTCGACTGTGGCTTTAGATGGCTGTGTTCTTTGAATGTGATTTTAGATGACTGTGGTCTTTGACTGTTGCTTTAGATGACTGTGTTCTTTGACACCGACTTTAGATAGCTATGTTCTTTGACTTTGACTTTAGATAGCCGTGTTCTTTGACCATGATTTTTTATAAGCGTGTTTTTTACTGTGACTTAAAATGGCTGTGTTTTTTGACCATGAGTAGATAGCTGTGCTTTTTCCCTGTGGCTGTAGATAGCATGTTCTTTGTATGTGTCTTAAGATGGCTGTGTTCTTTGATTGTGACTTAAGATGACTGTGTTCTTTGCCTGTGACTTTAGATAGCTGTGTCCCTTGACTGTGACTTTAGATGGCAGTGTTCTTTGATTGTGAATTTAGATGTCTGTGGTCTTTGACAGTGACTTTGGTAGTCGTGTTCTTAGACCATGACTTTGGTGACTGTGTTTTTTTTTTTTAATGTGGCTTTAGATGGCTGTCTTCTTTGACCGTGGATTAAGATTGACTGTGACTTTAGATGGCTGTGTTCTCTGTCTGTGACTTTAAATAGCTGTGTTCTTTGACTGTGATTTTAGATGGCTTTGTTCTTTGTCTGTGACGTTAGAGGGCTGTGTTCTTTGACAATGACTTTAGATGGCTGTACTTTGTTACTGGGCTTAATATAGCTGTGTTCTTTGTCTGTGATGTTAGATTGCCGTGTTC
The DNA here is from genome assembly GCA_963580285.1 of Lucinisca nassula. Classification (NCBI taxonomy): domain Eukaryota; kingdom Metazoa; phylum Mollusca; class Bivalvia; order Lucinida; family Lucinidae; genus Lucinisca; species Lucinisca nassula. The sequence goes on from CAUZLF010000143.1 coordinate 200,002, forward strand.
TTTGACGTTGTCTTTAGACGGCTGTGTTCTTTGACTGTGTCTTCAGATGGCTGTGTTCTTTGACAATGGCTTTAGATGGCTCTGTTCTTTGACCGTGACTTAGGATAGCTGTATTGTTTTTACTGTGGCTTTAGATAGCTGTGTTCTTATACCGTGGATTTAGATTGACTGTGGCTTTAGATGACTGTGTTCCTTGACTATGTCTTCAGATTGCAGTGTTGTTTGACACTGGCTTTAGATGGCTCTGTTCTTTGACCGTGACTTTAGATGGCTGTATTGTTTTACTGTGGCTTTAGATAGCTGTTCTCTTTGACCGTGGATTAAGATTGCACGAGGCTTTAGATTGCTGTGTTCTTTGACTGTGACTTTAAATAATTGTCTTCTTTAACTGTGACTTTAGATGGCTGTGTACTTTGACTGTGTCTTTAGATGGCTGGCTGTGTTCTTTGACAATGACTTTAGATTGTCGTGTTCTTTGACCGTGACTTTGGATGGCCGTGTTCTTTGGCCGTGACTTGGGACGGCTGTGTTTTTTTTTACTTTGACTTTAGATGTCTGTTGTCTTGTTGTCTGTGGGGCTTAAGATGGCTGTTGTCTTTGCCAGTCACTTAAAATGTCCTTTGACTGTGGCTTTAGATGGCTTTGTTCTTTGACCGTGGATTTAGATTGATGTGTTCTTTTACTATAGCTTAAGATGGGTGTTTTCTTTGATTGTGACTTTAGATGGCTGTGTTCTTCGATTGTGACTTTAGATGGCTGTGTTCTTTGATTGGGACTTTAGATGGCTGTGTTCTTTGATTATGACTTTAGATGGCTGTGTTCTTTGTCTGTGTCTTTAGATGACTGTGTTGTCTGACTGTGACTTTAGATGGCTGTGGTATTTGATTGTGACCTCAGATGGCCGTGGTCTTGGACACTTACTTTAGATGGCTGTGTTCTTTCACTGTGGCTTTAGATGAATGTGGTCTTTGATTTGACCTAAGATGGCCGTTTTCGTTTACAGTGACTTTAGACGGCTGTGCTCTTTGACCGTGGCTTTAGACGGTTGTGTTCTTTGACTGTGGCTTTAGATGGCTGTGTTCTTTGCTTGTGTCTTTAGATGGCTGGTTTCTTTGTCTGTGGCTTTATATGTCTGTTCTCTTTGCCTGTGTCTTTTGAGGACTGTGTTACTTGTCTGTGTCTTTAGATGACTGTATTTTTTTCCTGTGACTTTAGACAGCGGTTTCTATTGTCTGCGTCTTTAGATGAGTGTGTTCTTTGCCTGTGACTTTAGATAGATGTGTTCTTTGACTCTGACTTTAGATGGCTGTGTTCTTTGACTGACTAGAGATGGCTGTGTTCTTTAACAAATGGCTTTAGATATCTGTTTTCTTCGACTGTGGCTTTTGACAGCTGTGTTCTTTGACTTTGGCTTCTGATGGCTGTGTTCTCTTAATGTGACATTAGAAGGCCGTGTCTTTAACATTGTTTTAAGATGGCCATGTTCTTTGATCGGGGATTTCGATTGATGTGTTCTTCGCCTAGGGCTTAAGATGACCGTGTTCTTTGATTGTGGCTGTAGATGGCTGTGCTCTTGGACTGTGACTTAAGATGGTTGTGTTCTCTGACAATGGCATTAGATAGCTGTTTTCTTCGACTGTGGCTTTAGATAGCTGTGTTCCTTGACTGTGGCTTTAGACGACCGTGTTCTTTGACTGTGACTTTAGATGTCTGTGTTCTTTGTCTATGGCTTTAGATAGGTGTATTCTTTGACCGTGGATTTCGATTGATGTGTTCTTTGGTTGTGGCTTTAGATGGCTGTGTTCTTTGACTGTGACTGTAGATGGCTGCTTTCTCTGACTGTGACTTTAGATGGCTGTAATCTTTGACTGTGACTTTAGACAGCTGTGTTCTTTGACTGTTGCTATAGATGGCTGTGTTCTTTGATTCTGGCTATAGATGGGTGTGTTCTTTGACTGGGACTGTAGATGACTGTGTTCTTTGAATGTGGCTTTAAACAGCTGTGTTCTTTGACAGTGGCTTTAGATGTATGTGTTCTTTGTCTGTGGCGTTAGATTGCTGTGTTCTTTGACTGTGTTTTCAGATGGCTGTGTTCTTTGACTGGGACTTTACATGGCTGTGTTCTTTGACAATGACTTTAGATCGATCTGTTCTTGAAAAGATTGCTTTGTGTTTGTTTCTGTTGCTTTAGATAGCTGTGTCATTTGACCGTAGATTAAGACTGGTTTTAGGTGGCTGTGTTCTTTGACAGTGACTTTAAATAGCTGTTTTCTTTGACTTGATTTTAGATGGTTGTGTTCTTTGTCTGTGACGTTAGATGGCTGTGTTCTTTGACAATGACATTAGATGGCTTTTTAACTGTTGCTTTAGATAGCTGTGTTCTTTGACCGTGGATTAAGATTGACTGTGGCTTTAGATGGCTGTGTTCTTTGACTGTGACTTTAAATAGCTGTGTTCTTGGGAAGTGACTTTAGATGGCTGTGTTCTTTGTCTGTGACGTTAGATTGACGTGTTCTTTGACTGTGTCTTCAGATGGCTGTGTTCCTTATTAGTGATTTTAGATGGCTCTGTTCTTTGACCGTGACTTTGGATGTTTTTTTTTTTTTTTTTTTTTTTTTGTTTTTACTGCGGCTTTAGATAGCTGTGTTCTTTGACCGCGGATTTAGATTGCATGTGGCTTTAGATGGCTATGTTCTTTGACTGTGACTTTAAATAGCTGTGTTCTTTGACTGTGACTGTAGATGGCTGTGTTCTTTGACTGTGTCTTTAGATGGCTGGCTTTGTTCTTTGCAATGACTTTAGATGGCTGTGTTCTTTGACCGTGACTTTGGATGGTCGTAGTCTTTGACCGTGACTTTAGATTGCTTTGTTTTTTACTGTGACTTAAGATGTGTGTTGTCTAGGCCTGTGGCTTAAAATGACTGTGGCTTTAGATGGCTTTTTTCTTTGATCGTGGATTTAGATTGATGTGTTCTTAGACTCTGACTTTAGATGGCTGTGTTCTTTGTCTGTGAGTTTAGATGGCTGTGTTCTTTGACTGTGACTTGAGATGGCCATGTTCTTTGACTGTGACTTGAGACGGATATGATATTTGACTGTGTCTTTAGATGATTGTATTGTTTGACTGTGACTTTAGATGGCTGTGGTCTTTGACTCTTACTTTAGATGGTTGTGTTCTTTCACTGTGGCTTTAGATGGCTGTGGTCTTTGATTGTGACTTGAGTTGGCCGTATTCTTTGACTGCGAATTTAGACGACTGAGCTCTTTGACTGTGGCTTTAGATGGCTGTGTTCTTTGACTTAGTGTCTTAAAGGCATTTATTCTTGATTATTGAGGACTATCATTTCATTACATAATATAATGTAGCCCTCAGTGCTGACTGAAGAGAAGACCTCTGTCTGCAACAGGTAAGGGGCCTCCTTGGAGAAAATCAATAATTGACTAACTGTTAACTATAGTGTACCTTATTGATTTTCCCCTTTAGTGCCTCAGTCAGGGGATTCAACAGGAGCTACTAATCACCCTATTAAGGCCGCCTTTGATCTGCTATATACAGTATATCACAGGGGACAATAAAACAATTATGTATACACGGTGTGTCCTACTGTCTCAGAATAAATGCCTTTAAGATGGCTGATTTCTTTGTCTGTGGCTTTATATATCTGGTCTCTTCGCCTATGTCTTTAGATGACTGTGTTCTTCTCCAGAGACTTGAGACAGCTGTTTCTGTTGCCTGCGCCTTTAGATGACTGTGTGCTTTGCCCGTGATTTTAGATAGCTGTGTTCTTTGACTGTGACTATGGATAGCTGTGTTCTTTGACTGTGACTTTAAACAGATGGGTTCTTTGACACTGACTTTAGATAGCTGGGTTCTTTGACTGTGACTTTAGATGACTGTGTTCTTTGACAATGGCTAACTGTTTTCTTCGAGTGGGCTTTTGATAGCCGTGTTCTTTGACTGTAGCTTAAGATGGCTGTGTTCTCTGACTGCCACTGTAGATGGTTGTTTTCTTTGACTGTGACTTTAGAATGCCGTGTCTTTGAAAGTGTCTTTAGGTGGCCTTGTTCTTTGATCTTGGATTTCGATTGATTTGTTCTTTGCCTGGGGCTTAAGATGGCTGTTTTCTTTGATTGTGACTTAAGATGGCTGTGTTCTTTGACTGTGACTTAAGATGGCTGTGTTCTTTGACTATGGCTTTAGACGGCTGTGTTTTTGACTGTGATTTTAGATGTCTGTGTTCTTTTACTGTGGCTTTAGGTAGGTGTCTTCTTTGACCGTGGATTTCGAATTATGTTTTTCTTTGATTGTGGTTATAGATCGCTGTGTTCTTTGACTATGACCGTAGATGGCTGTGTTCTTTGACTGTGACTATAGATGAATCTGTACTTTGTTCGTAACGTAAGATTGCCGTGTTCTTTGACTTTGTCTTTAGATAGCTGTGTTCCTTGACTGTGTCTTCAGATGGCTATGTTCTTTGACAATGACTTTAGATGGCTCTGTTCTTTGACCGTGACTTTGGATGGCTGTATTGTTTTTACTGTGGCTTTAGACAGCTGTGTTCTTATACCGTGGATTTAGGTTGACTGTGGCTTTAGATGGCTGTGTTCTTTGACTGTGTCTTCAGATGGCTGTGTTCTTTGACTGTGACTTTAGATGGCTCTGTTCTTTGACCGTGATTTTGGATGGCTGTATTTTTACTGTGGCTTTAGATAGCTGTGTTCTTATACCGTGGATTTAGATTGACTATGGCTTTAGATGGCTGTGTTCTTTGACTGTGTCTTCAGACGGGTTCTTTGACTGTGACTTTAGATGGCTCTGTTCTTTGACCGTGATTTTAGATGGCTGTATTTTTTAATGTGGCCTTAAATATCTGTGCTTTATACGGTGGATTTAGATTGGCTGTGGCTTTAGATGGCTTAGTACTTTGACTGTGTCTTAAAATAGCTGTGTTCTTTGACTGTGACTTTAGATGGCCATGTTCTTTCACTGTATCTTTTGATCGCTGTGGTTTTGGTCCGTGACTTTAGATGACCGTGTTCTTTGACCGTGACTTTGGATGGCCGTGTTCTTAGACCGTGACTTTAGATGGCTGTGTTTTTACTGTGGCTTTTGATGTGTGTTGTCTTTGCCTGTGACTTAAAATGACTGTGGCCTTTGTATGTGGCTTTAGATGGCTATGTTTTGACCGTGGATTTAGATTGATGTGTTCTTTTACTGTGGCTTTAGTGCAGTTTATATTTTACTTTTGGTCCTTTGAGATCAGCGTGAATATTCTGAGAAATCAGAAATAAATTAACGGTTTAGACTAATAATATAGACAGGTTTCTAATTATTTGGACCCCATTTTGATTTATATCAGTCTTTGAATCGACTGCCTATTTGAAATTCGCTAAATTGCTGAATGTTTCCTCTGGCTTTCTTTGCCGGATCATTACAGGGTCACTGATGAGGCTTTATTAGCCGAAACTACGTAGTATGACCCATCTTCTTTCTTATGAATGTTTTCATTGCTCTTAAAGGAACTAATTTTTGATTTTTATTAGAAGGTTGTGTTCTCTGACTCTGACTTTAGATGGCTTTGTTCTTTGACTGTGACTTTAGATGACTGTGCTCTTTGATTGTGACTTAACATGGCTGTGTTCTTTGATTGTGACTTTAGATGGTTGTGTTCTTTGACTCTGACTTTAGATGGCTGTGTTCTTTGACTCTGACTTTAGATTGTGTTTTGTTTTTTTTTACTGTGGCTTTAGATGGCTGTGTTCTTTGACTGTGGCTTTATATGTCTGTTCTCTTTGCCTGTGCCTTAAGATGGCTGTGTCACTTGTCTGTGTCTTTAGATGACTGTGTTCTTTGACCCAGGATTTAGATTGATGTGTTCTGTTACTGTGGCTTTAGATGGTTGTGTTCTTTGACGCTGTGTTCTTTGACTGTGACTTTAGATGGTTGTGTTCTTTGATTGTGACTTTAGATGGCTGTGTTCTTTGATTGTGACTTTAGATGGCTGTGTTCTTTGACTCTGACTTTAGATGTCTGTGTTCTTTGTCTCTGACTTTAGATGGCTTTTTTAACTTTGGCTTTAGATGGCTGTGTTCTTTCACTGTGGCTTTAGATGGCTGTGGTCTTTGATTGTGACTTTAGATGGCTGTGTTCTTTGACTGTGCCTTTAGACGGCGGTGCTCTTTGACTGTGGCTTTAGATGGCTGTGTTCTTTAACTGTGTCTTTAGATGGCTGTTCCCTTTGTCTGTGGCTTTATATGTCTGTTTTCTTTGCCTGTGTCTTTAGATGGCTGTGTTGCTTGTCTGTGTCTTTAGGTGACTGTGTTCTTTCTTTGTGATTTTGGTGGCTGTGTTTTTTGACTATGACTTTAAATGGCTGTGATATAAGACTATGACTTAAGATGGTTATGCTCTTACACCGTGACTTTATGGACTGTGGTTGAGATGGCTGTGTTCTTTATCAGCGACTTTGACTGTGACTTTAGATGTTTTTGTTCTTTTATTTTGTTGTGGCTTCAGATGTTCTGGCTTTACTACTGTGACTTTAGGCGGCTTTGTTTCTTTGACAGGGGCTTTAGATAGCTGTGTTCTTTGACTGTGACTTTAGATGGCTTTGTTTGTTTGACTGTGACTTTAGATGGATGTGTTCTTTGACTGTTAGTTAACATGGCTGTGTTCTTTGTCTGTTACTTTAAACGGCAGTGTTCATTGACTGTGACTTAAGATGGCTGTGTTCTTTGACTGTTAGTAAACATGGCAGTGTTCTTTCACTGTGACTTTGCATGGCTGTGTTCTTTGACTGTGTTTTTAGATGGCAGTGTAACGGCCCGCGCCCATCGGGTCTTGAAGAAATAGATTGGCTGCATGATACTTCCACGCAGAGCTGAATCCGACCGCACTCGAGTACTTGTAAACCGCCTAGAGGATCTAAGCCTGCACAGGCAAAGCGGTGGGAGTCGGACCGTCCATGCTTATAAACCCTATTGGTTTCATTGGGCGACAGGACTTGAAATGTAATTTCATCTCAATGTCGGGTAAAAGTCCCACAAAATTTGAAGCGACGTTTCCAAAATGACCTGTATAGTGTTGACGAGTACTTTGAACCTCAAATCAAACAGTCTTCTTTTGACCGTGACTTTAGATGGTTGTGTTCTTTGATTGTGGCTTTAGATGGCTGTGACATAGTAGTAGTAGCAGCAGCAGCAGTAGTAGCAGCAGAAGTTGCAGCAGTAGTAGTTGCAGCAGAAGAGCCGAATTCTTCAACAGTTCTTAAATATATAGAATGTATGAAATGTCCTGCATTTCTGTCTTGTTGTCTACGACCATGTGGGTTTAACATGGAAGTACAGCAATTAGACACCCACAATGCAAGTTGACCTTTATATTTATGTAACAACGAAACAAGTATTAGCTTTTACAAAAAAACTTGAGAATACGCTCAGCACACACTTATCTGTGTATTACCTGGACTGGAAAGTAAAATGACAAAACTTATCACGTGTTTGTTTGTTTGATTTGAAGTTTAACTCCCCTTTGAAGCTTTGTTGTTGTTGATTTGAGGTTTAACGTCCCCATCGACACTGTATAGGTCATTTTGGAGACGTTGCTTCCAATTTAAGTGGGACTTTTACCCGACATTGAGATGAAATGACATCTCAAGCCCTGTCGCCCAATGAAACCAATAGGGTTTATAAGCATGGACGGTCCGACTCGTACCGCTTTGTCTGTGCAGGCTTAGGAGTCTAACTGTTGGTTTTCTGTTGCTCCAGCATTTCTGTTGTTTCTTGCTGTCGAGTCCCCACCGTTGTTTCATCTCTGTGGTTGTTTCAATTTTGTGTTCACGGAGATGTTGCACTGATGAGTTTGGAGGCCGTCATGCGGACTGAACAAATTATTTGTCTTAATCGCGACGGAAGTAAGGGCGAGGATTTTGGCAACGTAAAATCGATTTAAGCCCCCCAGTGGAATTCGCTTCGGCTGACCGCTCCAAGGCGGTTCTTCTGTCGCGGTTTATTTTTAGCTCACCTGTCACGTAGTGACAAGGTGAGCTTTTGTGATCACATTTTGTCCTTCGCCCGTCGTGCGTGCGTGCGTCCGTGCGTGCGTCCGTGCGTCCGTAAACAATTTCAAATAAGTATATCTCTAATACCCCAATCTTGATCAAATTTCATGAGAAGCATCATCAGGTAAGGGGAAAGGCTGCATAAAGTTTTTGGGCTGATCAGATTGGAATTCTGGTTGCCATGGAAACAAAAAGGTTCCATATATACTAATAATGGGGAAAACGACGTCTCCACATTTTATCGGCCATTTCTGATCCGATCTTCATCGAACTTGCAGATAACCAGGAGGGGCTTACAGTCTACGTCGAGTTCCAATTTGGGCTGCACGGGACAAACAGCTTTGGAGTTACCTGCCCTTGAGCATAAATATAAGTGAAAAATGTTGTCTCAAATTTTTCCCAGCCGTTTATGATCTGATCTTTTTTGTAACTTTTCATAAACGAGGACAAGCATAAAGTCTTGGACGAGTTCGAATTTGGTTTGAATCTGACCAGCGGTTTTCCAATTATATCCCCTTGAGCGTGAAAAATTTTCCCATAGACTTATAATGGGGAAAACGACGTCTCCACTTTTTCTCAGCTATTTCTGATCCGATCTTCATCAAACTTGCAGATAACCAGGAGGGGTTTACAGTCTACGTCAAGTTCGAATTTGACCTGCACGGGACAAACAGCTTTGGAGTTACCTGCCCTTGAGCATAAATATAATTGAAAAATGGTGTCTCCAGCTTTTCTCAGTCGTTTATGATCTGATCTTTTTACCTCACCCGAGCCGAAGGCTCACAAGGTGAGCTTATAGTATAAGTAGGCATCCGTCGTCCGTCCGTAGTCCAAACCTTTGAACTTGAATATCTTAGTGACTAGCAGGCAAATCCCAATCAAATTTCATGTGCAGCATCACTGGGTTGGGGGATTGACTGCATGAAGTTTGGGGCCAGTTTTGATCAGAACTGTGGTTGCCATGGAAACAAAAAGGTTCCATAGACTTATAATGCGGAAAACGACGTCTCCACTTTTTCTCGGCCATTTCTGATCCGATCTTCATCAAACTTGCAGAAAACGAGGAGGGGCTTACAGTCTACATCGGGTTCGAATTTGGGCTGCACGGGACAAAAAGATTTGGAGTTACCTGCCCTTGAGCATAAATTTAATATAATTGAAAAATGGTGTCTTCAGCTTTTCTCAGCCGTTTATGATCTGATCCTTTTGTAACTTTTCATAAACGAGGACAAGCATAAAATCTAGGACGAGTTTGAATTTGGTTTGAATCTGACCAGTGGTTTTCCAGTTTCATCCCCTTGAGCGTTAAAAATTTTCCCATAGACTTTTAATGGGGAAACGTCTCAACTTTTTCTCAGCCATTTCTGATCCGATCTTCATCAAACTTGCAGAAAACCAGGAGGAGCTTACAGTCTACGTCAAGTTCGAATTTGAGCTGCACGGGACAAACAGCTTTGGAGTTACCTGCCCTTGAGCATAAATATAAGTGAAAAATGGTGTCTCCAGCTTTTCTCAGCCGTTTATGATCTGATCTTTTTGTAACTTTTCATAAATGAGAACAAGCATAAAATCTCGGACGAGTTCGAATTTGGTTTGAATCTGACCAGCGGTTTTCCAGTTACGTCCGCTTGAGCGTGAAAAAATTTCCCATAGACTTATAATGGGGAAAACGACGTCTCCACTTTTTCTCAGCCATTTCTGATCCGATCTTCATCAAACTTGCAAATAACCAGGAGGGCCTTACAATCTACGTCGAGTTCGAATTAGGGCTGCATGGGCCAAACAGCTTTGGAGTAACCTGCCCTTGAGCATAAATATAATTGAAAAATGGTGTCTCCAGCTTTTCTCAGTCGTTTATGATCTGATCTTTTTACCTCACCTTAGCCGAGGGCTCACAAGGTGAGCTTATAGTATAAGTAGGCATCCGTCGTCCGTCCGTAGTCCAAACCTTTGAACTTGAATATCTTAGTGACTAGCAGGCCAATCCCAATCAAATTTCATGTGCAGCATCACTGGGTTGGGGGATTGACTGCATGAAGTTTGGGGCCAGATTTGATCAGAACTGTGGTTGCCATGGAAACAAAAAGGTTCCATAGACTTATAATGCGGAAAACGACGTCTCCACTTTTTCTCGGCCATTTCTGATCCGATCTTCATCAAACTTGCAGAAAACGAGGAGGGGCTTACAGTCTACATCGGGTTCGAATTTGGGCTGCACGGGACAAAACGATTTGGAGTTACCTGCCCTTGAGCATAAATTTAATATAATTGAAAAATGGTGTCTTCAGCTTTTCTCAGCCGTTTATGATCTGATCCTTTTGTAACTTTTCATAAACGAGGACAAGCATAAAATCTAGGACGAGTTTGAATTTGGTTTGAATCTGACCAGTGGTTTTCCAGTTTCATCCCCTTGATCGTGAAAAATTTTCCCATAGACTTTTAATGGGGAAACGTCTCAACTTTTTCTCAGCCATTTCTGATCCGATCTTCATCAAACTTGCAGAAAACCAGGAGGGGCTTACAGTCTACGTCGAGTTCCAATTTGGGCTGCACGGGACAAACAGCTTTGGAGTTACCTGCCCTTGAGCATAAATATAAGTGAAAATGGTGTCTCCAGCTTTTCTCAGCCGTTTATGATCTGATCTTTTTGTAACTTTTCATAAACGAAAACAAGCATAAAATCTTTGACGTGTTCGACTTTGGCTTGAATCTGACGAGCGGTTTTATCAGTTACATCCCCTTGAGCGTGAAAAAAATTTCCCATAGACTTATAATGTGGAAAACGACGTCTCCACTTTTTCTCCGCCATTTCTGACCCGATCTTCATCAAACTTGCAGATAACCAGGAAGGGCTTACAGTCTACGTTGATTTCAAATTTGGGCTGCACGGGACAAACAGCTTCTGAGTTACCTGCCCTTGAGCATAAATGTAAGTGAAAAATGGTGAGCTTTTATCAGCCGTTTTTATTGGATCATTTTGTAACTTTTGGTAAAGAGGATAAGCATAAAAATCTCGAGCGAGTTCAAAGTTGACTTGAATCTGACCAGTGGTTTTCCAGTTACATCTCCTTGAGTGTGAAAGGTTTTCCCATAGACTAACAATGGGAAAACGACGTCTCCAGCTTTTCTCGACCAATTCAAATCAGATCTTCAACAAACTTGCAGATAACCAGGAGGGGCATACAGTCTATGTTGAGTTTGAATTTGGGCCACGTAGGTCAAATGACTTCTGAGTTACCTGCCCTTGAGCATAAATATTAGCGAAAAATGGTTTATCCAGCTTTCCGCAACTGTTTTTGATCTGATCTTTTTGTTACTTTTGGTTAACGAGGATATGCATAAAATCTCTAATGAGTTCGATTTTGGCTTGAATCTGACCACTGGATTTCCAGTTACATCCCCTTGAGGGTGAAACATTTTCCCATAGACTTACAATGGGAAAACGATGTCTCCAACTTTGCTTGGCTATTTCTAACCTTACCTTCATCAAACTTCCAGATAACCAGAAGGAGCTAACAGTCTATGTTTAGTTCGAATTTGGGCCGCATGAGACAAAAGGCTTTCAAATTACCTGCCCTTGAGCATAAATACTAGTGAAAAATTGTGTCTACACCTTTTCTCAGCCATTTCTAATCTGATCTTCTTGAAACTTTCAGTAAACGAGAACAAACATAAAACCTTCGTCCGTCGTCCACACTTTTGAACTTGAATATCTAGCTGACCAGCTGGCCAATCCCAATCAAATTTAATGTGCAGCATCACTGGGTTGGGGGATAGACTGCAATAGGTTTTGGACCAGTTTTGATCAGAATTGTGGTTGCCATGGAAACAAAAAGGTTCCGTAGACTTATAATGGGGAAAACGACGTCTCCACTTTTTTTCTGCCATTTCTGATCTGATCTTCATCAAACTTGCAGATAACAAGTAGGGACATACAGTCTACATAGAGTTCGAATTTCGGCTGCATGAGACAAACAACTTTGGAGTTACCTGCCCTTGTTTATTGATTTGAGGTTTAACATCCCTGTCAGCACAGTGTATGTCATTTTGGAGACATTGCTTCGAGTTTTGTGGGACTTTTGGCCGACATCGAGATGAAATTATATCTTTAGCCTTTTCCACCCAATCAAACCAATAGGGTCATTATGCATGGACGGTCCAACTGGCACCACTTTTCCTGGGCAGGCTTAGAACCTGTTTACCAGTACTCATGTGGGGTCGGTTCCAGCTCTGCATAGAAGCAGCATGTAGCCCAGTCTATTTCTTCAAGCCCCGATGGGCATTCTTAAAACATCATTAATGATTTTCTGGTACACAGTTGAGCGATATAGGGCAATGTGGCCCTCTTGTTGTAATGTGTGTCTTTGGGTGTTTGTGTCGCTTATTTTATTTTATTTTGGATAGCCTTTTGGCCATTTTGTGGGAAAGGAACTGCCCTTTTGGCTTTTCGCTGTTGGTGTTTCCGTTGGGGTCTGTTGCTTCATGTTTGTGTTTCTTTCCCTTTGGTGTCTCTGATGGGAGCTGTGGGTTAATAATATGGAGACTCCTGATCGTTGCCTCTACTTCTATTTAGATCATCTAAGCAGTTTACCAGTACTCGTATGCGGTTGGATTCAACTCTGCGTGGAAACATCACGCCGCCATTCTACTTCTTCAAGCCGCGGTGAGCCGTGCCGTCTGCGTGGAAGCATCATGCAGCTCATCTATTTCTTCAAGCCCTGATGTTGGTGAGGGGGTGGGGAGCTAGCTTATCACATGATAGGTCATTATGCCGAATCTCGCCTGGTCCTTTTCTATAAGATAGTTCATGGCCTAATAGCAATCCCTCTCCCTACATACGTCATTCCCCTCAATCGTTACCCTCGGACAACCCACTCATTGGCTTTCAGACAACTATATGTTAGAACTGACTACTACAAATACTCATTTTTCCCGTTGGCAGTGGTACAGTGGAACAATCTTTCGGCCAGTACTGCGACCCTGACAAATCTTGACAGTTTCAAGCTGGCTGTCAGTCAGGAGTACCATAACAGACCTTTAATCAAAACACCACTGTTTTTATCCTCACTTTTCTTGTTTCTTCTGTAAAATACACTATATATGCACTTTTACACTGTTCTCCCTGTCAGCTTTGATTTTTAAACTCTTGCTTTTATCGCCTGTTGCGGGGAACCCGATGTTGCAATAATGTGTCATTTAATATATAAGCGTATAACAATCACAGATTACAACTAAGGACTTTTAAATGTTCTCTCCAATGTGACATAAAAATACAATTACCGTTGTTTCGCTATCAGTAGTATAGGGCGAGTATATGGCACCTTTTTTATGGCACCTTTTTTGTGCTATAATCCCCTTTTGTGTGGTTTTGTGGGTGCTATAAAAAGGTGCCATATACGCGCCGTTTGATCTGAACTTGACTAGGCTAGGTGCAGTATTGTGTGATATGTGGACTTAGTCTCTGGAGTGTGTATCTGTAGATTTTTAGTCTTAATCTTGAAAATAACTTAGTGATTTACTGAAGGTGCCATAAATTTTCAGTTTTGAGGGATTATAGCACCCTTCATAGAATGTGCTATAATTCCTCAAAACTGAAAATTTATGGCACCTTCTATGAAGGGTGCTATAAATTTTCAATTTTGTCATGGTAAAGATTAAAAATAACTTAGTCTCTGGTGTTTGTGTTTAACTTTCAAGAGGTCCAGGGATACCACAAGATGACATTATGTTGGCCTTGTATCTCAAGACTTCATAGTGTCATGCTTATATATTGAGGCTATCTAGAAGCAAGTTTCTATTAGAAATAAAAAGCTTGTATCTCAAGACTTTATTTCTTCATCAATAGAAACTTGACTGTCAAGCGTCAAGTGGTTTGGCAAATATATTAAGGCTTTATAGTAGCAAACTTCTGGATATAGATCTTGTATCTCAAGATCTATTTTTTTCATTAGTTTGACTATGAAGCGTCAGTGGATGTTATTTCTAGCCATCTCAAGTTTAGATACTACTACCTCTTCGAAATGAAGAGGGGGTGAAAAGACAAGAAAGATTGGTGAACAGTTTAAATTTTATTTGCCCCGCTAACTAGCTTAATTACGATGAACAGAGGATTAGGACCGTCCCTCTGTCATCGTTTACAATTTGAAACCTTAACGTAGTTGTGAAACTGGTTTTAATAATGTCTTTTGATTTGTCTGTGGCACAGTCTCTTCCTCGTCATAGGTAGGTGAATCATATTCATCCAGTGTCTTCTCAAAGAGGAATCTGCGTTTCTTGATGGCACAGTCCATGGATTCATCTCCATCGTAATCTTTCTCGTCCCTGAGTCGTTTTGCTGTGCTTGGGATTTTTTTGTGCACTAGATCTTTCTTCAGTGCTTCTGAATATCCAACCAATGTTCTGTACATGCAGGCAAGCTGTTGTGTATATCTTGGTTTGAGTTCCTCATATGCCAAATTTTCAGCATCTTCTGTGTCGATATTATTATGTTCTGCCAAAGCTTCTTCCACAGTCTCATTGAATGTATCTTGTAAGCTTTCCTGGGTTTTCCTAACCATTCGGTCCCACGGTCTGTACTTAGATTTCATTTTGTTCTTTTTGGTATCTCAACTTTTTCATCACTATCATCGTCTTCATTGTATTCTTCAGAATCATTGGTATAGTCATATTTTCCAAATATATCTTCTCCTTTTCCCACATTATAGCTTGGGCTTGAAGACGCTACACTTTCTTCGTCATCTGACATATCTGTATTATCCTCTTTACAAACACCACTGGATCTATGTCTTCTCAAACTGTCTGATCTTGCAAACTCTAGAAAACACTTATGGCACTGATATCTCCCCATGGGTGTCAAATAATGAACTGATTTTTATTCAGTCTTGTCACTCCTTTTATACTCTTCCACAAAACTTTCTAACTTTCTGCACAATTTTCTGCATTGTCTGTGACTGTTTGTCTTCACTTTTTCTTTTACACTTGATATTCTATAGTGGTAAAGACGTAGGTCTCCTGGGAGTATCAGGACATTGTTGTTTCATTTTTCTTCCTGGTTCAGCCGGACGACGTCTTTTCAGTTGTCAAGTTTTCGTAAGTTGTTGAATTTCTGCGTTACATAGTTTGCAGAATCTGGAGGGCCGTCCTTCCCTGAGCTTATTGCTCAGAACTGTGTTAAGTTTTCATCAAGTACCGCATCTGTCCATAACTTGTTTCGTATTTACTAGGTTTTTGTGTCACTGGCAACTTTTTGCATTAGACCATCTTTTTGCAGGATGTTTTTGTCTGTTTCTCTGAACTAACCACCTTATTTCATTTCAGGAGTCTGATAAACTGACAAAGTTAGTATTAATGCAGAGTATTTATATCATTTACAAAAAACTGTTTGTGTCTAAAGTGTATTTAACCAAAGATTTTCCAGTCATAAAAGGTACACTTTTACCAGTTGCTGTTTTTATGCTGATATGAACTTGGTCAATGAGATTTTTGGCTACTGGTACATAGTGCAAAGTTTTTAGTTCTGTATGAAAATAAGTAGAACACTTGGTATGATTAAATGGAACAATTCTCAAAATCGGTGCCTTCACATCACCAACATTTGTAAAATCTGCAATATCTGAATATATGGAAAAAAAGTATCATGTGGAGCATTCAGGTCTACATTAAAAATAAATGAATCTTTTTCATTCCCAATAGGTTTTCCGAATAGAGAAGGATTGAGTCCTAATAACTTTCCAAACTCTTTGGAAAATTGTAACCTAGTTTGTCTTTCATCTTGACAAATTATTTTCATGCGTTTAGAATTTTCATCAAACACAACTCCAATGTCAACATTTACATGTTTCAAAATTCCGTTCTCAAACGCATCGACTAAAAACAAAAAAAAGAATCAAACCAACCCTCACTCGCTGAGTTTTATAATTATTTCAAAAATATCAATATGACCGACCATGAAGAGACGAATGAGTTCGATATACCCTTTACTGACCCCAATGAGAGCAATGCAACCCTTAACATGCCAATAACGGCTAACGAAATTGAAATCTGCATTATAACGTTAAAAAGTTCCAAGTCAGTTGGCCTCGATAAAATATTGAATGAATATATCAAATCCACTTGCAAAATTCTATTACCAGTTTATGTCCAGCTATTTAATATTGTTCTCGATACAGGCATTGTACCAACTTCGTGGGTGGAGGGTATAATAATTCATATTTATAAACACAAAGGAAGTCCAGAAAATCCCGAAAATTACAGACCTATCACGTTACTAAGTTGTTTCGGTAAACTATTCACTGCTGTATTAAATACCAGACTGAATAACTATTTAGAAGAATCTAAAATACTGAAAGAAAATCAGGCCGGTTTCCGCAAATCTTACTCCACACTAGATCACATTTTTACATTAAGTTGTTTGACTGAACTTTTTAAGTATCATAAGAATGTCACGACAAGGTTTCTTATTTTCAACCCGAAACTTATAGGCATGTATTTACTTGCTCTCTTACAAGAGAGCAATACTGACATGTTTACAAGTTAACCGAATTTTTATATTTTTTTGTGCTACGGTAGCTATGCCTTGTCAAGAAAACTGTCCAATTATGTTTTCCTTGATAAACGTAGGTTTCTTCGTTCTTTTCGGACGGTTTCGGACCTGCACACACCTAAACATATGTTCTTGATGGAATTTACGTCTGCCAAATCAGACAGATCTTGTTAAGAGGGCGTATTTTCTAACCAACTAACCTTCTTGAACCCTCTGTAATTCTCTGCTTGCTGGCCTGTGCAATAATCCATACAGGTGATGTGTCGATCAGGCGACCCGACTTTTGCGAGCTATTGTGGTAAGGTCATCGCATGATCGTATACGTGTACTGACACATCCATATATAAGTAACTGACTGCTCAACATCGGGTGTGGGACATTATTTCCAGAGCCGATGTTGCAGTATCGAGCATAGGCCGATAGCAGTGAGTAAAATGATTTTTATTTATTATCTTTGATTCTTAGATGCAGCGCTATTCTTGCTTGTCAGTATCCTTCTTGTGTTAATATTGCCATTTCTTTTCCCTGTACAGCACATAAGGGGGCACCTTAGTGGTGAGCAGAGAAGAAATGGAACTTAAGCGCTGGATCTATTGCTTACATGGATCGCCATCTATTGTAAGGGTAGATAATTTTGGCGATTTATGTACCGTTCATTGTAGGGGCAGTTAACTGCGTTAGGATTAAAAGTTACCGTGTATGACGGCGTTTGTTCATAGGGCACGCACGCACGCACGCACGCACCTTTTTGCTATATAATTTGTGTAGTTTCAGGCGCAGTTTAAGGTCACACACACCACCATTATCGGCGCTTCATTGCATTAAAGGTCCTGATCAGACGCAGCACTGAATTTTCGCAGTAATGTTATTGTACATTTTCTCTCTTCTTTCGTTGAAAGACTGTTCAGATTCAATGAAAGTTTTAATGAAATAGTGCCAGGGTGCATTTTCTGTAGACCCTGATCAGACGCCACCTGCGTCTACGCGCGATATGTTTTTTATCAATCATATGGCTCCAAGCAGATTTTCCAGGTATTTTGAGGGGAGTACATTTTGCTCACCGGTCTAGCCTGTAAGACTGGGCGAGCATACTGTACTCGATGATGGTTGACAAAATGATATCCATTACTCGTCGGTTGGCGAGGCGAGGGGTCCCAGCATCTACGGCTGGTTGTCATCATGAGGGAGTAACCTTTATTCTTAGTTTTGAATCGGTGTACTTATATCAGAGTACTCCGAGCGATTCATTGTCGCTGCGGTGTTAATATGACGTTGATGCATTCATTTTTCCGTGTTTCTGTTTTGGCATGCGGATTGTGGGTACTCGTTAGAACGGCCTCACGCAGTGATACTGTTCTAACGTGTGGGCGCGGTCCGTATTCTGGGCAGAAGTAGGGAACAATGGCAAACTTTTGCACCGTCATTTTCAGCCATGTTTTGTTAGAAGAACATTACATTTATGGTAACGCATTGGTTGTTTGCGCAATGGCGTTCTAAGGGATAATTTCAATCATTAAAAGTGTAATGTTTCTGTATTTTATTTGTACATGTATAAGCTCGTTTCTTAAGTGTAATAGTTTTGTCTTAAATGTAGTAAGCTTTGGTGCACTGAGGTTATATCAGTCCCACCTCGTGTATTCGGCCGCAACGTCGTGACGTCAAACTGACGTTGACGTCATGACCGTTGACGTCGAATATACGTTGATATAACGCTCGCTTGCCCGCTCCTAGTGATCTGTTATGCAGGTTTCCCGTGCAATGAGGGGTGTCTTTCATTTATCGCATTTGTCAAAGGTCAAATTATCTTGAAAGTTTTACAACCCCCCACTTGCGCGGGCATGGCATCACACATCAGGGAGAGAATATGGAAAGTTGAGGTTAGCAGAGATTATTATGAGATGTTCGTTAATTTCAGACATCTACAAGGGCTTTATGATCTACCAATTGCCTGTGGCCCGTAGTAGCATCTAATCTACTACTTCGTCAAGCAAAGAGGGTAATCCATACTTGACGTAGAGTCAGAAACGAATCTAACATGAAGGACACATCTCAAACATGAAGGTCGCATACAGTCGTATGTAGGACGTATACAGGCGTCGTATATAACTTCAGAGATCTCCTGAAACGTGTATAGTTCAAAAAATGAACACATATATTCCATTCCTGAAACGGGAAAAGATAAGGAATTAACTTACTGCTCCTAAGAGCATTGTGCACATGGCCATACGTAACTGTTGTTTTCCATACACCTGTGGATACAAAAGCGTTCAAACTTTGATGAGCTTCATTTCATTTTGACTTGAAACATCATTCAATATATCCAAACATCCTATCAGTCACCTGTCAGACAGAAATAAATTCAAATCACAAGATGGTGTACATTTCATTGCTGATTCCTGCAATGTCCAATCAAAATACATCTCAAATGTCAATCAGAAAGAGACCAATCAATTGCTTGATCTAGTTTTAGAATTCTTTGATGAATAACATTTGCTTGTCAAACTAACTTGATGCAAAGAGATTCATTGAAAGTCATTTCATAGGAGTTTGAACGCTTTTGTGTCCACAGGTGTAAGTGTGAGTGTGTGTTGTGTACTGTTTTATTGAAGTGACGTTGTAAATAAATAAATATTTGTGTTACTTGGACCTTGTTCTTTCTCGATTAGACCACCCCTCGTCTATCTTGACGCACGCTGCCTTTGGGTGTGTATGAGGCTGAACTGAGCCACAGGCCAGCTCAACCTCCCACTCACCGGAAGTCACGTGACAAAGAAAAAAACTCTTCTGTGATTTTATCGATTTTTCCAAGGCCTTTGATTCCGTTTGGAGGGTTGGACTATGGCAAAAACTGCTTTATTAGCCGAAACTACGTAGTATGACCCATTTTCTTTCTTATGAATATTTTCATTGCTCTTAAAGGAACTCTTTTTTTATTTTTATTTGCCTTCACTGCAGCTGGTGTTGTGCCGTGTGGCGGCCGTAAAACGTCTCCCCGTACATCAACCATAGTGCAGTTTATATTTTACTTTTGGTCCTTTGAGATCAGCGTGAATATTCTGAGAAATCAGAAATACATTATTGGTTTAGACTCATAATTCTAGACATTTTTTTTTTTTTTTTATTATTATTATTATTATTATTTGGAACCCATTTTGATTTATATCAGTCTTTGTATCGACTGCCTATTCGAAATTCGCAAAATTGCAGTATGTTTCCTCTGGCTTTCTTTGCCGGATCATTACAGGGTCACTGATGAGGCTTTATTAGCCGAAACTACGTAGTATGACCCATTTTCTTTCTTATGAATATTTTCATTGCTCTTAAAGGAACTCTTTTTTTATTTTTATTAGTTCCAAAGTTGATGGCAAAATTTTCAAAGTTATTCGTAATATGTACTCAAATATAAAATCCTGTGTCACCCAAAACAATAAACTTTCACCTTTTTTCGGTAGCCTCTGTGGAGTTCGACAAGGAGAAAATCTGTCCCCAATTTTATTTTCCCTTTTTCTTAACGATCTGGAAAATTACCTTGTAGATAGAAACAATACTGGAATAGTAATTGACGACCAAACTGATGACCTGCTTTCCTTTCTTAAGATAATAATACTTTCATATGCTGATGATACAGGCATCCTCTCAGACAATGCAGTAGCTTTCCAAAAATGTTTAGATGATTTCAATGAATATTGCCGAATATGGAAATTGAAAATTAATGTTGACAAATCAAAATGCTTATTTTCGGATGCAGAAATTACAATGACTTATCGTTTAGTATAGGTGATCAAGACATTGAAATCGTTGACAAATACAAATATCTAGGATTGTATTTTACAAAAAAAATGGTAGTTTTTTAAATGCAAGAAAACACTTAGCTGAACAAGCCCAGAAAGCATTACATCTGTTGTATATGCGTATAGCCTAGACCTATCGGCCGGTTGATTTGCATTTAAAAGTATTTGACCACACAGTTCTGCCTATTATGCTCTATTCATGCGAAATATGGGGAATGGAAAATGTCCAAATACTCGAAAGGATTCACACCGAATGTTTACGCAGAATTACTAAACCTAAAAAGAGTACACCTCACTGCATGTTATACACCGAACTTGGACGACACCCAATAGAGATCACTTTTAAATCAAGAATGATTGGATTTTGGCACCGCCTCGCCACTGGAAAAACCAGTAAAATCTCAAGCATCCTTTATAACATCTTCTATAATATACCCGATCACCAATTCAAATGGATATCCTATATAAAACAAATCTTTATAGAAACTGGTAAATTTAATATTGTGTTATCTCAGGATTCTTCACACTACAATAATCTTAATCAGTATTTTAAGCGGATATTAATAGATCAAAATCTTCAGAAATGGAATGCTGCCCTAGGAAATTCATCAAAAGGCACAAATTAAAAGTTATTCAAAGACACTGTTGAACTTGAGAGATATTTCCTTTTAGTACCCCATAAGCAATTTATAACACTGGCAAAATTTAGAACTTCGAACCACCGCTTTCCGATTGAAACGTATAGATGGACCGGCGTTCCTCTCGGAGAACGTAAGTGTAATCTCTGGGATAAAAATGACATTCCTGATGAACTACATTATTTGTTAATATGCATGTCCGTATTTTTCTGTGCAAAGAAGTATTTACATCGACACATATTACTACAGACGACCTAACATTCTCAAATTCAAGGAACTATTATCATCTACATCGAGTTTAAAATTGAAACGATTATGCAAATTCATTGAAATCCTATTTAGGTACTTCAATAATAGACAGTTATAATATCCCATCAGGCACGTGGCGTGTGGGCGGCGTCACGGCGCTGCGTAGGCGTCGTTTGCCCGATGAGAATTATTACTAACGTACATCACCTTATTGCTTGAGGACGATTCCCTCTAAGGTGTAAGAAGCCTCAACTTTATTAGATCTCTTCCTAGTTATCTGCATGATATTGCATTTAACTGGCTGAAATCTCATGCCCCATTTACGTGCCCAACATCCTAATCTATCTATGTCAGCCTGAAGTTTCAATGAGTCATCTGAATCTCTAATTTCCCGGTAACAAACACGGTCACCTGCGAACAGTCATATTTCTGAGTCAATGTCAGTGGAAATATCATTGATGTACAGGGAGAACAAAAGTGGACCAAGAACGGTCCCTTGCAAAACTGGAGCCCACTCCGAAGATTCACCATTAACAACAACCCGCTGTTTTCTGTAGCAAAGAAAGGAATCTATCCATTTGAGGGTCTTTTCCCCCAATTCCATAACCAAATAACTTAGATTTAAGTAGTTCATGAGGAGGGGTGTCAAAAGCCTTCTCGAAGTCCAGAATAAATGTGTCCACCTGCCCCCCTTTGTCCAAGAATTTTGCCCAGTCATTAATAACTGTGCTTAGCTGAGTTTCACAACTGTGCCTTTTCCTAAATGCATGTTGTCTGTCTGACAAAAGTTTATATTCGTCCAAGTGGGCCATGATGTTCGAGCAGACTATATGTTCCAGTAATTTACACAGAACACAAGTCAGAGACACAGGGCGATAATTACGGGCAAGAGCCCTATCTCCTTTTTTAAAGAGTTGACACATGTTTGCTAAGAGCCGTTCTTTGGGGATTTCACCCGTATCAAGAGACTGTTGAAACAAGTGTGCAAAAACTGGACCCAACTCATTTGCTAGTTCCTTCAGGACCCTTGGATGAAGCTCATCAGGTCCTAAGGCCTTACTGGGGTTTAAGCCTTGAAGTAATTTGATCACTCCTGCAGCTGTCACAACAATATTATTCATGAATTGGGCCGATCTTCCAGTCAATGGAACCTCCGTGAACTCAGTTTTATTAAACGCATCATTGAATTGACCAACTAGTTCCTCTGCCCTTTCAGTCTGATTAAGCAACCCCGTCCCCTCCCCTTTTATTAAGGGGCGGGATACCTTGCCTGTCTTTCTTCTGGCTATTAATATATCTGTAGAAGTCTCTGGGATTTGCCTTTACATCACCTACCAAGTTATTCAAATACAAATCATGCTGATTTTTTATATCAAACTTGATTTCACGTCTCAAGTTTTCAAATTTTGTCCGGAGTTTACCACTTCCCGTCTTTTTTGCCTTTGCATGAATCTTATTCCTTCTGCGAATTTTCCTTCTTATCTCTGGAGTGATCCAGGGAATAGAAGATACAGTCCTCCTAGTTTTTGAGGGGATATGATTTTCGGCCGAAGTATGAATGAAAGAAGTTATCAAATCAAAATTCTCCTGTACAGACCGAGCATCTGAATGACCATTAAAGTAATTCTGCTCTGCAAATCTGAGTGCATCCTTCCTCATAGTTTCATAGTCACCTTTCTGACATGAATAAAAATCAAAAATGAGTTCCTTTAAGAGCAATGAAAATATTCATAAGAAAGAAGATGGGTCATACTACGTAGTTTCGGCTAATAAAGCCTCATCAGTGACCCTGTAATGACACCTTCCTCCGAGGTTTCTTTATTGGTGGGATGTGGATTTTTAAATATCCGGAGACAACATCGTGGTCACTTAGTTTATCTGGGGAATGAATGTCTTCGAATTGTCCTGGCAAAGTCGTAAGGATCAGATCCAATGTGTTCTTATCACGAGTTGGGAAGTTAACAATTTGTTCAAGACCATCATCGTTCATAATGTCAATTAATATTTGTCCTTCCGACTGACTCAGCATTGTGCCTCGTTTGCTGAGCCTGTCGGGCCAAGCAATGTCTCTGAAGTTGAGGTCACCTAGAACATGTACAGCCGGGAGGTTTTTACGGCGTAGCCGTTATAGGTTTGCTTTTGTCCTACATTTTTCATTATTCCATTGGTCAATAAAACCACATGTCCAAGGAGATGACCATTTCATTGGTCAATGATTTGCATAAATAAATCTACTCAAAAATACGACAGTTTACTGAAGTTTTAACCTAGGAAATGTTTCGTTTTATATGTGAGACATGAATGAAAAATATATACAGTTTCGGCTTGCTCACCGTCTTGTCCTTTGATGACCATACGTCATATGTATAATTGTGTTTCTAGTGAATTCGGTAACTGCTGCGGTGAATAGCTATTTTGACCTAATTTCACGTGGTTGGTCTATATAGCGAAAGGAACCATTTCGCGAAAGGAAGGTTCCTTTCGCGAAAGGAAGAATTTTCTGCGAAAGGAATTGTTTGTTTGTTTTTGAGGTTTAACGTCCCCATCAACACTGTGTAGGTCATTTTGGAGACGTTGCTTCCAAGTTTGTGGGACTTTTACCCGACATTGAGATGAAATGACACCCCAAGCCTGTTGCCCAATGAAACCAATAAAGAGATATAGCATGACAAAAACATGTAATAATCGCATTACAAATTGACAGATGTTTAATTTACAATATATGCTAAATAAAAGTTCCAGTGTATCATTTGTCTTCAGCATACTTTATGTCCTCCATTTTAACACAAAATGGACATTTTCGAATATCATTAATATTATATAAATTCTGAAAAGGAATAAGTGTAATTTGAGTTTTAATTAGGTGCACATAAGATCAAGTTTCCGTCCTTTTGTCTGCTCGTCCGTTTGTTCGTCCGCCTATGCGTTTACGTTCACCATAGCGACAACCCTAAATGTTAACCCTAGAATTTGTGTTCAAAAAGAGTAAATGATAACGTTTTCTTATTTGTTGTGCATATACTTGAGATCATATGCTCTTGAAATGAGGTCATGTTTTTAACCTTGACCTTTTACATTGACCTGAGCTCAAACAGGCGGGACACCGCCCTCTGCAAAGTTATTTTTCCTCGCGTGACATCTGAATTGTTTGAATACAGTAAACCAGTTCATAGCCAGACAATTGTTGCTGTCACTATTGTAGCTCATATTGCACGACCCGTAGAAAAAGCGACCGACTGAAGTCGGTTGATTTTCTAAGAGTGCCCTAAAATCACCGTGTCATTCTGTCAGTCTGTCTGTTCGTCCGTAACCCATTTGTGAAAATTGGTGATAGTGACTTACATGTAACCGCTTGGAATATTTTAACAATTTTTGGCATACTGATAGATATCAATGAGATCTAACCAATGAACTTACGAAATATTACGTTCCATTTAGTATAGCCTCGCCGAGGCGAAAAATGTGAAAATTTTCGAACTGCTTCTCCTCGGAAACCGTTGGGCCGATTGAAGTCAAATTTCATATGGAGCCTCTAAGGGATGGGGGAAACCAAAATTTGCTCATGGGGTCCAGGTCGGATGATCCAAATGGCCGCCAAGCCATATATGGTCTGTCTGTCTGTCCGTCCGTAACCCGTTTGTGAAAATTGGTGATAGTGACTTAACAGCTTGGAATATTTAAACAATTTTTGGCATACTGATAGTATCAATGAGGTCTAACCAATGAACTTGCGAAATATTACATTCCATTTAGTATAGCCTCGCCGAGGCGAAAAATGTGAAAATTTTCGAACTGCTTCTCCTCGGAAACCGTTGGGCCGATTAAGGTCAAATTTCATACGGAGCCTCTATGGGATGGAGGAAACCAAAATTTGCTCATGGGGTCCAGGTCACATGACCAAAATGGCCACCAAGCCATATATGGTAAAAACCCTTCAAAATAGTCTTCTCCAGAACCACTTGGCAGATTTCCACGAAACTTGATAAATAACATCTGGGACGTAGGCCCATCATAAATTGCTAAAATGGTGACCTTGGGTTGACTTTGACCTTCTTTGTGCCTAGGTCAAACTTTGACACATATGCTTTGTATTGGAAAAGTGAGAATTCATTTTATCCTGCAAACGATTCAGAATACAGTACTAAAGTATTAGATATATTTTTGCTCCTGACGATAAGGCGCATTTATTTGGGGGAACCGTTTTAGGTCCAGGTCACATGACCAAAATAGCCGCCATACCCATATATGGTAACACTCATAAAGCTAAAAGCATCCGGCGGGTCGTGCACTTCAGCTGAAGCACTGGTTTCTAAACAACCTTCCAATAAAATCTACGCCGCATATCTTTTTTAAAGATATTTCTTGTTACCCTTATGCTGCAATTTAATGCAATCCAGTTGGTCTTTTAACAACTGGAAGTTTTCGATTGTACCATTTGGTGGTCGATACCAACTTGCTACGAAGTGGGAAGTTTTATTTGCAAAAACCTTAACCCAGACCGATTCGGTGTCATTTTCAAGTTCCATGAATGGCATGTGAGGGATGTCTCTATGAATGAGCAACATCACCCCACCGCCATTAGAGTTCCTATCTTTTCTGTACACACAGTACTGACAATTTTCAGGGAAAAGCTCAGATGTAGTAATTGAACTGTCAATCTGTTTCCTGAATAGCAACAATATGAGGTTGAGATGTATCGAGGAAAGCTAAAAATTCAAGAATTTTCCCTCTAATTCCATTTATGTTTATACTGCAAAGTTTCAAACCTTTCACAAAATTTGACTTAGTTTCATCAGCAGTCGAAGATTTGCCTCTCTTATCCTCTGACAGAGGTTCAAACCTGTTTGGCTTACTCAGTTCTACATATTCATCAAAGAAGGACTGACATTTATAAAGAGTCGTTCTTCCCCAGAACCAGTAGAGATTGGAATGCCCTTCCCGATTCGATTATTTCGACAGCTGAAGGTGCTGATGATTATGTAGCTAAATTTACCTCTTTGGTTAGAGCTAGGGACTAACTTCCCACATCACAGGTCCCGGTGTATGAATGTCATTTGACGTGTCACCAGTAACAATTCTGATTCTGATTCTGATTGCTACATACTTACCACTATGACCGACAACATACAGACTGACAAACGACAACATGTTGAGTAAATTTGAGAAAAAAAATCGACGAGGCGCAGCGTTGAGGCAGCGCCATGCCGGCGCTGTTTCAACCATGCGACTCTGCAAACATTGGTTTGGGCGTGACACGTGCTCCCTGTGGCGGTATTAAAACCGCCCCGGGGTGGACTGTGCCACGCCTGAATCAGGGCATTGGTAGCTCTTCTGTTTCAGCCTGAATCAGGGCATTGGTAGCTCTTCAATTATTTTCCCACTTACCGTATAAAGTAATCTTAAGGCTAGTACAGCCTTCTAATGTATTATTACTCCGAATCCATATTCCTTTATGCAACACGTCCTCACAGAGAGATAACCGTAATTTTCACATAGTCTAATTATTTCTGATTATCTGTTCAGAGTGCTAAAACATGAGTTTTTTCTGAGTAACTGTACGAGCCGTGCCTTGAGAAAGCCTGTCAATAGCATGTGCGACCAGCAAAGGAGCAAATCAGTCTATGCGTCTGCCTAGCCTGATCGGCGCTTTGCTGCTCGATGAATGGCGAGTAAAACTATTAAAGCTGTTGGCTGCAAAATGCCATGTGTGCAAATGGCCCTTGGCATTGTAAAAGTCCGGTCGCACAAGAGGAAGGCATACTTTTCTGGTGAAGTGGCTAATCGTATTTATGTTTGTTCATGCGTAAAAGCTCGCTCTCATGTCAAGTACGAAGGACGTTGTCAGTCATGCAGGAAAATCTGCTACAGAAATTGACTAGAACTAATCAAATTTAATGTCGACCACGCAAATAAAAATCAAAAATGAGTTCCTTTAAGAGCAATGAAAACATTCATAACATTCATATGAAAACATTCAAATCTGTTTGGCACATGAGTGGCCCGAGTCAGTGGTGGCTACTTCTAGGCATAACTGGGATGATTTCGGACATTTCGGTGTTCTTTGGCTTGGATGTGTGTTGCGCGTACTTGTTTGAGACGCCTCACCGAGGCGACTCAAATGGGTGCGCGCGGCATGCATGTGCGGGGTGGATGCCTGGAGTGTCCTTAATTTTCCCTCTCTATCTATTATGAAATTACGGGTTTGGCGTAGCCATAGTAAACGAGTCATCAGTGTTCGAGCCACCGAAGTTCCACTGTATTATTGTATTACTGTGCATTATTTTACCATACTTTTAAATGCGCAAAAAGTAAGACTATGCAAATTATATCAACCGAACTGCTCTGACATTGGTGAACGAGGAATTAACATAAATAAATAATAATAATAAAAATAAAAATAAAAATAAAGTTCTGAGATCCTAGATCGCGCCCGGTCCTCTATGGTCGATTTGGGAAAGGAGGCGAACTCGGATCTCCGCCTCGTGAGGACACATATACAGTAATATATGTCCTTTATTTTATCAATGTTTATATCTGTCGAACCTACAAACCTCATTCTGACTTCCCTCTCCCTTTCCCCGTCCCACTATACTTCATCATTCTGTTTCTCTTGTATTCTTTCGTTTTCTCTATTTCTTTCTTCAATCCTATGCTATGCCATACACTTACGTTTATATATGTTTCTGGATGTTATCTCATATGTCATCTCATATGTCATACTCTGACCTGAGATGTAATAAAAGTTGTAGTAGTAGTAGTAGATAGAAGATTGCATTTCTTGTGCCAAATGACTGGGAGAAACATAATTGCCAGGCGGGATGATCAGTTTAAATTTGTCACATGCATTCGTATTTCTACACATTTCAGTGACATTTTCGAAACCGTGTCTTCTTATGTAGCCTGGATCAAGAAAAACCAAATAGAAAAAGTTATTTTCTTCACTGATGTTCAGCACTTGTGCTGAAGTCATAATTTCTACTAATGCAACTTCCCAGTTTTCTTCATTGATGTTAATGGGATGATCTAGTCTCACCGTAAAACTGTTTTGTTTGTTTGTTGGAAAAATGTCCAAGGAACTGTCACTTAGCAATGTAAGGTAGAAGTCATTCATTATTCAGGTGTGGCGTCTGATCAGGGCCCTCAATGTTTAACAATGTCCCGCTGAATATTTATATACTTTCTTTTCTACAGAATGACAGTTGTGCATTTCAGTCATTTCTTAAGCAACACAAATTTAAAGTTACAATTATTATTCAATATCGTCATAAAAAAGTCAGTTTTCTTTTTTCTTACTACACTCAGTGGACATAAATGAGTTCCCAAAACTGTTTGACGTCGTGATATGCGTAAGTCTGTGACTACATTTCCAGATCAAATTACTTAAAAATAAAAGATCCAATGCATGTTATGTTTACTAGGTGATGTTGTTTATTCATTACCAATAACAAATATAGTAATTGTTCTTAGAAAACTCGCCATGCATAGCTCTGGTGTATTCTTCATTTAGAGTACCGTGGTTTTAAAACTGGATTCAAAAATCTGCACTGGCTCACAGATTGCTTCTAAGTCTGAGTGATTAAGATTTTAATTTAAAATCTATATAATTTTGGTTATTCTGCTGTGTTTTTAGTATGATGGACAGCTGAGAAACCAAATATGTTTAAATTTTCCCAATTGAATTAATGCATTATTAAAAGTGGGTGGGGTAATTTTACCCCTGACAGTAAAATAGTTGCTATGGAAACATTAAGTTAGTTAGCCGCATTGTTTCTATCTAAATTACTGGCCCACTCTCCAATGTTCTAGTAACAATCATTAAAAAGAAGTATCTTTCTTTGATATAGGAAATGTAGCTGTCAACAGTGAATAAATGTCTAGATGGGCGTTAGTTTTTATGGGGGTACCCGTAGAGTTTGACACATTTATTTGACACTGTTATACGAAAGACGATGTCTTTTGTAAACATATAGTCAAAAATGGTGCTTAAAGTTAACAATACTATTTGCAAAATTTTACAACATATTTTTATGTTGTTTTATGGAACACAAAGAGTGCACGGCTGTTCAAATAAACCCATTTTTCCTGGATCTCCTTGCTGCTGCAGTCCCCTAAGATATTTTCAAAACATTAGTTTTTGCTAGAAACTATGATTCAATATCTCACAAATCAGATATATCACAAAGTCCATTTTCTGTCTCTTTCCTTACTGTCTATCACCAAAAATGTTTGCTGTTCGGTGATTTTGACGCATTTATGTTACATTCAAAAGCAGGTCAGATTTCCCATAATTTATTGTCTGTAGGTAAAATTATATACAATCAGATTGTTTTGCAGTATGATGCCAATATTTCTTCCAATTTATATTTTAAAAGATCAGAAATTGATAATTTTATATCTCTTTTAGTACACCTACCCTGATTTTTCAAAAGGAAGGTGCTAATCTGTATGCTGTCTGGTGTTGCCATGGTAACTGATGACATCATCATCTTACTTAGTGCTGTTGTAAACTTATACACTAATTAGTGATATCGGCCAATTAGCATTTGAGTACGATTTGTAATTAGGTAGGAAATTGCAATTATTTCAGACCATATTTTTCTCCAATTTCTTGTCAGCCATTTTGGGAACTCATTTATGGCCACTGAGTGTATTTATAATTATCGGAAAACCAATCATTTTTCCGGGAATTGGCTACTTTCAAATTCAATGGACAAAAATCGCTATTGATCGATTTTCGGAAAATCCAATCACCTGACATTTAACAGGAATGCGGTACCTTCGATCTATTCATAGTTTGTTAGTTATGGTAATACTAATAAGAAAATGACAAAAAATAATAACCAAAGATAAATCTAGAGCTCCCTTAAGAATATGATTTAGCATTTAAAACGCCTTTTTCCACTCTGAGCACTCTGTCTTATTGGTTTTTTCCCAGTAGGAATTCTCAAAATAGTAACAGATAAAAAATGATAAAAATCATTATCATTTTTCTATTTGTAGCTCAACTGGGATCAAATAATTTTTTTCCGAAATAGTTTTCATATGCAAATCACAAAACCATTTTCTTAGAAAATTGGTTCGGGTAGACTATATATACAAAGTTATATCTCTTGTTACCAACAGGCTAGTGCTCTAGCTTACTGGTCTGTGAATAATGCATTGTGTGTTTTTCCGGCTTGGTCCAAAGATGCGAGGGTAGAAGGTAGCTACGCTCAGGCTACTGTAAGGGGATCCACGGACATAAGAAAGCCTCCGCTCTGGGAATCACTCTGGTCCATAGAGACATTCAGGTGGTTCTAAAGTGTATTCTAGATATTCTCAAATCGCCAGGAGTCCCAAGTTGCAGGGAAACCCATTAATGCAATTCACAAGCACACTGGGGAGGTTTTGCCATCAGAGGTGGCATCTAATTCTTTTGTTCTTTTTGTTCCATAAACAGCTTGGTCCTACCAAAGTTATCTTAAGTTATATACCTGCTACCGGTCAGGTAATAAGAGTCAAATTGTTCAATGTGTAGATATGGACGTGTGGAATCTCCACATTGTGGATCCACATTCTGCACATCACATCCACATTGAGCTTTTTAAGCTGAGTCTTAGAAGCCAGAAAGGCCTGGTTGCAAAATTGCCGAATGTGTAGATGTGGAATGTGGAATCTCCACATTGATGAGCCACATTCTCCACATTACATCCACATTTGCTCCACATTACCTCCACAATTTCAATGTGGAGATGTGGAGGTTCCACAATTTCGATGTGGAGGTTACACAATTTCCATGTGTAGATGTGGACGTGTGGAATCTCCACATTGTGGATCCACATTTGCTCCATATTACCTCCACAATTTCAATGTGGAGATGTGGAGGTTCCACAATTTCAATGTGGAGGTTACACAATTTCAATGTGCAGATGTGGACGTGTGGAATCACCACATTGTGGATCCACATTCTCCACATTGCTCCACATTGAGCATTTTAAGCTGAGACTTAGAAGCCAGAAAGGGCTGGTTGCAAAATTGCCGAATGTGTAGATGTGGACATGTGAAATCTCCACATTGTGGATCCACATTCTCCACATTACATCCATTTGCTCCATATTACCTCCACAATTTCAATGTGGAGATGTGGATGTTCCACAATTTCAATGTGGAGGTTCCACAATTTCAATGTGGAGATGTGGAGGTTCCACAATTTCAATGTGGAGATGTGGAGATTATACATTTGTGATGTGGAGATGTGGAAGTTAAGAGACAATTATATTACATACTTATATATATCTAGGTACATTAGCTCAGTTGGTAGAGCGCCTGTCTGATAAGCAGGAGGTCATAGGTTCGAGCCCTATTCGTGCCCAACATTTTTTTTTATTTCCAAAAGAACAACATAATGTCATCTTGTGATATCCCTGGACGTCTTGACAGTTTATCATATTTCCAACAAAAGACTAAGTTATTTTCAAGTTATACCGACACACTCAAGAGACTAAGTCCACAGGTCCAAAACCTAGCCCAGTCAAGTTCAGATCAAGCGGCGAGTATATGGCACCTTTTTATGGCACCTTTTTTATAGCACTCACAAAACCACACAAAAGGGGCTATAAAAAAGGTGCCATAAAACAGGTGTCATATACTCGCCCTATACTACTGCTATCAGTTACAAGTACTTGTACTACATGCGTACATTTACGGTTTCTTTCTTTTCGCATTCCAGCTTAACCTTCTCATTTCGCATTCTAGGTTAACCTTTTCATTTCGCATTCTACGTTAACCTTTCATTTCGCATTCTAGGCTTACCTTTTCATTTCGCATTCTAGGTTAACCTTATAAAAATCCTTCAGCTTGCCGTTTAACAAAAACATGAAAAAAATGATTCTTTGAACACCCATCAATTTCATGATAAAAATGAACAAGACTCTACCCAGGCGATCTATACTGTAAATATACAAAAAAAAAAATGAATAGAAACCGCAAACAGTTCTACAACTGAGCAGAAGCAAAAAGGATAAGCGAAAACGAAAATAAATAAATAAATAAATAACCCTGTGAATATAGGTCGGCTGAAACAGAGAGAAATCCGATTACCAAAGTTTCTTTAAAAACCATTGTATGTGGTAACACACACCATCTATAAATATAGTGCCAATAAACTAACTGACGAACGAACAACATATTAAAAAGCTATCATTTTTATATGACCAAGCAATTTTTCAAAGGATAGAAATACTCTTATGCTAGATAATCTGCCGCACGTTCAGGTGTCCCAAAAGGCTTCTAAAATGTCACATACAGCTGACTGTTAGTAAGCTTGAGAGCTATACCATCACCAACAGCAAATATTATCAATTAATTTTATTGAAACCTGTAATTGTTGAAGAGTATTGGTAGAAAATAGTTACAGTATCCATTATAGAGCTGGAATCTAAAATACAATCTTTATGTTACGTACCTTGGGAATTTACTTACATTAGTAAAATGCACAGATGCCCTGGTGAACCATAACGAGCAGGGGCACAACATTTCCTGCAATTTGCATCCGCGCAGACTGACCAGAGTCTTCGTTGTGCGCTGTAAGGGCCTAAGAGTAGTCTCTGGTCAAACGTTATGGATACGCACGCTTATCTGATTCTTCGCTGGCCGCACATGTAAATTGTAGGAAATGTTGTGCCCCGGCTTTATTTTTTTTTCACAGCGACAAAACAGTTAACCTCCATCTGGATATAAGTCAAGGCTGTGCCTAGGGTTAACATCTAGGTAGTTAGTAAAGTACAGGTAAACGAGAGGGACAATCAGAAAGACTCAGAAATAATCTTGAACGAAATTCTTTGCAATTATTCTACTTCACTATGTAACGTCGCCTTTCATTGGGTAGCATTTGGTTTTACGCTGTCGCTTGGAGTTCTATCAAAACAGTGAATAAGTGTATATTTTGAAGGGCGGTGTAACTTTGAACATTACACATTTTTCAGTGTAACTAAGAATCGGTGTCATATTTCTTCAAATGATGGATAATATTTTGTTATGATCAGTGTAAAAAAGTAATTACACTCTGAAAGCGTTATCTCTCCAGCTTATCGGTGCTTTGCTGCACCAATACTGGTGTTTTGTTTCATCGTAACGAAAGTTAACCCTTCTTGTTGAATGGTGTAACTAGCCGTATTAGATGCGTTATATGTACGACATTATGTTATTTTGTTCCTCGTTCGTGTCATATAGCCCAAAACGGCATAAATATCATACACATTTTATAATTATTAATAATGATTATAGGGTTGTTTCATGCATAATGAAAATCCTGCTAGATAAGATTAAAATGAGGTAAACTCCATTTCAGTATAATCACAATTTCTGTTTAATATAGAATTTCTGCAAAATATAATGGAAAAAGCAGATTTTTACCCTAGCATTTTACGAAAGCTCTAACATTACCATTGAAAAATGGTAACTGATACCCTATACGAAGTGTATCAAAGGTACACTATGAAAGTGGTATTAGAGTATGATAAATTCTATATCAATGAAAAACAAAAATAAATAAATGATTACACTACACAAATGTACACGGTGGTGTAGCCAGTCTTTATTATTGGTGTAATGTTACACCGACTGAATGAAGGAAATATTACACGCGGAAACGTTTCCTTCAAAATATGATGGCACATTTACACCTGTAATGTAGATCAGTTACACTATGGTGTAAACTTTCTGTCGATTTTCAAGTGCGTAATTACACCATTTATCTGGATCAATAGCCGATTATTCGGTGAAAAGTTATCGAGCATACAAGAGAGATAACTTACACCAAACATAGTGGCAGCTCAGCTGCCACCAGTTTTGGTATAATGTTTCCATTAATTTTTTACAGTGTATAGAGGATCTTACACGAGTGGTCATTTCATATGCTATTTATGGAACGAGCCTTCGGCGAGTTTCATAAATAGCATATGAAATGACCACGAGTGTAAGATTCTCTTTATCATATGACTACTTTAAATTGGATTTTATCTCCTTTCAATTTGACATTTTTTCTACGAAAAATGCATTGTTGACATTGACGTCGTCATGACGTTACTTAATCCCGCCAAAGTGTTATTACACGTGTGGTCATACGATTTTTATTACACGACGAATAGAATAGAATAATTTTTTAGAATAAGTTTTATTGCACAGATATACCCATAATTTGGGTTATAGGCAAATCAATGGCATATGGCAACAAACAAATTATGAACAATACCCATCCCCTTCGAAGCACACACATCCACACACAATACTAACGCACATGCATGATAGAATCATCATCAGTGACGGAATACACAGTCAATGGTTTGGAGTGTGAGATTAAAAATCATTTAAAAAAAAAAAAAATGTAATACAGCAGTCTTTTATGTATTTACCGATAGCTGTAATAACATTTTTATTATCATTTGTCATTAGCTCAAAGAATGTTTTAGACGGATCAAGACTTAACAAAATGTTTAGATCTTTTAGAGAGTCATAAAGTATTTTCCTTTGGTCTTCATACTTTTGACATTGACACAGAAAGTGAACTTCGTCTTCAACAAGGTTACATACAGTGCATAATCTTTCATCTGGACATTCGCCCAAATATCTACCACGTTCAATTCTAAGCCTGTGAGCACTGACTCTAAAAGAAGATAAACCCTTTCTAATTGTTTTATCATAAATGCCATCAAGGTAAGACTCAAAACAGAAATTCATTTTCAAAACTTTATATGTACGTAACTTTTTCATTGACTCAGAATTTAACATTTGCTTTTTCCAAAATGTCACAAATCTTTCTTTATCGTTATCCACTGCTTATCAACGACGTCATATGATAAATATATATATTATATTTCTTGAAAATCTGTAAATCAGTGAAACCGCGGTAGAAGCAAATTAAAAATCCTAGTGTTTATTGGACATCGGACTTATATATATGATATTGAATATTGAAACACAGGTTTAGTTTAAATAAAAAAAACTTCGTGAAAAATCCAACCATTGTACCCGCGTCGCTAAAAGAGCCGGCTCCTCTAGAAGTGGTATTTATCCGTAACCTTGTTGCATTCCCCAACCCCATCCCTCATCTCTTGGCTTCGTCCCGAAGTCACACATGCCGCACAATGCTAAACCCGATGGCGGAGTCTATGCAACAAACCAGCGGCACTGTTTCCATCCCACCGCTGCCGCATCGGATCGTCCACGAAGTCAAGCAACGCGGTCACCAATCCAGGTACTAACCGCCATCTCCGTTGCTTAACTTCGCGAATAAACCAACCACTCTACCTGCGTCGCTAAAAGAGCCGGCTCCCACAGCAAGGCTGTAGCCATAACCGTTTCAATATCTATGATGTACCCCTTTGTATGAAGTTAGTTCGACAATCAAATGTAATTCATCAATGGATCAAACATGGTACATTACTGGTGTCATTCTGGCAAGCACTAACCAGCAGGTACTCAACGTTGAACTAACGTTGAAACAACAACGTTGTGTCAATGTTAGTTCAACATTGAGTCAACGTTTTGTGCCTGCAGGCTTTTTCCATTTTTAGGTCCGATGTTTGTTCTTGGACGGCATTTGAGATATGTTTTAATCGGACAGGACAGGACTCTGCATTTACTTCTTGTCAAACGAAAGCCCAAATTGACATGTCTCTTTCGGAAGCCATGGAAACGAAAATGAGTTGCTGTAAAATTCAAAGATGAGGATTGAGGCCTAAATTTCAAGGGATTTAGTTAATGCCCGGAACTAGCCTTACCGATTAGACAATATTGACAGTTACTCATCCACTACAACTCTCTGTTTTAAGGGTATTGATCTACACAGTTTATTTACATTTCCAATGCTCTGAATGTTATGTTTTAACTTCAGAGCGACAAAGCAAATAAATTTATTTGAGGTATTGCACATGAAAAGGAGTAAGTGTCAACTGAGGCTAACAAAGACACAGATTAGCTGAACATCCGGACAGTCTGACCAGAGTTTTTCCAAGTCACAAAAGAAATACATCGACAATACACAAAGTGGGAACTTTCTTTTCCAATGCCGTGGTTCACATAGAACGAGAAACAACTGTGAAAAGTACACGGCCAGAGAAAACATTGATGCAACAGATATATACTTGAACCTATATTCCAGGAACTTTTTGCGTGGGCCTATTAGGCCCACGCAGTAAGAATATGGACGAGATTGAAAATTGTCTATGGTAAAACATCAACGTTTGCGAGACGCTTCTCAGCCACGAAATCAAGCACGAAATCAAGCGTTTGCTTCACGTGGATCAATAGATTGGTTCCCTATTAGATTGGTTCCCCTTCGTTATTACCTCCACTAGATTGGTTCCCTTGTCGTAAATGTCTCCGCTAGGTGGCTACAACATAACGTTTGGTAGCTAGCAGAAGCCATTACGTCTATTTATAGCATAAGCACTGACGCGGTATTGGAAATACCCGAGTTCAGCAAGGTTAACTGCTGAGTCAGTCATACCTGGTTCCCTCGTCGTTATCTCCGCTAGATGGCTACTTCTTCTTTGGTAGTCTGCTATATCATTAGCAGGGACCAGCTGCGTAAATGTGTTAATAAATAAAACGGGTTTCCCATTGAACTGTAAATAACCCATTAATGCCAAGCGCTTCACTGGCAGTCGGAAGAATTGTCGTCTGCTCACTGCATGTATTTTGATAAAAGCAGCAAAACCCCTGACCGGACTGTGCATATGCGCAGGCTGATTTCTGTCTCTACCTTTCTGATTTCTGTCGCTACTTTTCGCAAAATTAGTTCAATATTTCTTTGTGCCCTTTATGGAACGCTAGGCAAATGGGGGTAGTCATTTCCAGAAACGTTTTGGGGTTAATAACCTGAAAATATTAGTTCAGTGCACATACGTTGAATTTATCCATGGGGCTTTTCAAAAATGCAAGGTTTCGCAAGGGTGAATGCAACTTATTCACTACTGCTTTAGCACTATGAGTAGATCGATATGTATTTGTTAAAACTGCCTCGTCGAGGCGATTCTAACGAGTATCCATATTATCTAAATCTATGTTTGGTCTGAAAAGAAGGAATATTTTAGCAACAGTATTTTATGGCCCTGATTGATTGATTGAATGATTGATTGGTTGATTTAAGGTTTAGCGTTCCCGTCAACACTATAAAGGTCATTTTGGAGACGTTGCTTCCAATTTGCGGGACGTTTACCTTCATCTCAATCCCTGCCGTCCAATGAAACCAATAGAGTTTATTAGCATGGATGGGCCGACTCCCACCGCATTGCCTGGGCAGGATTAGATTCTCTAAGCTGTTTACCAGTACTCGTGTGCGGGTCGGTTTCAACTCTTTTATGGCCCTGAAAAATCACATTAGTTTCCAAGACTTTCTAACGTAAGAACACACAGAGAAACTAATAAGGACAGAACTAACCGCTTTTATATAGCTAGGTACATTTCCATGTAGAGTTATGTCTACATAATTGTTTAAGATGTATTGGGTTGATTTGCAGAATTGTTTGCGTAACAGTAACAGCTTAGTTGGGGAAATATTAAGTCAAAGCACTGTGAGTACCGGTGGGTCGATCGTCTCTGAGTGTAGGTTGGGAAAATATATCCTGAACTGAGAATTGATCTGTTCGTTGAACCATTAAATTCCAGTATTTAAAGCAAGCAGAGTAGGAGTAGACCTGATCAGACACCGCGTTATGTGGCATCTGATCAGGTATACACTATTTACCAAAGCCCCCCTGCACGAGCACAGCCCAGAATTTACTTTTAACATTGCACCTCTTAGGTGCTATAAACAACCAGTCCCGCGATTTTGTTAATTGTCAGCAACAATAAACAGCA
The DNA here is from genome assembly GCA_963580285.1 of Lucinisca nassula. Classification (NCBI taxonomy): domain Eukaryota; kingdom Metazoa; phylum Mollusca; class Bivalvia; order Lucinida; family Lucinidae; genus Lucinisca; species Lucinisca nassula. Next base: position 238,121 of record CAUZLF010000143.1, read on the forward strand.
GGGTGAAGTTTCTGTATTAGAGAATGCCTCGTACAAGAGCCCAGTGCAGATTTTCTTTGTGTCGATTGATAAGTCAATACCCCGTACATGAGTCCAGTCTAGATTTTACGTTTTACACAGCCCTCTGATGGCACAGGGAGAAGACTAAACACTGCTGCCTGGGTTTTGTTCATCGCCAGCAATAGTCACGCGGATAAAAACAACCAACAGCAACACTGCTTTATAACGTAGATTGTTGGTACTCGTTAAATCGCTTCTTTATAAGAAAAGTATTCAGTGAAAAAAAAAAGAAAAATAAATGACGTTCTTGGTGTTGTACTGGAAGCATTTTCCTTCAAGACATTACGCAAACACGCCTATACAAATACATTGCCACTTTTATCGCCGAAAAAATGAAGGCTTTAAGATGAAAAATTGTGATATTTTTCTTATTTCTGCTCAAAATATAGATTGTGGGCACTCGTTAGAACTGCCACAATTATAGATTGTGGGCACTCGTTAAAACCGCCTCATCGAGGCGGTTCTAACGAGTACCCACAATCTATATTTTAGAGCAGAAATAAGAAAAATAAGGTAAAACCCCTGAAACCCCAGTTTTACTATATAAAAGTGGGGTTCAAGGGGGTTAAAATTATATAGGCGTGTTTTCGTGATATTTTCCAGATTATTAACGTATCATTTGTTAATGTGTTTATTCGCCTTCTGTATACACATATATCCAATCATCTCAACAGATTTATAATATTTCCTTGATAATGCTTAGCCTCATATGCAAGACAATATATACACTGATATGTGCTTGAAAAGTTTTTACAGGTACACGTATATCTCCTGTTTGAAATACCGAGGGAGGTACATGTAGAACAATCCGATAACGGATTTTTATCCCCCCCCCCCCCCCCGATGTTTATTAATACCACATTTCAAATAGAAGAAATGAATAATCTCTATACTCAATATTACATGCACTTCCATAGACTTTAAGGACCGAATGGATCTTGAATTTGGGGTCTGAATTTCCGTTCAGTTGACTGTTTACAGCTCATGTTAACGGTTCAATCAGCGTAGTGTTATAGAAGCTGGGTGGAAGAAAAACTGGATGGCCGCCATTTTGAAAGCGCTTTCTACAGTTTTGAACATAAACAGAAGAAACAACGTGTTTCAGTGATAAAACGCATGTCCATGTTTTCTTTTGTTTAAGAGTTGCATCCGACCCAAACGTCACTCATTCTGAACGTCTGCTGATGTCTTCCCAGACACCATTGCAATTACGTCATGAATGACGTCGACGAGACTGAAACTTTCCCGCATTTGAATATAACGGCTTTACTGCAAAAGCGGTATCTTGTATCTTGTACATAAAGTAGTTCCAGCTAAAGAGAATCAGATTTATTTCTCCGGCTAAGAGGAAATATTTCTTCTTAGCAAAAAGGAAAATACCAAGATTATGTCTGGTAGAAATCATAGTATTTCTCTGTTATGCATGTAATATAACATTTTATCCAACTTCTCCTTTGCAAACAGTGTAGATCCATCAAATGCTTCTGCTGATCAGGATCCACACTGCCATAGTTTCTCCTCTCTGGCATTTTCTCGCTCAGTCCCACCACTGCATTCCAGCTACTGAATAACAGTGATTCAGTGCAATGTTTTTAAACAAAGTAATTTGTTCATTCTACCTGTTAATGCAGGCCGTACGCAGGAGTGACAACCCCCACCCAACCCTCCTAATTTGGAAAATTATCTCAAATTCATGCAGTATTTCACATTCTGCAAATTAGCCGGAATTCGCACCCTCCCCACATTTTATAGAGTCTGCGTACGGACCTGAATCATGTTCTAAAATGAAAATGTTGCTGTATGTATGGCGAACAGTGCTGGTCCTGATCAGACGCGATGTACTGTCTTTCCGATTTGGGTCTATGCTGTATGTCTAATAACGATACCACCTTTAAAAGTTTTGCTCTAAAATATTCCTAGGTTCTTAGATATGTTATAAGCAGAAGTGTGAAAAGTAACGTAATATAGTCTTTTTTTTGGTCGGCTTAGCATACATATGTGCAAACGTCCATTTCTTTCTAACAATTTTATTAATAGTATTTTCCGAAAGTCGTCGCGTGAGAGCGCGGGCTATATTAAGATACTGTTTTTGTTTTCCTTTCATGACGGAGGCAGCCTGGCATTGGCCTGACCTATTTCGTTTGATCCTTAAATGCCAGTATTTAAGCAAACAGTGTAGTCCTGAGCAGCCGACTGAGCAGACGCCACATTCCGCGCCACATTCTGATCTGGGTATTCAGTGTTTGCGGAACCCAGCACACGATTCCTTACCAGACTCTATAGATAGCTCTGACTTACATGTAACATCGACAAAAATAGCGCGACGTTTTCTATTTATAATGATAATATTGGTTTCCCCAAATCAGTGATTGTCACGTGGGCAACAGCATTATTTTTTGATTTGCCTCTTAGTAACTTTGGGTCGATTGTAAAACAATCGACCCAAAACAGGTGTTGAATCTTTACATTTCTGATACAGGTTTAAAACTACATGTAGTGGCATGTTTTAGAATTCGTCTTCTTTGCCTTATTCTCGATCATTGGAGGTCCGCTAGAACCGCCTCAGTGAAGCCATTCTAAACTTTCTTTTTAGTAGAGTTACAATACTAATCCTTATCTCTGCAATCCCCACTTTTTATTATATAAATCATTGCCTTCTCTTCTACTTAACAGCAGTGCTCACTGCAAGGGTGTTAGTGTAATGTACGCACTATAACAAAAACGAAAACTCCGTGAAATGAACACTCCATCAAACCCACTTTAAATAGAGAAAACTGGGGTTATAGGGGTACAAATTATTTTCTTATTTCTGCTGCAAGACATAGGTTGTGTGAAAGAATCGCCTAGCAGAGGTGGACCTAACGAGTGCCCACAAACAATGTTTGTAATATAAATAAGAAAGAATGCACTGTGTCGCACAGGTGTATTATCGTAATGTTTTGAGGAATAATACCCCTTGCCCACTCCACATTTTCTCTCAATAAAGTAATGTTTGCAGGGGTGTATATTACTTTAACTTTGTAATGTGATGGGAATGTCAAGGAATAAACTTTTTTGTTTTTCAGAAAAATACAAGGTCTGCATAAAACCGATCAGAAAAAGCAGAATGCGGTTAAACTTCATTCCTTTATTATAAGCTGCATTTATTACGATGATTTACATATTAGGTGAAAGTAGATTCATGTAGGTATTTGGATTCTTATCCCTGTCGGTGTTGCAGAGTAATTTTCTATAAACAAACGAGTGAGTGAGTGAGTGTTTCAGTTTTACGTCCCACCAACAGCTAAGGTCATACGGAGACGGGACCTCGGTTTATAGAGTCATCCGAAAGTCTGGAGAAGCCCGGGATCGAACCTGCGACCCCTGGTTTACAAGGCGAGAAGCGTAACCACTCGACCACGGAGGCTTCTATATAAACAAACGAAGAGAAACCATCAGACAGCTTTACAATTCGGTGACGTATATTCATTGACCTACAGTAGCGCTCGGACAAATCACGTAATCAGCCATCAACTACAATCGTCCGTTTTTAAAATAGAAGTCTGTGTAGCTTTCTACTTCTTTGGGTAAATAAAACATGTAACTGTATGTAAAACTTTAGGTAAAACATGTAACTAAGTCTTCTAACCCGAGACGCCGTTCTACGCTTTTGGTAAATATGAAACCAAATCTTCGGATTTGAGACGTCTGTATATAAATATAATGTAATAGACAAATGGAGATTGAAGCTGGATACATGTAGTATTCATTTAGCAATGGGCAGAAAAGGTTTGGGAATTCGTAGGCACTAATACTACTAATACATTGAGACTATTCAACCACATAGGAAAACTGACGTAAAATAAACATTCACATTAGTTTAGCCTAAGTCAGACTTTGAAACAGCTCTCAAACGATGCACAAAATAAGTCATATAATGGACTGAACGGTACAGAGCAGTTAAGTTTAATTTGAAACACTTTCGAATACATGAATGTTTAAACGATTGAAATGTTTTCATTGATTTAAGCAAGTTTTAGCATTTTATAATGTGCAGATATTCCTGTCATTTGTTTGTGTTTTTTTTTTTTTTTTCATAAATTACAGAAAAAATGGTGGCTATTTTTTATATTAATCTTCGCGAGAATCCTATACGCCATTATTATAACCACTTAAGTGAATCATTTTTCGTGGCAGATCCAGTTTTGATAAGTACTTACATTACGTTAAATCTAGCCTAAAGATACTTTTGTGTAAAGACAAAATCTAGTCTATAACATTAAAATCAAATCAAAATACCTTCGCATGTAATAAGTCATTCAGTTTAAAGAATTATCTAGAAGCAACTTCTTAAACATTTTTAAATTGTATATGACTGCACATCTCTCACCGAAACATGCTTTATTATTGATTTTGTAACAATGTGATTATTATTGCTAAATAAGAGTACCAATAAGCTATTCTAAAAATGCTTTGTTTTTCTTTTAAGTGCAGACAATTAAAATACTTTAGACAACAAATAGTTTCAATATTTTTGTATTTATTTATTTGTTCTACAAATAAACTGCTGGTGAACTGATGATCTTATGTGTTTTAAAAATAATCCAAAACCCAAAGTTTAGAAAAATTGCCAGCCCACGTATTGGATTCCTTTTTTGAAGGAAGCCAACTTGTTTACTTTACCTCGTTTAGCCGTTTATTCTAAGGCGATTGAATTAATACAAATAATCGCAGACTGTTAGAGTTGCGGCATAAAACTATTTAATCATATGACGTCGCGTCTGAGAATGTGATAACTTATGCAAATCTAAACGTTACATGTATTGCGTCCTTAACGATACCGCGTTTACTAATGGTGGAATATTGGCATTTTTATTTTTAAAAACGTGAATAAAACGCGTTTTAAAAGTCATGCGATAAACAGAATCTTGCATTCGTGACCATGTATTATTAAATTTATTAAACGAGTGGAGGAGGGATAAAATGCGAGGCTTCGCCGAGCATTTTATCTCTTTTTCCTCAACTCATTTAATGAATTTAATGCATGAACAGTCATGTAAGATTCTCTATGTAGAGAAGGATTAGTAACATAATGTTCGAGCGATACTACGGCACCAGTTGGTTTCTCATTATGACAATGTCAACTGCCCCCATTGCAGGCGTAATCAAGTTCTCTATTCGAGCTGAGGAAATGCGAGATAAAAGAATTACAGATTATACGAACAGTCCAGTTAATTCTTCTAGTATCACATCTACTGGCGTACAAGTGAAAGATGTAACCGACATGATAGGCGTCACTCAAACTCTCCAAGAAGGAACATCTGAAAGCTATAGCAACCGTGGAAACATGAATACTACAAGTGAAGATATCGAGTCAACACAGACAGATGAAATGGGAAATCTGTCTTCCAGCAGTAGTTCATCTGACGATATTTATTACGTTTACCTCCCATTTGGAATATTCTCGGTAGCTGGTAACATGCTTATTATAGTTATTATGGCAAATTCTGACAATAGACGAAAATCGACATCACTGATTTTCATTATTTTGGCGATATCTGACACAACTTTGACTATTAACAACATGTATTACTGTATTACAGCAGTTCATCTACATGAGGGTATTAACTGGGTGTTTGGTGTTATAACAAATTTGATTTTCAGAATGAATGTTCAATTTTCGAACTATACTTTGGTTGTTATAACAATTGAGCGTGCTATTAGCGTTGCTGTGCCTTTCCGAGTAAAAACAATCTCCACGAAGAGGAACATAATGATAGTAATAATTACCATACTGGTGCTGATACTGGCCGTCAATATTCCGTTATGGTGTAGAGATTATCCTACCCTGACCATGGAGATCATTGATGGAGTGGACTTGGTAATTGGGTTTCTAATACCTTTTTTCTCCATCCTTGTAGGTGGAATATACATTGTTGTTAAAATGAAGTACAGACCACCATCAAACGCCCAGTATAGTTCTGTCACCAACATAGTTTTGGCAGCCAATCTCGCCTTCCTGATTACTATGTTGCCTCGCAGAATTATTTACCTGTTACCGACTGGAAGTAGAGATGATGACCATTCAAATCTGCTCCTCATAGCTTGTCAGTTTCTGGAGTGTTTGAACACCGGGGTAAACTTCTTTGTTTATATCCTTGCCGGGAAGAAATTCAGGAAAGACTTCAAGAACCTATTGATGGGATGTAAGACGAGCAGTTCCAGCCGAAATTCCAGTAAAACTGACAGCAAAACTTAAGATGGGGACACTATTTTGGCCTAAGGCAAACAGGCATTTGTGCAAAAAAGGCGGTCTAATCAGTGCAGCAAAAACATGTCACAGAGCACGTGCGGTCAGTGGACACTTGCTTGCATACAGGGTCAGTCAGTTTCATCAGGGGCCGCTTGTTCAAAGCATTGTTAGCTTAACCCTTATCTTGCTGAATATTCATTTAAGCCACACCCATTGCTGTCTATCAACCAATCAAATTACTTGATGTGATTTATTGCTACAAGTTCATAAACTGAATGCCAAACAGTGTAGATCCTGATCAGATGGCTTCTTCAGAAGCCATCTGATCTGGATCTACACTGTTTGCAAAAATAGGGGTTGTCGTGAACAGCAAGATAGGGGTTAAAGAGCTCGTTAGTGGTGAAATTGTTAACTGTTCTAGCGAGTACAATATCTAATATAGTGTCATTTTTGCTGAAAAAAAATTATCTGCTCACATTTTTTTCTGCAAAATATGAGTATATTCACCATATTAAATGATCAAAGTTTTAACGATACGTTGCCTAACGATGTCGTCAATTTTGGACAACTGGACACAGGTAAATAAATAAGTTTGTGCTATCTAACATCCCTGTTAGCCCACTTTATGGAGAAAAGTAGGGTTTAAAGGGGCATAGATACAATAAAATTCCTATCTTAAGACCACCTTTGGGACTGTTCAAAAGTGGTCTTAGTCTTAAGACCACTTTTGAACAGTGCCAAACGTGGTCTCTGACTAGTGGACAATGTATGCAGAAAACACATACATGTAGAAAGAATAATTGCAACCTACTAATATAAGCTTTTTAAAGAATTAGTCTTAATTTTGGGTGGTCTTAAAAGCGGCATTTTACTTTACATCTGAACAGTGGTAGTTTTTAAGATTTGTTATCTTAATGCCAACATTCTTAGGTTTGGGTCCACTTAGTGCACAGTGGAGACTGATTAGACTGCCTGGACCCGAGATAATAACATTTTTGTCTTGATCTGCTCACTTCAGCATGTATCACGCAAACAAGTCCGTGAAATAAACACCCGCTTACACCCCACTTTATAAAGAGAAAACTGGGGTTTACGGGGTATACATTATTTCCTTATTTTTGCTTCTAGACATAGGTTGTCGGTACTCTTTAGAACCGCCTCAATGAGACGGTTCTAACGAGTACCCACAACCTATGTTTTGAGTAGAAATAGGAATAATATCACAAATTTTCTTCAGAAAATTGACCGTTTTGCGGATGTGAAAATGCCACCGGTATCGAGGTGTGTCCTTGGGCAAGACACGTAATGACACTGCCCCACTCCACCCAGGTGTAAATGGGTAGCAGTGGTGTAAAAGCCAATGCCTCTCTCTCGCGCGCGCGTGAAAACACCCGGAATGAGTGTTCGAGAGCGATTCAATAAGCTTGACGCTTTCATCGCAATCGAACTAAAATAAATTAGTATAAACTAAAATGCACTATGACGCACGGGTGTGTTATCTTAATGACATTTGTCCGCACGACTTTAGAATGCCAACAATATTGGCAGTTAAAAATTCACGCATCACGAAAACACGCCTATACAATTTTGACCCCCCTTGAACCCCACTTTTATACAGTAAAACTGGGGTTTCCGGGGGTATACCTTATTTTTCTTATTTCTGCTCTAAAATATAGATTATGGGTACTCGTTAGAACCGCCTCGATGAGGCGGTTCTAACGAGTGCCCACAATCTATATTTTGAGCAGAAATAAGAAAAACATCACAATTTTTCATCATAAAATTTTCATTTTTTCGGCGATAAAGGTGGCAATGTATTTGTATAGGCGTGTTTGCGTAATGATCAGGACAAATAATATTGATTAGTGAGTGAGTGATTCAGTTTTACGTCCCACCAACAGCTAAGGTCATACGGAGGCGGGACCTCGGTGAAATGACTCATCCGAAAGTCTGGGGAAGCCCGGGATCGATCCTCCGATCCCTGGTGTACAAGGCGAGTAGCGTAACCACTACACCACGGATGCTTCTAAAGGATATTGATGATCTGAGCTGGAAAAATTCACCTCATTAGTTGAATTTTAATTTTTATAACTTTACTCATTTCAACATCAGCTAAATTGAGGATGATAAAAAATAGTTTTCTGGTTGGTTTTTCTGCTGTGCACATGTATCCGATTATTATTTTCATATCGCGCAGATCACTTAATGATTTTCACAGAAAGTTTTATTAAGCAGTGTGGTTTTCCGACAAAATTAGGAGATAACTTTATTCAGAATTTATCTGGGGAGGTAAATCGGCGGTTTTACGATCGAAAATTTCGTTTTAGGGCGACGCGTTATCGAAGCCGTAAAACGGATTTTGTGACACTAAAACCAATCCAATACAGTCATCCCCATTCTAGTGCACTTATTCGGTTGTTTTCTTGAAACCTGTACTATTTTGTACAAAACGGCAAGCGCTATGAGCTGTGTAAAACCAAATGCCAGCCAATGAAAAGCGACGTTACGTGATGACGTATAATATACTGATGGCAGAATGCTATCGCATATTTTGACCGTATCCAATCAGAGGTCGCGTTACATTCGCAAGTGCATTAGAAAATCATGTTAACTGCACGACAGGGAGTCGATCCTCAGACGTTATGATTGCTCCGGCCTAAAAGCTTTGATGTAAGCCGGTTGGTTCCCGATACTTGTCTCTGGTTGTGCCAATCGGAATCCAGCTGTTGGTTTCATTTTGCATCAGCCTATCATATATTTCATGCTGTCGAGTCCTTGACGTTGTTTTTTTTATTTTATTCTCTTACAGATATTGCTCTGGTGAGTGTAGAAACCTTTGACATGGACTGAATAAATTATTTGTATAAAAGGGTTAGGGTTGTATCTATTAAAGCTCCGCCCCACAACCCACAGTCAGTAATTTTTACTGATCCTTCCAAGGCTGTGCTTCTGTTTTTGTTTTTTATTCTCATTGCACGCCTTTGCATGTACAGTAGACTTCCTATTTTAATGCCACTTTTGGAACTGCTTAAATGTGGTCTTTAAGACCTCTTTTGAACTGTCCCAAAGGCGGTTACTTACTAGAAGACATTGGGTTTAGACACTACAAAGTCAGAACACTGAAATATTTTAGATATGCTTTAACTGAACTTTATCACTGACGTTGCGTCTGAGGGTGTAATAACGCCATGTAATATTTTCGATAATCCACTAGTGGATTAAATATTCAAATTAGCTAGATACGTCCCTTTACGTTACATGTACTACGTCCTTAACGACGTCGCGTTTACTAATGGTAGAATATTGATATTTTTGTAAACAATCGTGGATAAACTGCGTTTTAAATGATAAATAGAATCTTGCATTCGTGCTCATGTATTATTGAATTTATTAAACTCGTTGAGGAAAAGGGATAAAATGCTCGGCACAGCCTCGCATTTTATTCATTTTCCTCAACTCGTTTAATAAATTCAATAATACATGAGCACTCATGTAAGATCCTCTATTTAGGCTTAATGGGAGGATTGTTGCCGCGTAGCACCGGTTTAAGACCCCACCCCGACCTACCGGCCCGACGTTAGCCCTGCATTCTTTGCTGGTTGAATTTTGAGCTGTAAAAATCTGTTCGTAATAGTGATAATTCGAGCCATTAAAGGTAAATCAATGCGCAAGTCCAGGAGGCATAATGCACATACTTTAGGGATACCCTTTCGATGGCATTGTGCAGTTTAAAAACGTATCAAACGGATTCCCAAAAAATTCCACAAATTATCCCAAAGTAGTATTGGGGTCACATTTAAGGGAAATGAAGTTACAAGATGGCCACCAAGACGGGTGCCTAATATAGATGTATGATCTTTGGGGTTGCCCAAGGTAGCTTACCCTCGATCACCTTTGTTGGGGTGAGGCGTTTAATTTAGGCCCTAAACCGCGGAAAGGTAGCGTCACGTCGCATGATGGCGTTCTTCTCCGACCAATTAAGAGTATCGCTTCACATCCGTTTATGGTATCCAATAGTGAAACCATCGTTCCAGTACTTCCTTTCGTTTATTTCGGGTTCGCTTTCTAACACGGATTTGATCCGATATTCCGTGAAACTTGTAGCTCGGGCTCAAAAATGTGCCGCCAATGTCTTCTCCGTGACCGATCCCTTATTACTAAACACCTCAAACCGCACCCCACCCCCACAATGGTCATCGAGGGTCAGTCACCTTGGGCACCCCCGAAGGTCATACTTCTATATTAGGCTGCCATCTTGGCGGCCATCTTGTTGCGTCATTTCCCCTAAAGTGACACTAACTACTTCCGAATATTGATGTAGAATATTACTTAAGTTTGCCAGAATAGTTAGTCCTCCACATGGTACATGCCTAGTCAACAATTTATATGTGGGGCCAACGTCAGACCAACAGCTATACGACGTGGTAACGTCTTACTACCACGTCGTATCTATATCGACCCGACGTTGTCACGCTGTTTCATGTTGCTGGGTGGTCAACCGCCCTGTAATATCCAAATATAGGGATATCTAGAGCTGTTTGATGAATTTCCTAGGGACTTAAGTGGAATGGGTAAAGATTTTTCCGCCATTTTTGAAAGGTAGACAACTTTTCAAGACTTTCTGCATGTTCCCTTTTCTATTAACTCTGTCCCATGGAAAAAGGGGTCAACTCTTAAAGGAAAGAATTTGCTCCTCGGGAGCAAATTCTTTCCTATAAGAGTTGACCCCTATTGACATGGGAGAAAAAATACTTTTGCAGGAGTTACCTCCCCTGAAGGTGTATCCATTCCCCCCCCCCCCCCCCCCCCAAGAGCGAGTTCGAAGTAACCATGGGAACCGAGCCATGTGTGTTCGAGAAACTGAAGTTTCATTGTACAAGTATTGTCGATTCAAAATTAATCTGTTCCGGCAGTCTTACTATGTGCCAGGCACCGACCGGGCAATAGACACTGCTTCGCAACAGGCACCGCCAGAATCTGAATTTTTACGGACATTTTGTTTATAGATTAAAATAGTATTTCATAAAGACCGGATATCGACCCGGCTGTTGGCTAGACTTAGGATAGGCTAGACTTAGGACACTGTTGCAACCACATCCTAACTATTTTAACCCTTATCCTGCAAAACACGCAGAGCTAGGAGCTAAGAATTCACCACGCGAAGCTAGAATTCCCTAATGCGAGGATAGGATTACTCCTCCACGCGGAGCTAGGATTCAACTATGCAGAGCAAGGATTCCTCATCCAAGCTAAGCTAGGATTACTTTATGAGGAGGCAGGATTCCTCCATGCAGAACTAGGATACCTCCATGCAGAGCTGGTATTCATCCTCCACGTGCAGCTAGGATTCCTCCATGCGGGGGAATGATTCCTCTTCCATGCTGTGCTAGCATTCCGTCATGCGGACCTAGCATTTTGCCATGTAGAGCTAGGATTCCTCCACGTGGAGCTAGAATTCCTCCATGCGGTGCTATTATTCCGCCTCCGCACTGAGCTACGATTCCTTCACGTGGAGCTATGATTCCCCCATGCAGAGATAGAATTCCTTCACTTGGAGCTAGGATTCCTCCATGCGGTACTATGATTCCTCCTCGACGCTGAGCTCGGATTCCTTCATGTGGTGCTATGATTCCTCCACGCTGAGCAGATTTTTTCATAAGAAGCTCGGATTCCTCCATGCAGAGCTTGGATTCCTCTATGCAGAGCTATGATTCCTCCACGTGGAGCTGGGATTCCTCCATGCTGTGTGTAATGATTCCTTCTCTACGCTGAGCTAGGATTCCTCTACACGGTTGTATGATTGCTCCATGCAGAGCTAGGATTCCTTTAAGCGATGTCATGATTCCTCCTCCACGCTGGGCTAGAATTTCTTCATGGGATGCTAGGAATCCTCCATGCGGAAGCTAGAATTTTTTCTAAACGCAGAGCTAGGAGCAAAGATTTCATCACGCGGAGCTTGGATTCCTCCATATGTTGCTTGGATTCTTCCATGCGATGCTAGGATTCCTCCTCCACACTGAGCTATGATTCCTTTATGCGGTGCTAGGATTTCTCCATGCGAAGCAAGGATTCATTCATGTGGAGCTAGGATTCCTCCAGGTGGTGCTAGAATTCTCCACGCGCAGCCAGGATTCCTCACTGCAGAGTTAGGAGCTAATATTTCACCCCGCAGAGCTAGGATTCCTCCACGTGGTGCTAGGATTCCTCCATTTGGAGCTATGATTCCTCCTCAACGCTGAGCTAGGATTCCCATTCGGAGCTAGGATATCTCCGCACTAAGCTAAGATTCCTTCGCGCTGTGCTATGATTCCTCGAAGTGGAGGTAGGAGGTAAGATTGCATCACGCAGAGCTAGGATTCCTTCATGTGGTGCTAGACTGCCTCCATGTGCAGCTAGGATTCCTCCTCACTGCAGAGCTAAGATATCACCACGCGGAGCTAGGATTCCTTCGTGCTATACTAGAATTTATCCGTGTGAAGCTAGAATTCCTCCTCGCTTAGCTAGGATTTCTCCGCATTCACTATGATTCCTCTACACGGAGCTAGGAGCTCAAACTTCATCACGCAGCGCTTTGATTCCTTGGGGCTAAGATTCCTCCATGCAGAGCTAGGATTCCTTTAAACGATGCTATGATTCCTCCTCCACGCTGGGCGAGGATTTCTTCATGGGATGCTAGGATTCCTCCATGCGGAGCTAGAATTTTTTCTAAACGCAGAGCTTGATTTCCCCCTCCACACGCAGCTATAATTTCTCCTCAACGCAGAGACAGGAGCTAACATGTTACCACGCGGAGCTAGAATTCCTTCATTTCATGTGGTACTAGGATTCCTCCATGCGGAGCTAGGATTCTTCCACGCTATGGTAAGATTCCCCTGCGTTCAGCTATGGATCCTAGAATATTGAAACAGGATTCACGCGGATCTATTGTTCCTCCGAGCTAGGGTTCAACCATGCGGTGCTTAGTTTCCTCCTCCACACGTAGCTAGGATTACTTCTTTCTGTAGAACTAGAGGCTAAGATTTCACCGCACGGAACTAGGATTCCTTCATGCGGTGCTAGAATTCCTCCACGTGGAGCTAGGATTCCTCCGCACTAAGCTAGGATTCCTCCACGCTCACTAGGATTCCCCTACGGGAGGCAAAACACCCATCAAAAACTGTAGGAGACAAAACTGACTGCAATGCTATCCTGAACAAAATTTATGGAAAGGATGGAATTATGGATGCAGATGACACCATCTGCTTTGAGGATAAATACTCAAAATTAGAAGAACAATGCTCCAAGGTGTCCACTTAAATCTGTAAGTATTTTACAGGGAGACTGAAAACCCTGTTGAAACAAAAGGTGAAAGATCCCGTCAAACAGGACATGGTTTCCCAAAACTGGACAAACAACAACTGCGAGTCGCTTAATCATGTCCTGAAACAAGGTTCAGGCTGGCGGTCAAAGCCATTGATAGAACTAAATAGATATTCTACAAGACCTTGCAGACGGCCAGTTCAAAGATTTGCGGTCGCAATCATCATGAAACCACTACTATTTAATTTTGACCCCCTTACACCCCACATTTATGCAGCGAAACTGTGGGTTACTGGGGTATACATTATTTTTCTTATTTCTGCTCAAAAACATAGAGGCGGTTCGAACGAGTTCCCACAATCTATGTTTTGAGCATAAATATGAAAGATATCCGATATTTTTATCTTTTTTTTTTTCTTTTTTTTGTGGTCGTAAAATTTTCTATAAATTTGGCAAGTCGTGATTTCATAATGGATTGGAACTGGGTAGTATAGGCTTGCAGAAAGTCATGGATAAAACAGACCGGGTAAACAAAATCTTCTCAGAGGGAAAACTTTGAAAAACTTTCAGGATGTTTGGGAAGTATAGACTCCTAAGATCAAAATGATTTCCACTGATGATCCCATCACGTGACCAAGTCCGTGAAATGAACACCCACCTAAACCCCACTTTATATAGAGAAAACTGGGGTTTACGGGGGTATACATTATTTTTCTTATTTTTGATCCAAGACATAGGTTGTGGGTACTCGTTAGAACCGCCTCAATGAGGCCGTTCTAACGAGTACCCACAACCTATATTTGGAGTATTAATAAGAAAAATATCACAATTTTTCATTGGAAAAGTAGCCATTTTGGAGATATGAAAAAATGCTTTTGTCGCAAGGGTTTGTTATCGTAATGCGAAATTATTGCACGAAAGACACATGGCAAAAAAAAAACCTCAGTAAAAGGCCAACGAAAAAAAGGAAGGTCCAAAGACCCGAGCCTACAAGCCATTAAAAAGTTTTCAGTCAATAATGTGAACATGTCAGCATTTTGAAATAAATTTAATATCCATCTGTACATTGAAGAACGTAAAGTTAAATTCATACCTCTGCAAAAGACTGTGAAACTAGAAATGGTGTTTGTAAAACACAATGCCCCCAACCTTTGCTTGTCCTTAGATGCCAAAATATTCAACAAATATTGTTAAAGACTCAAAAACATACAACAAGAATTCTCCCGAAGGCTATGCCGCGCCTGTGGGGGCGCAAAGTCACCAAACCATGAAATCTAGGTCAAGGTCAAACATGGATGCCTGCATAAAAATTTCACTCCTAGTTGCAAGCATGTACCAAGTATCATCAATGAAACTCTTAAAAACAGACTCTTACATTAGGGTGAAAGTTAGGGTTGTCACACTATTTTACAAAGTCAGTGAACCATAAAATGTAGGTCAAGGTCAGAAATGGATACTGGCATTGAAGTTTCAATTCCTAAATGCAAGCTTGTACCAAATACAATTAATGAAGCTCTAATAGATCTTGAGAAATGGACTCTTACATTAGATAGAAAGTCAGGGTGGTCGCAATAATTCACAAAGTCAGTGAACCATGAAATATGGGTAAAAGTCAAATATGGATGCTTGCGTTGCAGTTGCAATTCCTAGATGCAAGTTTGTACCAATTATAATTTAAAAAGCTTAAACAGTTTTCGAGAAATGGTGAAAGTCAGGGTGGTCGCAATAATTCACGAAGTCAGTGAACCATGAAATATAGGTCAAGGTCAGATATGAATGCTTGCGCTGAAGTTGCAATGCCTGGATGCAAGTTTGTACCAAGAATGATTAATGTAGCTCTAATAGTTCTCAAGATATGGACTTGCTGACAAGATTTTATTTAAAAAAAAAAACAAGGCATCGCATGCGATACAAATCCCCTCGCACAAGACAACTTCGTGTGTGGAAAACACTGAAATGGCAAAAGTCCAACTTGCTTGAGATATTATCATATGCAACATTTGTGTAAAGTTTGTTTAAAAATCCATCCATAAATGTAGGTTCTAGAGTGATGACAATATTTCTCTAAAAATAGTCATAGGGACCTTGACTTGAGGCCATTGCCGCGAAGTAGATCTTGCTCAAGATATTATCATAAGCATCTTTTGTGTGAAGTTAGATTAAAATCATAAATGTAGGCGGTAGAGCAATGACAAAGTTTTTCTAAAAATAGCCATAGTGACCTTGACCTTGAGGTCATGACCTTGAAAGTCAAAGCAACTCGAGATATTACCATAAGAGACATTTGTGTGAAGTTCTATTAACATCCATCAATAAATGTAGGCACTAGAGCGATGACAAAGATTTTCTAAAAATAGCCACAGTGACCTTGACCTTGAAAGTCGAAATAGTTCGAGATATTGTCATAAGGAACATTTGTGTGAAGCTATACTGAAATCGGTGAAGAAATGTAAGCGCTAGAGCCATGTCAAAGTTTTTCTAAAAATAGCCACAGTGACCTTGACCTTGAAAGTCAAACTCACTCGAGGTATCGTCATAAGGAACATTTGTGTGAAGTTATATTGAAATCAGTGAAGAAATGTAGTTGCTAGGGCAATGACAAAGTTTTTCTAAAAGTGGCCACAGTGACCTTGACCTTGAAGTCGAAATCGCTCGAGATATTGTCTTAAGGAACATTTGTGTGAAGTTATATTGAAATTGATTTTGAAATTGGTGAAAAAATGTAAGCGCTAGAGCAATGAAAAAGTTTTTCTAAAAATAGCCACAGTGACCTTGACCTTGAAAGTCGAACTCTTTCGAGGTATTGTCATAAGGATCATGTGTGATAAGTTATATTAAAATCGATGAAGAAATGTAGGCGCTGGAGCGATGACAAAGTTTTTCTAAAAATAGCCATTGTGACCTTGACCTTGAAAGTTGAAATGGCTTGAGATATTGTCATAAGGAACATTTCTGTGAAGTTATATTGAAATCGGTGAAGAAATGTAGGCGCTAGAGCGATGACAAAATTTTTCTAAAAATAGCTACAGTGACCTTGACCTTGAGGTCATGACCCTGAAAGTCGAACACACTCGAGGTATTGCCATAAGGAATATTTGTGTGAAGTTATATTGAAATCAGTGAAGAAATTTAGGCGCTAGAGCAATGACAAAGTTTTTCTAAAAATAGCCACAGTGACTTTGACCTTGATGTCATGATCATGAAAGTCAACCTCGCTCAAGATATTGTCATAAGGCACATTTGTGTGAAGTTATATTGAAATTAGTGAAGAAATGTAGGCGCTAGAGTGATGACAAAGTTTTTCTTAAAATAGCCACAGTGACCTTGACCTTGAGGTCATGACCTTGAAAGTCGAACTCGCTGAGATATTGTCATAAGAAACATTTGTGTGAAGTTATATTGAAATTGGTGAAGAAATGTAGGCGCTAGAGCGATGACAAAGTTTTTCTAAAAATAGCAACAGTGACCTTGACCTTGAGGTCATGACCTTGAAAGTTGAACTCGCTCGAGATTTTTTTATCAGGAACATTTGTGTGAAGTTATATTGAAATTGGTGAAGAAATGTAGGCGCTAGAACGATGACAAAGTTTTTCACAAATTACCAAAATGACAAAGGGCCATAACTCACAAAGTATTTTTCGGAATTTTGTCATAAGTTAATCAGTTCATCTACTCATCACCACCAATCTATTCACCAACTTTCAAGGCTCTAGCTCCAATAGTTTTTGAGATATCTTGCTGACAAGATTTTATTAAAAAAAAATTTAAGGGCAATAACTCTTAAAAGGGGCATAATCCGGATGAGAAAAAAATACGCGTCAGCTAATTTTCCATGAGGAATTCATATATGAAATTTCAAAACCCTAGCATACACGGTTCTTAAGAAATGCTATGCACCACTTTTAGCATACATTACAATGGGCACAAATTACCATGAACAGCAGAAAAATAAAATTCATTTCTCAAATAAACGTCCTTTCATTGTCGCAAGTTGGATTCAACGTTGTTTCGACGTTGTATGTTCACTGGGTAAATGTTCTAGGTTATGTTCCCACTGGGGCAGTGTTTTACGTTATGCGGACCTATCAACCGACACGGTTAGTGCATCATTGTATATACGTTAGTATTATTGTCGTCAAGATCTGTGTTTCACCATTTTGCAAAAGACTGTGTAATGAGACATGTACCGTCTCCAAATGTTTGGAAACCCTTTTGGGTAAGCACAGTCTTTAACACTAAATGGTGAAAATTATGCATACTGGAGAGGAACTCATTTTTCTTCAGCGTTTTTTATTTAACTCTTATCCTGCTGTTCACGACAACCCTTTTCTTTGCAAACAGTGTAGATCCAGATCAGATGGCTTCTGAAGAAGACATCTGATCAGGATCTACACTGTTTGACATTCAATTTATGAATTTGTAGGAATAAATTACATCAAGTAATCTGATTGGTTCAAAGTCAGAAATGGGTATGGCTAAACTGAATATTCAGCAAGAGAAAGGTTAACCCAGTCGACACAACGATGAAGTATTACTGAATAAACTTCGAATCATTGTAATGAAGTTGAATCCCCGTGGCTTCAGTGTTGTTTCGACGTTGTATGCCCTGTGGGTAAGTATTTAGATTACGCTGACCCATCAACAGAAATTCAGCCATATTAAACGATCGCTGAATTGTCGTGTGTATGTCAATGTGAATGCCTACAAGATTTGTGCTTCACCATTCTACAAAAGACTGTGAAATGAGGCGTGTACCGTTCCCTGATGTTGGGAAACCCTTTTGGGTAGACACGATAAAATGCACAGTCTTTTACACTACTCGTATGGTAAAAAATATTCATACCGGAGAGAGACACGCTGATGAATTAATGTATGCCCTCCATTAACTGTTTTTGTACCAAATGGAATCTTCCTCCTTATATATAACAGGAGTCCATTTCATAATTTATGGGTGTCATGTTGTGGTTTCTTCAATATTCATTTGTAAAATTCCTGGACTTTTTGCAAATAGTGAACGCCCTGATCAGACGCCGCGTTATGCGGCGTCTGATCTGGGCTTGCACTGTTTGCTAGGGTAGCCGTTTAGGTGTTTCCAGTCTGCAATGGGTTAAGATCATTTACGTCAAATTAAACGATCATGACAAGTTTGTATGAGTTTGTTTATTTGAGAATACTGAAAGAATACATGAAGAGAGTCATTTTACTGAAAGAAATCACATTCGTATCAAAGTTATGCTCCCTTGAATTTTGGTTTGATTTTAGACCCACAATGCAATATTTCGTGACATCACAGTGGATTTTAAATTTTTAATTTAACTTTAAAACTGACGTATTTTCAGTTTCTATGATTTTAGCTCACCTGAGCCTGTGAGCTATTTTGATCACTCACCATCCGTCGTCGTCGTTGTCCGTCCATCCGTCCGTTCACAATTTCTTTAAACAACATCTCCTAAACCGCTGAACAGATTTTAACAAAACTCGGCAGAAATAACCTCTACCAAGATTGTTCAAATTATAGCCCTGTTCCAAAAATTGCCCCGGGGCGGGCCCTCTGGCTTTACATAGGTATATAGGGAAAACCTTTAAAAGTATTCTTGACTGAAACCCAAAGGCCCAGGTCTTTGATATTTGGCATGAAGTTTCATCTAGTGGACCTCTACCAAGATTGTTCAAATTAGGCCCTATAGCTCTGGGACAAAAATGGTCCCACGCAAGAGCCCAATGGTTTTACATAGTCTTACATAGGCAAAACCTTTAAAAATCTTCTTATCTGAAACCAAAAGACCAAGGTCTTTGATATTTGGGGTGAAGCTTCGTCTAGTGAACCTCCACCAAGATTGTTTAAATTATAGCCCTGGGTCCAAAAATGCCCCCGAGGTGGGGCCCACTGGGTTTATATTGAATTATATAGGGAAAACCTTTAAAAACTTCTTGTCTGAAACCAGAAGGCCCAGGTCTTTGATATTTGATATGAAGCTTCATCTAATGTACCTCTATCAAGAGTGTTTAAATTGTAGGCCTTGCGCCAAAAATGGCCCCAGGGTGGGTCCCACTGGGTTTAGACAGAAATATAAGGGGAAAACCTTTAAAACCCATCTTGTCTGAAACCCAAAGGCCCAGATCTATGATATTTGGTATGAAGCTTCATCTTGTAGACCTCTAACAAGGTTGTTCAAATTATAGCCCTGGGGCCAAAAATGGTGCCGCCCTGCGGCCCAGTGGTTTTACATAGGCGTATATAGGGAACACCTTTGAGAATCTTCCTGTCTGAAACCAGAAGGCCTAGGTCTTTGATATTTGGTATGAGACTTCATGTAATGAACCTCTGCCAAGATTGTTCAAATTATAACCCTAGGGCCCCGTCCCGGGCCCATATGTTTTACACAGGCTTACATAAGGAAATCCCTTAAAACGTCTTCTTGTCTGAAACAAGAAGGCCCGGGTCTTTGATTTTTGGTATGAAGCTTCAGCTAGTGTATCTTTACCACGATTGTTCAAATTATAGCCTGGGAGCAGAAAATGGGCCCCACTTTTTTAAATAGACTTATATAGGGGAACATTTT
Source organism: Lucinisca nassula (assembly GCA_963580285.1). Classification (NCBI taxonomy): domain Eukaryota; kingdom Metazoa; phylum Mollusca; class Bivalvia; order Lucinida; family Lucinidae; genus Lucinisca; species Lucinisca nassula. The sequence continues at coordinate 258,275 of CAUZLF010000143.1, forward strand.
AAAAATCTTCTTGGCTGATACCAGAAAGCCCAGATCTTTGATATTTGATATTAAGCTTCACTTAGTTGGCTGCTACAACGTTTGTTCAAATTACAGACCTATATAAGGCCAAAAACTGCAACCCCCCCCCCCCCCCCACCCGCACTGCCGGGCCCAACATGTAAATCTCTTAGCTCAGGTGAGCGTTATAGGACCATTAGGGTCCTCTTGTTTATACATTTTTCTAATGTCCACTGGCGGCTGTTAATCTAATTAATACCGTTGGATATAAATTTGAAATTTCTTTTCTGTATTAAAACGTTTTATTTAAGTTTTATTTAACTTTTTAAAACGAACAGTTCATTTATAAGTTAAGTTAATAAAAATGCTTTTTGAATGTACAGTAAAATTCCTATATTAAGACCACCTTTGGGACTGTTCAAAAGTGGTCTTTAAGACCACTTTTGAACAGTCCCAAAGGTGGTCTCTTATTAGGAGACACTCAGTGAAGAAAACGCATAGAAAGAATTTATAACCGAAACCTGATCAATAAGTTTTTAAAAGCAGATTTAGTCTTAATTTTAGGTGGTCTTAATAGCGGTATTTTACTGTATTCTAAAAACATAATCTACCACTGTTTGTTATTTGATCTACATACAAATGTATAATCTGAAAATTTAAATTATTTACCAGCAAGTATATATAGTATTTGAAAGGGGGGGGGGGGGTGCCCATTTGGGGATATTCTGGCCTTGTACCAGACCTTTTTATTTTTTGCAGGTAAACAGCCTAACATGTGTACGTTATTATGGCATACCTCTGGTCGCGCGCAAGTTTGGTTTTTTTTTCGAGCTACAGGCCTTTAAAAGTGGGTGGGGTATCTTAGCATGACACTGTAGTGTATTTTGAAAGTTAACTCTTGTTATTACCTGTGTGCTCTTTCACTGCGATTTCTTCTTAGGTAGACTGAAGGATGTCTGAAGTGATGTTTAGAAACATTTTTCGAAAACAATATTGCAACTTAGGAAGATAAACTGCATTTTCCAAATGCTAAAGATATTTTTACTTATTTTTAACCTTGATCATTATTTTTTTTTTAAGTTTCTGGTAATGTGGGAGGAATCCAATGATGATTCTTAGATAACAGTATCATTTAATCAGTACAATCGGTAGCAGTGTGGAACCGGATGAATTGAGCAACATTTAATGGTTCAGTGAACACAAAATTGCAAATGGGTGGGGTAATCAGATTGTAAACTCAGTTACTATTCAACCACCTTACCAATACATCAAAACCATGCACGAGACTCGTATTTAACAGATGTCCTGTCATGTAGATTTCACATGAGCCGAGCCCGGTAGTCCAATTGAACTCTCAACTGAATGTGAGGTCAACTCGAAACAAAGTGAGCGAGAGTTTGGTTTTTGGGTCCGGCACAGCTTTCCGTGGAAAAAATCCTCCCTACCTTTAATTAAAGTAGGGCTGTCTACCATTGGTTTGCAAAAGGATGGGTAGTTAGAAGTTTCAAGCTAGTCCAAGGTACATCTGAGGTTCAAAACCCTACCCAAAAGAGGGTTATAGATTTGTAGGGTGTTAAGATACAGCTGAGGTAACAAAATACTAACCACGAGGGGGATATAGAAGAGATTTGTCAGACGCTAAAGCCTTAAAAGAGTGTTAAGGTACATCTTAGGTTATAAAAAAAAACAACCAAAAGAGGGTTATAGAAGAGATTTTAAGAAGCTAAAGGGTGTTAATGTACATCTGTGGTTACTAAACACTACCCAAGAAAGGGTTATAGAATAGTAGGACAGAACCTACATGATGTCAAGGTACATCCGAAGCTGCAACATATAACCCAAGAGAGGATCATAGAAAAGATGTAACTTAGCTAATAGGTATAAAGGTACCATTTTTGTTACAAGACAATACCCAAGAGAGGATTAAAGAAGAGATTGAAAAGAAGCTACAGCTAAAGCTACTGCCGAGGTAACAATGCTATATCCAACAGAAGGTTTAATGATGGCTTAGATAGAAGCTGAGATTGTAAAGATAGCACTGAGGCCTCTAAAAATAACGAAGGGATAAATGAGTGATGAGTTATATCTGAAGCTTCCAAACACTATTCCAAACAAGTCGTGATTGTGAAACATGAACATGTCCCCGGGCATGGTCATTTTTTTTCAAAGTTGGTCACATTAAAGGTCAAGGTCACAGGTCAACGTGTTTTGTTTGAGTGGGAAGTCCTTGATACAAGGAACTTATATGCCAAATATGAAGGCTCTATCTTAAATGGTTCAAAAGTTATGAACAATAATATATTTTCTTTAAAGTAGGCCAAGGTCACAGGTAAAAAAAAATTGCATGAATGTTAAGCTCTTGTCACAAGGAACCTACATGCCAAATATAAAGGCTCTATCTTAAACTGTTCAAAAGTTATGAACAATTTTAATTTTTTCTTTTAAGTAGGTCAAAGGTCAAGGTCATGGTCAAAATTTTTTGCATGAATTTAAGGCTCTTATCACAGGGAACCTACATGCCAAATATGAAGGCTCTACCCAAATGGTTCGAAAGTTTTGACCAAAATGTTAATTTTTTCTTTTAAATAGATCAAAGGTCAATGTCACGGGTCATTTTTTTTTTTTTTTTTTTTTTTTTTTTTTTTGCAGGAATGTAAAGCTTTTGTCACAAGGAACAAACTTGCCAAATATGAAGGCTGTAACTCAAGCAGTTCAAAAGTTATGACCAATGTTATTTTTTTCTTTTAAGTAGGTCAAAGGTCAAAGTCACAAGTCATTTTTTTCATGAATGTAAAGTTCTTGCAACTAAGAACCTTCATGCCATATATGAATGCTCTACCTCAAACGGTTCAAAAGTAAGGACCGACGTTAAAGTTGTCCACGTACAAACAAACCAACTAACAAACAAACAAACAGACAGGACAAAAACAATACATTTTTGGAGATCACAGAGCAGCTTCCAAACGTAGAGATAAAAGGGTAAAACATTTCCCAGGGTTCTGAGACAGATTATTCTGGTATAGATTTACTACACGTGACAAATGAAAAACCCATTTCAGGTATCCCCATCATCAATGCATACACCAAGTTGGGTGACAACCCAATAGTGTATTTTGTCCTGAAACTACTATATCTTTGAAATTAAATATATCTAATAGATTAATAAATAATCTCACACACCATTATTGTAACAACATGATTTTGATGTATTGGTATGGTGGTTGAAAAGTAACTAAACTCACACAATCTGAATTACCCCACCCATTTCCCTTTCTGTGTTCACTGAACCATGAAATGTAGCTAAAGTCAACCAGTTCTACATCGCTATCAATTGTGCTGATAACAATGATACTGTTGTGAAGGAATCGTCATTGCTTGCCTCCTACATTACCAGTAGCTTCAAAATATTTAATGATTAAGGTTAAAAATAAGGAAAAGTCCCATGATGTTAGAAAAAAGCATTTGATCTTCCTAAGTTGCAATTTTGTTTCGAAAAATGTTTCCACACATCACTTCAGACATCCTTCAGTCTATCTCAGAACAAATTGCAGTGAAACAGCACATGGGTGATAACCAAAGTTAACTTTCAAAATACACTACAGTGTCATGCTAAGCTACCCCACCCACTTTTAAAGGGCTGTATCTCCAAAAACCCAACCTTGCGCGTGACCAGAGGTATGCCATAAAAAAGTACACATGCTAGGCTTTTTACCTGCAAAAAAATAAAAAGATTTGGTACAAGGCCAGAATACCCCCAAATAGGCACCCCCACCCCCAACCCACCCCATCCCCCTTTAATTTATAGACCTTAAGTTTGAAATTAGAAGAAATTGTTTTTGAGTTTTGACTGAGATCAATGTCATTAATATTATCAGGTGGCTAAGTAATTTCTGTTGATTATAAAACACCAGATATATTGATTGTTAAAAAGGTCAAAGAATTTAAAGTCAAGTATGGCATCATAGAATACTTCATGAATATTAATGAGGCAGTTTGAAAGTGTTCTCTCCCTGTAAAATATTTCAGATTTCAAATCGCAATATCTCAGAAACTAATAAAGATAATTTGATCCCGCTTTCATATTTCATTTTCGCCCCCGCCCACCGGGGCTTGAAGAAATAGATTGGGCTGCTTCCACCCAGAGCTGAAACCGACCGCGCACGTGAGTATTGGTAAACCACTTAGAAGCTCTATGCCTGCCCAGGCAAAATGGTGCGAGTCCGGCCAACCATGCATATAACCCATTTTGGTTTCATTTGGCGGCTGTGCTTGAGATTTCATTTCATCTCAATGTCGGGTAAAAGGCCCACAAAATTGGACGCAACGTCTCCAATTTGACTAATTACGTTGCATAACACGTATGTTCAACATTTCACATGAAAATTAGCATTTGGCGAGTGCTGGGGCTGTACGACCCTTTCAAGAATTTTTCACATATATAGAGCCGATCGCTCAGGTTGCCAAAAATGGGACCCCTATTTTCCAACTCGTCACATGCTGTTACATGTGGGTTTACGGCGTCCCGGGAACCCGGATGCTGACAAGACGACCGAGGATGATCTCTGGCAGGTGAACGGGCAACTGTGGGGCAAGGCACAAGAAAGATGCTATATAAAAGACATTTTGCTTGTTTGATTTGAGGTTTAACGTCCCCGTCAACACTGTAAAGGTAATTTTGGAGACGTTGCTTCCATTTTGTGGGACTTTTACCCGACATTGAGATGAAATGACATCTCAAGCCCTGTCGCCCAATGAAACCAATAGGGTTTATTAGCATGGATGGTCCGCCTCGCACCGTGGTTCCAGGACAGGCTTAGATCCTCTAAGCGGTTTACCAGTACTAGTGTGCGGGCCGGATTCAGCTCTGCGTGGAAGCATCGTGCAGCCCATATATTTCTTCAAGCCCCTATGGGCGGGGCGGTATATACCAGACATAAATTATTTACAATAACTATATACAACAATACCAACACTACATTTATTTGCTTCTATAACATTTCACGACGCACGCTCCGGAGGCAAAACTACGTTTTGTGCTCGGGACGGCGACGTGAAAATTATACAGAAATACATTAAGTAAACGGAAAAATCATGCCGGCTTAATATAAAAATATAAGTCCCCTTCGGGTGGACTACATCGACGCGCTGGTGCACTTGTATTTCAACTGAGGAATTAATCACTGTCAACTATTTATGTTGGCACTTGTTTTTTCTTTTAAATGTGCATTATTGAGCTACCGGGTCTCAATTTTTTTTTCTGGTTTTTATCTTCAATGCATACTCCTTTGTCATGTGTACACTTTTGGAGCCAAATACAGCTTCAGAACTTTGTGAAAATGGTCGTTTTCATTCGTGTTTACCCTTCGATCTGAACATGTGTTCGGAATTTCTGTTCTAAAAATAAATCTGTCACTTTACACATCCATGGCGACAGTATCGTCTCTGAGTGTCGATACTTATGGCATGGTATTCAGCGTCATATTTTTTTTCCGATTCAGGCATGGCCTAAGCAAACAAGGCCAAAAATGAACGTCGCATAAAGTCATATATGGAGATTCTATTTTTGTCACGAACTAAAAATAGATCTAACTAGTGTTCGAAACCTAGTTAGGGAATCCCTCTCCAACTCGTTTACTTGCATCATAATCGTTCGCATTTTTGCATAAAATGCATTCATTTGTATTGTTTTAAAGAAAAATACCGGCTATATGTATTTTATTTTTGGAAGCATTTTTTCCGGATAGCTCAATAATGCACCTTTAACACAAATCGTACCACGATTTAATCTCTGGATCCTTGAAACTATATCTCAGTCCAGTAAAATACAATTTTCCAAGGAATTTGGTCTGGACGGAATCTACGCTTGCCCGCCTCTGCTAGACTCTACACCTATTGCCCGTCGTTCGTTATCTACCTGCTCGTATCGACCACCTGCAACAGGTCACACCACCTCGTCAACCTCCAACATAAACGATAATCAAGTAAAATACGGTTCACGAAACGTATACATAAGACATAAGAAACTTTATTTAACGTCGGTTTTCATACATGAAACAAAGCACAACATTAGCCATATTGGCTATTTTACACTACACTACATCGTGATCCCTGCCCCTGTTACATGGGGGTTTACGGCGTCCAGTAAACCCCCATGCTGACAAGACAACCGAGAGTGATCTCTGACAGGTGAACGGGCAGCTGTGGGGTAAGGCACAAGAAAGATATTATTTGGATGACATAAATTATCTTCATTTTCATCTTCCAATAATGCGCTGGGTTTCTCTGGGACATTCTCACGCATATGCGCTATGTACATGTGTGACGGAAGGTCCACGGTGCGGGTTAAAAACAGGTTAAACTAGAAATGCGTCCATAGGACATGGATGCCCCCGCCTGAAAATATGTCTATGTTCGTATTCATCCATAGAAAGTTATTGACCGTGTTTAAGTTTTGGACCCTTTTTTCACATTTGACCTATAAGTATGACCTTGACCTTGGAAGTAAGGACCTTGATTTTGTGAGAGGCAGATTGTCTCATGATGGCCAACATTTCTGCCAAGTACTTTCAAATTCCATCCAGAGATAAGAAGGTTTTTGACTGCGTTTAAGTTCCGGACCAATTTTTTACCTTTAACCTCTAAGTATGACCTTGACCTTGGACGTACAGATCTGGTTTTGCACGTGACACATCGTCTCATGATGGTTAACATTTCTTCAAAGTAATTTCAAAATCCATCCAGAAATAAGTAAGTTATTGACTGCGTTTAAGTTTCGGACCTTTTTTTTGACATTTGACCTCTAAGTATGACCTTGACCGTGGAGGTACGGACCTGGGTTTTGCACGTGACACATCATCTCATGATGGTTAACATTTCTACAAAGTAATTTCAAATTCCAGCCAGAAATAAGAAAGTTATTGGCTGCATTTAAGTTTCGGACCCTTTTTGGACCTTTAACCTCTATATATAAGTATGACCTTGGAGGTACGGACCTGGGTTTTGCACGTGACACATCGTCTCATGAGGGTTAACATTTCTGCCGAGTAATTTTAAAATCCATCGAGAAATAAGGAAGTTATTGATCGCGTTTAAGTTTCGGACGCACGAACGCACGCACGGACGGACGGACGGACAGGGGCAACGCTATATGCCCTTTCCACCATTCTTCGAATGGCGGGGGCATAAAAAACATAGTGCTCTGTTAAACTAGGGAGCTGCTACGCCTATCCTTGCCTTAAAGACATCTAGGGAAGGCGCTGTGGTAAGCTTGGCTGGCAGGCTGTTCCAGAGGCGGATACTGGGCGTGTAGAAGGAATACTTGTAGGCGTTGATGCTGCAGTATGGCACTGGGAATCAATTGGCATGCCCTCTGGTGTAAGTACCTGCAGGGATCAGTAGTGACGCTGCCTGGATATCAACAAGCTGTTGACGATTCTGTGTAGCATGATGGTCTTGGTCTGTTGACGGCGGGTCTGTAGTTGCTCCCAACCTAGATCTTCCATCATAGCTGTCACGCTGCTTGTGCACCTGTAGTCGCTGTGGCAGAATCTTGCTGCGCGACGTTGAACGGCTTCCAGCTTCTTGATGTTGGACTTTGTGGGCGGGTCCCAAACAGAGGATCCATACTCCAGCTGGGGGCGCACCAACGTCTTGTAGCACGTGGCTTTAACATCCTAGGGACATGCAGATATATTTCTTTGCAGGAAGGACACAGTGTTTTTGGCCTTCTTGGTGACTGCGGCCACATGTTGATTCCAGGATAGGGAGCTGTCGATGGTGACGCCCAGATATTTGGTTTTTGTTGGTCTGTTGGAGAGTCTGGCCGTGGATCTTGTAGTCGCTATTGATGACTTTACGTTTGTTGATTATGCGTATAACCTCGCATTTATCAGGGTTAAACTTCATTTGCCAGTCACGCTCCCACTGCTGTAGTTGATCTAGGTCTTCTTGCAGTGCTGTGGCATCTTCGTCGGAATCTTAAGTCCGGTAAAGCAGGCAGTCATCAGCAAAGAGGCGTTCTGTTGATCTGACTTTGTTGGGGAGGCCGTTGATGTAGATCAAAAACAACAAGGGACCGAGAACCGTTCCTTTGGGTACTCCTGAAGTGACAGGCGAGGCTTAAGAAGTTTTTCCATCGAGCACCACTTGTTGGGTTCTTCCTTGCGGGAAACTCTTAATCCATTCTAGGGTCTTCCCCCGTATACCGTAGTGATGTAACTTTCTGGCTAAGCGTTCGTGCGCCACTTTGTCGAACGCTTTCGAAAAAAATCCAATAGAATGGCGTCGATTTGTTGGTGGTTGTTCAATCCATAAGCAAGGTCCTGGATCGTGTTGATCAGCTGCGTCTCAGAGGATCTTCTTTTCCTAAAGCCATGTTGTTGGTCGGAGAGGATCTTCTTCTCGTCGAGGAATTTCATGATGTGGCTGTGGACGATATTTTCCATGACCTTGGATGAGACTGACGTTAGGGAGACATAATTATGTCTGTAGTTAGAAGGTTTGATCTTATCCCCTTTCTTGAATAATGGAGTGACAAAAGCGCCTTTCCAATCGTCTGGTGTCTGTCCTTGGTCGTGCGAGGCCTGGTAAATAACAGTAAGTATAATAATTTACAACAATACGAACACTAAACATTACATTTATTCGCCTCTATAACCCTTTCACGGCACACGCCCCGAAAGCAAAACTACGTTTTGTGCTCGAGACGGCGACGAGAAAATTATAGAGGCAAATAACAAAATAAACGAAGAAAAAAAACGCGACTGGCCAGATGTAAGTCCACTTAGGGTGAACTTGCGTCGACGCGTTAGTGTATTGAGAACTTAACTCATGTCGATTATAACTGTCGACTTGACTATACTGTCAATTTGATTTCACTGTCAATTGACCTCAATGTCAATTGACTTCACTTCACTGTCAACTGACTTCACGGTCAATTTGACTTCATTGTCAATTGATTTCACTGATCTCAACTATTTTAAGAAAAGAGTTCGGGCGATCTCCTAGCAATCACCCTGAGCCTCAAACATTGTTTTTATCTGCTTTTAACTCTACTCATTCTGCACTTACTCTATCTTGTTCCACTTTCACACTTTTTACCCCTCCTGTAATCTCACTTTTAGTCTAACATTGACACGCGACTGAACAAAATACTTGCGAGAGGGTACCGCAGTATACAGAGATAGTTGACGGTGCTCGTTAGAACCGCCTCATTGACATGGACCAGGAAATGTTTCTGAACCTTTACAAAAGTCTTGTTCGACCACAAGTTGAGTATGCCGTCACAGTATGTACACCTCTTTATAAGAAAAATATGGTTGCTATAGAAAATGTGCAAAGGAGAGCCACAAAGCTAGTCCGAACGATAAGCCACCTAACTTACCAAGAAAGACTTAAATGCCTTGGACTCCCATCCCTTGAATATAGGAGCGAGCGAGCGGACCTTGTTGAAGTGTATAAGATAGTGAACGGTATCAATAATAAAGAAAAGGACAAATTCTTCAAACGATCCACTTACCATGCAACACATGGCCACTCAATGAAGTTTAATAAGAGACAACATAGGTTGAAAGTTCGGGCAAATAGCTTTAGTATAAGAGTCATTGACTCATGGAATTCATTACCAGAAAGTGTAATAATGGCACCCTCCCTGAACTGTTTTAAGGCTAGATTAAACTCACTTTGGAAGTGAGTTCAACAAGTACAAGTTCAACCTCTGATGCTACGACCCCGGACCAAAACCCAGAGATTATTACCAGAATGCACCTTCAGAGGCTGGATAGCCTGTTCCGGTGTTCCAGTTATGTGAGTAATGTGAGTTATTTACAAAAGATCCTTCTTCCCCCGGGCCATTAGTGATTGGAATGCAAGTTCCCGATTCGATCATTTCCTCAGCTGAAGGTGCAGAGGATAGTGTAGCTAAGTTCACCTCTTTGGTGAAAGCTAGGGACTCACTTACTATATCACATGATTGGTTGGTTGATTTGATGTTTAACGTCCCCGTCAACACCGTATAGGTCATTTTGGAGACGTTGCTTCCATTCTTGTGAGACTTTTACCAGACACTGAGATGAAATGACATCTCAAGCCCTGCCGCCCAATGAAACCAATAGGGTTTTTGTTTAGCCGCCCACCAAACTGAGGAAAAGGCCAATATGATCGACTCAGAATCTCGCGAACGAGGGGAGGTAACTGTCAGTCAACGAACCTAGGGCTCGTCTGATACCATCCGGCTCCATTCGGCTCGATTCAATCATAGTGTGTTTGGCGCATGCCCAGCCAGCCAGAAATTGTCAGCATCCTCATCATTTTTGTGCATCAAAAAAGTAACTAAAAATGGATCCACAAACGTTTATGGATATTGCAACGAAAGTGACCAAGCTGAAAATGTTCCCGTATTTCGATATAGCACATTATATGTTGATGTGTATGTCTGTACGCGATGATTTACCGGCAACACCAAGTGGAGGTAAGGAAATGGGATTGATCACAAGAAGGGATACCTTGTTCTTCTTGTAATTCTTTGACCAATTCTTTCACTTTCCCGCATGGAACAGCCACTGAGCAATCAGCCTAGTATGCCTGTAGTATCAACTGCACATTGATAAAATGTCACTCGAATATACACATTCAGAATTTCCTGGCTCAAATGAACTTTGTTATTTATGCCTGTGTCTCGAGTTATCGTCATCTCTCATATTATCGTCATCATGCATTTTCTGGCATCTATGACTAAGAAGCCACTATATACTGCTCTAGCAGTAATTGAAAATCAAAAATCATTCACCTTGAGGAAGCAGGTGACGTTAAAAAGCGATCAAAACATGTTATTGTTCTATTTTCTTCCAATTTATACAGCCATGTGCAGCAGACAGCTGTCCTCCATTTTATTTTTCAACTACCTGGTCACGTGACGCTTGATTTCCCAGCATTCAGGTAATAAAAAAAGCCTACAGTGCTGGCCCGAAGGTATGCAACATTCCCACAGGTATCTATTCGGAAGTTTTTATTTGTAATTTTTGTTTGTTTGTACACCCGTGTGTTGCATCAGGAGAAACACTGACTTCATTTGCCCCCAATGTGCAGCCAGAAATGACCAGCTATTAGTGATATTGGCAAGAGTTGGAATTATAATAAGTATGTGTGTACTGTGTCAAGTACTTACCCTTTTAACTTGTGTCAGCTTTCAGTGACTTTATTGAAAACTGAACTGTAAATTAATTCCATTTTATGTGAATGCATTCAGTTGCCTGCACAGCTGCCTATTCAAATAAGTTTGTAAAGTAAAATCTCTATATTGTTTTTCAAATTAACGCTTGTCAGTCAATATTGTCTGTATAAAAGTTATGCATAAGTTTTGGACACTAATTGTATTAAGAGAGCACCTGCTTATGCTATGACGTCATGATAACAACACGTGACGATAACTTGAGAGACAATCTAAATGTTTTAAAGTCAAGGTAAGCTATGTTAATAAAAGATTTTGCACAGTTAAACAGCAATGGAAATCGTAAGTCTCAGAGCTCTCGGAAACGCAGGATTCTGCGTATTTTACGCCAACTTTTGCCGTTGTACGCGTAAAATTCACTATCGCCGATTCTTATGTACGCATGTTTTTATTGCGACACGCGTCCAAAATTACAGAAGCGGAAAAATCAGAAGCTATTTTAGGCCGCTTACGCAATACCAGTAAAAGATCAAATGCGCCGCCGCTTTTTGTGTTGAAAGCACACGTGCCACATATTGACAGGTATTTTTGCAAGTGGTCGGTTTGCGGCACGTGTTAAAATTGATTGTACCTTTTTAGTCTCGCCGCGCTAATCCCTGTTATTACGGATTACAATTAATTAGTTTACTGATTGATGTAAGCATGAACAATCAACGGATTAACATTAGTCGGTAAATATCACAATTATGTAAATGTTACATGTGGGTTTACGGCGTCCCGCAAACCCCCATGCTGACAAGACAACCGAGCGTGATCTCTGACAGGTGTACGGGCAGCTGTGGGGTAAGGCACAAGAAAGATGTTAAATGAATGACATGAATTATTTACAGTATCTACATACAACACTTACTAACACAAAACATCACAAATTGTTGCTTCTGTAGCCAACTCACGACGTCCGCTCCGAAGGCAAAACACTGTTCTGTGCTCGGAACGGGTGACGTGAATACCTACAGAAGCAAACAACAAAAACAAGAAAAACAAAAAAAAGAATCAACACAAGACGCGACTGGCCAGTTTATAACTTAGGGTGAATCCCCCACTCGCGTGCCACTTCCTCTCGCGAACTAGTAAAACTAGTCTATCAACATAGTTGATAATCCTAGGATTAGCGATAACGTTTGCTGATCAGACGTTTAGTGATCGTCCAAATAAGGTAAGTTGACCTCTTCCATGATCACATTTGTTTACAACGAACAATGATTTAGAAGAATCTGCTTCTATCCTGGTAGGCGCTGATTACGGCGGTCTGTCCGCCCTTGCTGGACCCTAACGCCTAGCGTCGTACCAGTACCTGCTGCTATGAAGCAGGGAGCAGCAGGTCACACATTGTTATGCCTGCAAATTACGATAACGGGACTAGAAACGAGTCACAAAACATACATGCTATATCATGATCCCCCTCCCGGAGAAGTAAGAATATGTTCATGCATATACCGTTATTGCGCATGCGCCGACCAGACATACAGGCTGATTAGTGCATGCGACAAATAACCGTACAGCAGAACTCAAAAATTATCAGCACCCAGCGCTTGACACAATAATACTCAAAGTTCATGTTTCCTTACTGAGCACTACAGAAATCAATTAATGCTCACTACTACTGAGCATAATACTCATCAAATTTGTGCTCACTACATTATCACAAGTAAGAGGCAATTGAACAGACCACGCCTTTGGGCTACCTGGTCAGCCGCCAATTACAGGAAACATAACAATCTCTATTTCATATCCTTCTCCGCGACACGGCTCACAAATATAGCTATTCACAAATTCAATACATTAATAACAGATAGAAACTACAACAGAAGATTTTCATCTATAATCTACAACATTTGTTAGTGTCTCATATGGGCCAACACTGTTTGCCGTAAATTCTCTCTATTTGGTAGGCACCCCGTCACAACAGTCCTCGCGACGCCGATGACGCAGCTGATGTCATCCCCGCCGCTCAGGCCGTTATGACGTGTGGCGACCAAATACTCCCACTTATCATCATCACGTTCTTTATATGTACATACATGCACAAACTGAGTTATCAGACAAAAACGGCATCATTACAAAATGAACTCGTAATTCTTCTTGAACAAAATTATTTCTAATCAACGTGAACATGCTTGTAAAATAAAATTCATTACAGTTCATCATCACGGATAACCCAACCGGCTCTTGTAAGAGTTTGCCCTGATGATGAAGATATGGTTGAACCCGTCTTAAGTTTACGTCCCTTCTACACCTAATATCATATTGGGACGGAACCACGGTTTTCTAACCACAGCTAGTCACAAGTCATGGATCAAACAAGTGACCCGGCGTTTATTAGTTACATTCTACAAAAGGGGTGTAAAAGCCTAAATGAATCCAGAATGAGCGGGTGTCCCAACTTTACGTCTCACCAACATCTAGGGTCAGCATGAGACAGGACCTCACTTAGAAAGACTCATTCTACTACTGGAGAAGCCTGGGATCAATTCTGCGACGTCTAGCTGACAAAGCTAGTAGCCTAATCACTACAGGCCACAACAGTGAATTCAGAATAGGCTTCAGAAAGTTGGGGTATACTAGAAGTAAACCCCTCCAAAACCTACAAGCATGTTCATACAAAAATAATACTAAACATAGATTTAACATACCTTTCAATATACTTTCTATTTCCCCGTCACAATGTTGTGCTCACTCTTACAACTTGACCTGCTGCTAAAGTGTCCGTTTTTTTCAGGGTTTATATATCTATGAATACTACCAGAAAATCATGCCTACTCGTATTACCTTGCTCAATTCGTGGCGAGGTGGAGATACCGGCCACAAACAAAGCCAGATAGCAAAAATCGAGTAGATAATGGATTTGCGTTCAAATAGTATATTTCCCATAGGAAAAATTGATGAAACGACCCTATAATCAATGACATGACTCCTGTCAAAACGAACACCCACACAACACGTGACGGGAATAAAAATCATATATGGCACAATTTGGCGGTTGGCGATTTTTAGGCAAATTCTATAGGACTCGGCCTTTTAGCGGCCCCCTGTATTGTAAAAACAGCTCTCTATAAACCACTCATGCATATATCGTATGATATGTGCATGACTTGTTCATGGAGCCGCACAGTTTGCGTACCATATTTCACCTAAAATATTTCACTCACACCGCCCTACCATATATCTACTAAAATAATTTAGATGTGCATAAGCACCAGAGAGGTTTCCTATTCCATCTCGTAACAAAGGTTTCCCCTTTTGGAGAAAAAACAATCAGAAATGTTTTTTCTTTGTGTATAGAGATGGAATAGGATGAACCTATCTAAACAAGACAGCTATTACACAACAACCGTGCGAAGAATTACCTACTAAGGTAGTCTGCCCCCAAATTTTCTTAAGTAAAATTTAGCTAGTAAGCCAAGGTGGTTTGCCCCAAAATTTTCCTGTTCCCCTGACACTCTGCTGTTTGTTAGAAAACGGATATCGTTTTAATCTCACTGGAGGTGGCCTTTCTGGCTTAACAGATTTGATTGATTTCACAGGTTCTGACATAAATGTGGTACATATAATTTGGTCTGTCTGACATGTCAGTCCTGCAAGGCGCTGTTCTCTCAGCCCTTCTGTCTCCTCACTCTCCTCTGACGTTAGTGTGTGTGGGACGCTAACGTCGCCGTCACTTTCCGGTTGCTCTGCAGTTTCAAAACTGCTGTCTTCAAATGAAGACTCGTCGACGTCATTTCTGTCATGACTGTCTGTTGACATAATAGGTTCAGAGATCAGACAATGAGACGTCACGGTCTGACGCTCAACATATTGCTTCAGTATATTAGCGTGATATGTGTTAACATTTCCATTGACGACGATCTTATAATCCATTCTGTTCACTACCTCAACCACTTCATAAGGACCTTTCCATTGAAGCAATAATTTATTACTGTCTGTCGGTAGTAACAACAGTACTTTGTCGCCGACGTCAAATTTACGCGACCTCGCGCCTTTATCATAATAAGCTTTCTGCTTAATCTGAACCTTCTTTAAATTATCACGCGCTAATTTGCATGTCTGCTCTAACCGTTCCCTAAGCTCAATAATGTATTGATACGTCGAAAGAACTTGCTCATCGCGTACCTCTTCAGCCCATAATTCTCTTAATATTGCCATTGGACCTCTGACGTTACGTCCATATAACAACTCAAAAGGGGAGTATCCTAAAGACTCTTGTGGGACTTCCCTTACCGCAAATAATAAAGCTGGAAGATATTTATCCCAATCTTTTGGACGTTCAGCACACATGCGACGTAACATCTGCTTTAACGTAGCGTGGAAACGCTCTATCAGTCCGTTGCAAATTGGGTGTCTCGGACTACACGTTAACTGTTGAAGAGAAAGAAGTCTGCTGACTTCCTTCATTACCTCAGCAGTAAACTGTGATCCACAATCAGTCAACATTTCATCAGGAATGCCAACCCTACTAAACATTTCAATAAGCGCTTCCGCGACACGTTCCGTCTCAATACTCGGTAAAGCTATCGCCTCTGGATACCTTGTCGCATAATCTATCATGGTTAAAATATACCGAGATTTCCTATCAGATCGAGGCTCAATTGGACCAACTATGTCCACTGCCACCCTCTTAAATGGCGTATCAATCAATGGCATTTTTCCTAGAGGTACTTTAGTGACCCGACCTTTCTGAATAGTTCTCTGACAAATATCACAAGATTTACAAAATCTAGCGACATCACCGCAAATGCCGGGCCAGTAAAACTCAGTTACAACTCTATCCAATGTCTTCCTAATACCCATATGTCCAGACATAAGCGTTTCATGAGCCAGTTTCAACACCTTTCCTCGGAAACTTTGAGGGACCACAAGTTGGAAAGAGACTTTGTTACCCTTGGTGAACTCCCTATATGCCAAACCTTTTTTCTCAATAAACCTAGTTTCACCTCGGTTTAAACCACGACTCACAGTCTTGTTCCCAGATACAACCCTTTTCCTGATGTTTTCCAAAGTTGGATCATCAACCTGAGCTTGCTTGAAAGCCTCCTTGTCACCGTTAATGATCTGATCGGGAACCTTAAGTTTTCTGTAAGGCTTCTCATCCTGCCTAGTTTGAGACCTAGTTACAGCCGCAGCTGAGAAATGAGACATATCAGGAAGTTTTGATCCATCAATGTTACCGATAACCAAATCGTACAACGTATCATCCATACACAAAGCTTCAGTTTTCCCAGTGAAAAAAGGACAATCAATGTCAATCATTGCCAAAGGATACCTTTGTGTGGATTCATCAATCAACGTAACATTTGATTCCTTCCCTATTAACTGACTATCCGAAACCAAACTTCTCCGCACGACACAGCCTGTACACCCAGTATCTCTTAATACAACCACCTTTTTATTATTAACCAATCCTTGTGCCGTCGGTAACCTTGCCTTTAAGAAGTAACAGACACCTTCCCTAGTTTCCTTACTACACTCCTCCCTATCCGAAATCAAAGGATCACCAACCTTATTTTCAAAAATACTTCCAATCTCATCACCTTTCCTAGTTACTTCCGTTTGACAAAAACTAACTTGGTGTGCTGCGCCACGTGGTGAGCTATTATTTTTACCGCGTCCGCGAAAAGACCCTCTAAAATTACCACGACCACGTGTATAACCACGACCTACATTCTGCGTATTCTCATTCTTAACCTGAGAACCTTGAGCCTCTACGCGCATGTTAAAATTTTCCTTAACACCGCTATCCCCAACTCCAGTTGCTCCTACCTCTGCGCTATACAATTGTTTCCTGTCGGGGTTCTTAAAACATTTAATTGTTAAATGCCCCTTACCGCATATGCTACACTTGATATCCGGTCTACCACTCGGTTTGTTCGAGTCAACTTTGTCCTGTTTACCCTGCGCTGCGCCTCTATTATCGCGTTGCCCCTTATTAATGCAACTATATACGCCCCCGCGCGCTTCTGCAAACAAATCTGCCTCCCTAGCCATTTCATCTAAATTACCAAACTGTTTTGGCTTCAGATGTACATACAGTTCTCTATTACATGACTCCAGGAACTGATCCCTTGCCATGAAATCACAGACAGCCGGAAAAGATTTTTCTATCTTTGCCATATTAAGCCATTTTTCTAAATAACTTCTCAGTCTACTACTGAACTGTATGAACGTTTCTGATTTCTCGGGCCTACTATAACGAAACTTCTTCCTAAATCCGCGCTCTGTCATGTCAAAATTCTTTAATAAAGTGTCCTTTAACTTTTCATAATCCGCCGCATCCTCATTTGACAACCGGTCATATACATCAAGTGCGCGCCCTTTGAGCAATGCACTTAAATACGCGGCCCAAACACTCTTATCCCATTTATTAGCCGTAGCATATTTCTCAAACCTAGATAAATAACTATCCATTTTATCTTTACCCTCTTCAAAATAAGGTAACTTAGGATCCCGGGCATGCGCCACCTTCTCAGCTTTTTGCTTTTCAAATTCTAGCTCGAGCTTCGCTCTCTGCATTTCTAACTGATTCCTTAATTCTTGGTGCTGTAGCTCAAACCCATGTTTTATTTTTTCTAAATGGGCCTCACTAATCTCTTTTGCCTCCCTTTCAGTCTTAATGCGTGCCATTTCAAGTTCCTTATTAACATTCAACATAGCTAGTTCATGTGCCCTTTCCTTTTCTTTTTCAGCCCTTTCCTTTTCCTTTTCCTCTAACTTAGCTAGTTCATGTACCCTTTCCTTTTCTTTTTCTTCAGACCTTAACCTTTCTAAATCCCTTTGCTCTTGCCTTTCTGCCCGCTCAATATCTTGCTGCTCTTTAACAAAACCTTGTAACTCCTTCCCCTCATAACCTAAGTCCTTTCCCATTTGCATTAAACGCTCCATTATTGATAACGTAAATCTCACGTTACTATCAAAACCACTATAAACTGATCAGTTATGATCAGTGATGATTGAATGGGCTTAACTAAAACGTTAAGATATGTGTTATACGCGTTAATCTAACTAAAACGTTAGTTATTAAAGCACACGCGATTTGAAATGTCAAATGCTTTCAGCACAGTATGACGTTGCGTACTGGTAGTCTAATATGACGCAGTGTTCAATCTAGGCTGCGCCATTGCGCCCTGGGCCCGCTTTTGACATGAGGGGCGCACTAGAGATCATTCAATGGGCCCGTCGGGCGCAACTCTAGAATTTCTGGAGTTCATTTTTGCGATTTTCTCGCGATTTTCGGGCTGCCTGTTGCATATTGTTGAGTTGATCAAAAACCGCATGTTGCCCGATCAAAATAACTTAGAAAAACATTTTGTTTTATCTGTTTAACTAGTAACAATTCTTATTTTTATAAACCCAAATCGACGTTTTGTTTACCGGGGATGCGGCCATGTTCGGTATACTTCTGTGCGCCGGGCGGCTTACGCCAAATTCATGTGCGCCGTGCGGCTTACGCTAAATACCGGACCGAAATACCGCAATATACCGAGGCGGGCGCTATTTATTATAGAGTTCTTTTCTTCCAGAAATATTTTAAATGGCATTCATTCTAGATAAAACATGCATTTAGCACTTGAGCAAGACACTTTATCCAAATTGTTTTGTACTGGTTAAATGAGGTAATGAGCAAATGTGACCAACTCAGTATTAGAATATGGATAGATAAACTAAATAGCTTTTGTCTGTGCTGTTAAACTTGTGTTGTGTCCATTTTCATCATGCAGCTAAAACCTTAAGATAAATCTGGCAACTTTATATAGTATAATTTAAGGGCCCCCTAAATTTCCAAATGGCCCCCTTTTCCAATGCCTGTGGGCCCAGAGGGCCCCCAAACCCCAAATCCTGGATTGAACACTGATGACGTCATAAACTGACGACGTTTACAGTAAAATGCTACAATCCGAAGTTTCATCACATTACAAAACTCCGATCATAACAAGTCACCATTAATGTTTCTATTACGTCATACCTAACCTCAAGCCACAGCGTAAATATTAACGCTACCGTTATGTCAACGTCAGTAAACTGTTAACGTCACTACGTCAGAACCATGTGTGGGTAAGATCAATTAGTAACTCCAGTTTAACTTAGTAGAATGTCAGGTAACACAATTAAGTGGGGTCTACTTAAGTTTTTCGTTACCAAGAAAAAGTGGGGTTTGCCTTGCCTTCCAGCTCAGAAATTATCGACTTGTCAGTATCCATTCAGTTGAATACATGGGTTTCGCACTTCATCAACGCAGGAAGGAAGATTCAAGTAAATTTCTAAATGTGGCTGTCAATGCATTTTTTTTTTTTAAAAATTGATGATTCAGAGTATCAATGTGCTGTTCCACAGCCGGGAACACCAGCCAGAGATCAAATCCTCACTTCACTGACACCAAATGTTACATGTGGGTTTACGGCGTCCCGCAAACCCCCATGCTGACAAGACAACCGAGCGTGATCTCTGAGTCTCTGACAGGTGTACGGGCAGCTGTGGGGTAAGGCACAAGAAAGATGTTAAATGAATGACATGAATTATTTACAGTATCTACATACAACACTTACTAACACAAAACATCACAAATTGTTGCTTCTGTAGCCAACTCACGACGTCCGCTCCGAAGGCAAAACACTGTTCTGTGCTCGGAACGGGTGACGTGAATACCTACAGAAGCAAACAACAAAAACAAGAAAAACAAAAAAAAGAATCAACACAAGACGCGACTGGCCAGTTTATAACTTAGGGTGAATCCCCCACTCGCGTGCCACTTCCTCTCGCGAACTAGTAAAACTAGTCTATCAACATAGTTGATAATCCTAGGATTAGCGATCACGTTTGCTGATCAGACGTTTAGTGATCGTCCAAATAAGGTAAGTTGACCTCTTCCATGATTACATTTGTTTACAACGAACAATGATTTAGAAGAATCTGCTTCTATCCTGGTAGGCGCTGATTATGGCGGTCTGTCCGCCCTTGCTGGACCCTAACGCCTAGCGTCGTACCAGTACCTGCTGCTATGAAGCAGGGAGCAGCAGGTCACACATTGTTATGCCTGCAAATTACGATAACGGGACTAGAAACGAGTCACAAAACATACATGCTATATCATGATCCCCCTCCCGGAGAAGTAAGAATATGTTCATGCATATACCTTTGTTGCGCATGCGCCGACCAGACATACAGGCTGATTAGTGCATGCGACAAATAACCGTACAGCAGAACTCAAAAATTATCAGCACCCAGCGCTTGACACAATAATACTCAAAGTTCATGTTTCCTTACTGAGCACTACAGAAATCAATTAATGCTCACTACTACTGAGCATAATACTCATCAAATTTGTGCTCACTACATTATCACAAGTAAGAGGCAATTGAACAGACCACGCCTTTGCGCTACCTGGTCAGCCGCCAATTACAGGAAACATAACAATCTCTATTTCATATCCTTCTCCGCGACACGGCTCACAAATATAGCTATTCACAAATTCAATACATTAATAACAGATAGAAACTACAACAGAAGATTTTCATCTATAATCTACAACATTTGTTGGTGTCTCATATGGGCCAACACTGTTTGCCGTAAATTCTCTCTATTTGGTAGGCACCCCGTCACAACAGTCCTCGCGACGCCGATGACGCAGCTGACGTCATCCCCGCCGCTCAGGCCGTTATGACGTGTGGCGACCAAATACTCCCACTTATCATCATCACGTTCTTTATATGTACATACATGCACAAACTGAGTTATCAGACAAAAACGGCATCATTACAAAATGAACTCGTAATTCTTCTTGAACAAAATTATTTCTAATCAACGTGAACATGCTTGTAAAATAAAATTCATTACAGTTCATCATCACGGATAACCCAACCGGCTCTTGTAAGAGTTTGCCCTGATGATGAAGATATGGTTAAACCCGTCTTAAGTTTACGTCCCTTCTACACCTAATATCATATTGGGACGGAACCACGGTTTTCTAACCACAGCTAGTCACAAGTCATGGATCAAACAAGTGACCCGGCGTTTATTAGTTACATTCTACAAAAGGGGTGTAAAAGCCTAAATGAATCCAGAATGAGCGGGTGTCCCAACTTTACGTCTCACCAACATCTAGGGTCAGCATGAGACAGGACCTCACTTAGAAAGACTCATTCTACTACTGGAGAAGCCTGGGATCAATTCTGCGACGTCTAGCTGACAAAGCTAGTAGCCTAATCACTACAGGCCACAACAGTGAATTCAGAATAGGCTTCAGAAAGTTGGGGTATACTAGAAGTAAACCCCTCCAAAACCTACAAGCATGTTCATACAAAAATAATACTAAACATAGATTTAACATACCTTTCAATATACTTTCTATTTCCCCGTCACAATGTTGTGCTCACTCTTACAACTTGACCTGCTGCTAAAGTGTCCGTTTTTTTCAGGGTTTATATATCTATGAATACTACCAGAAAATCATGCCTACTCGTATTACCTTGCTCAATTCGTGGCGAGGTGGAGATACCGGCCACAAACAAAGCCAGATAGCAAAAATCGAGTAGATAATGGATTTGCGTTCAAATAGTATATTTCCCATAGGAAAAATTGATGAAACGACCCTATAATCAATGACATGACTCCTGTCAAAACGAACACCCACACAACACGTGACGGGAATAAAAATCATATATGGCACAATTTGGCGGTTGGCGATTTTTAGGCAAATTCTATAGGACTCGGCCTTTTAGCGGCCCCCTGTATTGTAAAAACAGCTCTCTATAAACCACTCATGCATATATCGTATGATATGTGCATGACTTGTTCATGGAGCCGCACAGTTTGCGTACCATATTTCACCTAAAATATTTCACTCACACCGCCCTACCATATATCTACTAAAATAATTTAGATGTGCATAAGCACCAGAGAGGTTTCCTATTCCATCTCGTAACAGTAAACCAGGGTTACGGCTAAGACGATATAACTGACGAATTACCAATGTCATGTATTTTCGCGACTACACGATCGTACTTTTTATCGCTCGGTCAGAGAGTGTTTCGATGTTTACTGGCGACATAAATGTCTGTAATTCTTCAAATTGCTATCATTTTAACAATTACAGGCAGTCAGAATTAGTGAGGATGCTTCCCCTACGTATTTGTTCACAAAAGTATGAGCTAGTGTCCCTTACATGTACGTCCGAATTTGAAAGCACAAAAATGGCTGAATGCTTCTTTTCTGATCTGGGTTTACATTATATCTGCTGTTATACTGCAACAACATGATTTTTATTACATGTATGTGGCATTATTTGGCCAGAAGTGTGAGAATAATCGGAGCACCTGCATGTTTTTTTTTTTTTGGGGGGGGGGAGTGGGTTTGCTGGGGTATACATTATTTTCATAATATTTCTGCAAAATATCAGATTGTGGCTACTTCTTAGACACATCAGTGAAATAGGTCTAACTAGTACCCACAATCTACACGTCAGTTATTCATATGGATGTGTAACCTGATAAGACATTTTTTTGTCTATGTTCTATGCACAATCAAGATCAGAACTCCCAACGTTTTATGTGGGAATCCCAACTTTTTACCTGTGAATCCAACTTTTTACCTGTGAATCCAACTTTTTACAAGGAAGGATTCCTGGAATCCTGTTTTCAAAATCCTAGTGAGAGCTCTGAAGTCTTGATAAATTGATTGGATATTAAATGGTTATAATATAAAAATTAGAAATATTTAGAATGATCATAGAAGACAGTTGTTACTGTCACTCAAATTCTTAGCATGACGATAACTGGAGAAAACAGCATATAAATATTTAGTGATGATAGGAAATGCTTGGGATGTTGAAACTAATCCTGGTCCAGAATCCCAAAGTAACAGTACACATTTCCCATGTGGGGTCTGTACTGAAAGTGTTTGTTGGGATGACCGAGGAATTTGTTGTGATACTTGTAATGTCTGGTATCATATAGGCTGTCAAGGCATGTCTTCAACTATGTATAGCATTTATACTAGTCCATTGAGTACAAGCATGGCATGGGATTGCTTGAAATGTAGAATGCCTAACTTTTCCACATCGCTATTTGGTGATTCAGCAACTTTAGATACTCATAATAGATTTGATTCATTATCATCCCTCTCCGAGCCTGATAGTCCGGAACGATACCAGACAATATTGGCCCACCTACTGCAGCTTCTTCGCCCATTGTGCAGCAACCAAGAGGAGCTAAACCGAGGACCAAAAAAGCGGTCCTCAACCACCCCCTCAGAATCTTGATTATGAATTGTCAGTCAATTAAGAATAAAAGGGCTGAAATTCACACAATTATCGACTCGGCTAAACCGGACATCATTTTGGGGAATGAGTCTTGGTTAACCCCAGATATCAAAAACTCGGAGATTTTCCCAGATTCATTTGAGGCCATCCGGAAAGACAGAGTTGGAGATGCCCATGGTGGTGTCTTCGTGGCATTTAAAAGAGACCTGCTCTGCACAGAAACTCCGGAGTTGGACACCGACTGTGAAATAGTTTGGTGTAAGTTGAACATTATTGGGTGTACGACTCTGTACCTTGGATCTTTTTATCGCCCACCAGATCAGATTGACCCAGATTATCTTGAGGCTTTCAATACATCCTTGGCTAGGATAATGTCAGATGGAAATGCCCACATATTGGTAGGAGGGGACTTCAATTGTGGTGATATTGAATGGAGCAACCAGCAGGTACCCCATGGGGTGTCGAAAAGGCAAACACAACAACAGCTTTTGGATATAGTAAAAGAACATTGCCTCTCTCAAGTCGTAAATATACCCACCCGGCAAGAAAAAACCCTAGATTTGCTATTTACAAATTCTCCATCGCCCGTTAGTCATGTCAAAGGGATGCCCCCGATTGGCAAGGCCGATCATGATATAGTTTATATTGAGTATGACATAAAAGCAAAGCGAATCCGACAGGTCCCGCGTAAAATATATTTATATAAGCGTGCGGATATGGATGGTTTGCGAGACCATATGGCGCGATTTAAGGATTCCTTCCTTTCCTCTGACCTCTCTCGCATGTCAGTAAATGACTTGTGGGTCAGTTTTAAGACCGAACTTACGACGGCCATGGAAAGGTACATACCAATAAAAATGACCAAAACAAAGCATAGTGTACCATGGATCGATAACACAATCAAACACCTAATCAGAAGACGTGACAGAATGTACTTTCGTGCTCGTAAGTCAAGCAATCCCGACATGAAGAACCATTACAAAAGGTTCAGAGCACATGTACAAAAGGTAATTAGAGATGCATATTGGAAGCATGTTTCCAGCATCTTTACCTTTGATGATGAAAATATTGATCCCGAGGGCCCCCAGAAGAATGGAAAAGTTAAGAAATTTTGGTCATTTGTAAAGTCCCTGAAAAAAGAATCATTTGGGATCACTTCACTTAGGGAAAATGGAATTTTGAAAACTGAATCGCGCGAAAAGGCAAATATATGTAATAAGCAGTTTCAATCGGCGTTTACATGTGAAGCTGACGGTGAGCTACCATCAAAAGGTACAAGTCCGTTCCCCTCTATGGGGGACATAACAGTTGACCCAAAACTGTTGGACAAGCTCAACATACATAAGGCATCTGGGCCTGACGGTCTGCATGCCAGGGTGCTTAAGGAATGTAGTGCTGAAATATCTCCCCTGCTGGCCTTTATTTTCAATGAATCACTTGCTCAGGGCACTGTACCAGATGACTGGCGACAAGCAAACGTAACCCCGGTCTTTAAGAAAGGAGAAAAATATGATGCTGCGAATTACAGACCGGTGTCGCTCACATGCATCTGTTGCAAAACCCTGGAGCATATATTAGTTAGCAACATTAACAAGCACCTAGCCTCTGAAAGCATTCTTGCTGACTGCCAGCATGGTTTCCGAAGTCGAAGGTCTTGTGAAACTCAATTAGTTCAGTTCTACCATGACATAGTGAGCAATCTGGATGGGGCCATTAATCATGGCCACAAACAGACTGACCTTATTATCATGGATTTTGCCAAGGCCTTCGACAAGGTACCTCACAGGAGGCTATTGTACAAACTAGATCATTATGGGATTAGAGGATCCACACTTAAGTGGGTTAGCTCATGGCTCTCTGGACGCACACAACAAGTTGTACTTGACGGCCAAGCGTCAGATCCAGTCCCTGTTTTGTCCGGTGTCCCACAAGGTTCGGTACTTGGACCGGTCCTTTTCTTGATATTTATTAACGATCTTCCTGATAATATCAGATCATCTGTTCGCTTGTTTGCTGATGATTGTGTTTTGTATAGGAACATATATACTACTTCTGACTGTCTTATCTTACAAGATGACCTGGATAGCCTAGCACGTTGGGAGACCGATTGGCAAATGAAGTTCAGTGTGGCCAAATGTCATTCAATGAGGGTGTCACGGCACCCTCCAGACAAGCAGAATAAATTCAACTACTCATTACATCAGCATACTTTGGAACATGTCCAATCCGCAAAATATCTTGGTATCACCATTACTGATAATCTTGATTGGGGTCAACATATTTCTGAGATTACCTCTAAAGCAACTAGGACATTAGGGTTTCTTAGACGTAATTTGGCTTTTGCACCTAGGCAGACAAAGGGTGTTGCATACAAAACCTTGGTTAGACCTCAATTAGAGTATGCATCCCCTGTTTGGCATCCCCATGTTAAAACTCAGGTTCAACATGTTGAGAAGGTTCAGAGGACGGCTGCCAGATGGACCTGCAGGCGATGGCGGAACAGAAGCAGTGTTGGTGAAATGCTTGATGAGCTGGAGTGGCCATCCTTGGAGGCCCGTCGCGAGCAGTCCTCTTTAACCTTCTTTTATAAGATACACTCTGACACAGTGTCTCTTAATAAAGATAAATACTTGACCCCTGTGACTACTTCAACTCAAACAAGGGCATCAAAACTAAACAACAGTCAATATCATAGGTACCAGGCCTATAGTGATGCCCTGAAGAATTCTTTCTTCCCTAGAACTATTCCTCAGTGGAATAGTCTCCTCCTCTGTGGTAAATGCCAAAACTGCAGAGGAGTTCAAAGCCCGCATGGTGTAGATTGGGATCCAGAGGTGTGCGTTTTAGTACACCTCTGAAAGCAGATTGTAAATAGTTTTAAGAACTCATCCAGTGGGTGTGTTTGTTTTTTTTTTGCTAAATTCTAAATTTAGTGCACCACCCAACTGAGGTAATGGCCAAGTTTGACCGACTCAGTATATGAAGATAGATAGATTGAATTGAATTGTTACTGGTGACACGTCAAATGACATTCATACACCAGGAAGCAACATGTGTACAAAGGCGAATAGAACACTTGGTTTCCTGAGGCGAAATCTTCATCAGTGTCCTCAGGATGTGAAAGAGACTGCATACCAGGGCTTCCGTTAGGCGGACCTACGGCATATATTACGTCCTGAAATCGCTTCCGTACATCCAAATTAAACATCAAAGGCGTCCCGCGGACTCCCGAAAATTTATCTGTACGGCCAAAAATCTTTACCGAGACGTATAAACCCGCCCACTTTTAGCGGTTTGTAAAAAGTTTGCTCCGCCTTCTTAGCTGAAACCGCTTTCTGTTTTTATTGAGTACTAAGGACGTCCCATTTTCTGCCTGCGCGGTATAGACACATCCAAACACTACGTCATCACTCAATAATACTATTTGTCCGGACTAACCGGTGGTGAGCAAAAAACGTCTTTGGCCGTTCGTCGCCATTGTAAATGCGATGTTATTTTCTGTAAGCTTGTATTTTGTTTGGAATCGAAACGACAAAATTGACCTTTAAACTTTGAAATAGACATGTCGTAGCTAGTAATTATTGGTTTCTAGAATATTTGAAGATGATTTGATGATAATCACCTGTTAAAATTAGACAGGTAATGAGGCGGGATGGTCTTAATAGACAAAGGTCTAAATGGTGCTGCTAGCATTCCAACAGATGACCTTGTCCCCCCTGCTAGGCACTGTAGAAATCACCATTCATTGGCGTTTCGAACCCTTTCTGCAAGAACTGACATTTATAAAGAATCATTCTACCCCCGAACCATTAGAAATTGGAATGCCCTTCCCGATTTGAGTATTTCGACGGTTGAAGGTGCTGATGACTGTGTAACTAAGTTTACCTCTTCGGTTAGAGCTAGGGACTAACTTCCCATATCACAGGTCCTGGTGTATGAATGTCATTTGACGTGTCACCAGTAACAATTCTGATTCTGATTTTCATTGAAATAATGCCTCGAGAAGGAAAGAATGATATTTTATTTTCATTACCGAAATTCATTTATCCTAAATCCATTTTTAATTGACGAAAATCTTTTTGTGAATGACCCATGTCAATGGCTTGAGATACCGTTATTCACAAAATAAGTTTTTACGTAACTTTCGTTTTCGCTGTCTGTCTGTCTGACCAACGATCTGTCTACATGTGCAATTTAAATGTCCATACTGACAGTCGAAATAAGCTAATGAGTGGGCTGACGGAGGGGCGTTGAGTCAATATTGGTTCGGCGTCATGCCGTCGACACCCACTCCAACTCCATTGTCACATGACAGCTGGCATGAGAGAGAGGGGTTTGACTGACAAACTGACAGTAGACAGACAGACGACACACAGGCCGACTGACTGAATGACTGACTAACAGATGAATGGATGGACTGTTAGACAAATAAACATTCTGACAGTCGAAAAAACAACAAAAAATAATGAGTGGACTTACAGACGGGCGTTGAGTCAACGTTGGCTCGACGTCATGCGTCGACAGCCACTCCAACTCACTTCAATGGTACGTGACCGTTGAGATGGTTTGACTGATCCCTGTATCCAAGAAGCCCATAACCCTTTTTGTACCAAATGGAATCTTCCTCCTTATATATAGCAGGAGTCATTTTCAAAATTTAGGAGTGTCAGGTTGTGTTTTCTTCAAAATTTATTTGGAAAATGGCCGGACTGTTTGCAAACAGTGGAGGCCCTGATCAGACGGATCTGGGCCTGCAGTGTTTGTCACTTACCCCTTTTTGGGTTTACGGTACCAAATGCGTTATGTAGACCTAAGGGCTGGGCAGGTTGAACCAATCTACAAATCTACCAGATTTTACTGTAAACTCTTGCATTTGCGAAGGTGTGTTTAACATTCTTATGCTCTGAAAGGGTGTTCTACGTTTGCAGGGATTTTCCTACCCTTCAGAATCAGAGTCCAGGGGCCGATTGGTTTGGGAAAAACAGCTCGCTAATATTTATAGTTGGGAATTTAAATCAGCTGTAACTTTGTCAATTTTGGTTCGATTTTCATGAAATTTTTATCAAAATGTAGCACAACATTAGAAATTTGGAAATTTATTATGAAATTTGGGAATATCTGTCTCTTAATTGGGAAAAATAGGGGCCGATTACCGGCCCCAAAATTGCACTAGGAAAATCCCTGGTTTGTTTTGAATTTAATGTTCCAATCCCACTGAGTCTTGATGGGTCCGAGCACTGGGCAAATGACATTTTATTCAGCAACGCCGTATTATTGTGAAATGTTGTGACTCTCATTGACGTTGCAATGTCAAATTCAATGCGTCACTTTGAAGTTGGTTTGATGTAGACACGATGTTGTTGACACGCTACATGTCGGTTGACGTAGCGTCATTTAACAACAAACTGTAATTTACATTTGCCTGCGCTCGCTAATTGTTGGTGCGCTAAGAGAGAGAGAGAGAGATATATCATATGTACAATATATCATTTTTGTAATGCGAAATTTCACATCTGGCAGCATATCGGTGTTTCTCCCATTATCTTACATTAGAATTCCCAAAAAGTTTAAAAGAATTGCACTGTTTTAAGCTGTAATTAACACTTTATCTGTCCCACTGCCTTTGAAGCAATACAACAGATGACGGCCAGGGCTTTTCCCGTTCTATTTTTAGAACCAGAAGTATGCCACAAAAAAGCTCCTATACCTAATGCCTTGAGAAGGAAAGAATGATATTTTGCTTTTATTACTGAATTTCATTTACCCTTGATCTGTTCACAATTAACGAAAATCTCTTCATGAATGACCCATGCCAATGGCTTGAGATACCGTTATTCACGAAAGCTTACTTACAAAGTAAGTTTGTACGTAACTTTTTGCTTTATTCGCTATCCAAGTATAGCTATCACATACGGACAGAACTTAGATCTATCATTCTATCTATCTATCCATTGAGAAAACTGTCCAACGATCTTTCTAGATGTTTAAAAAAATGTCCAACGATCTGTCTAGAAGTGCAGTTAAACGTCTACATGTGTAATTGTAATAAATAGAAGATTCCTGTTGACAGGCTACGCTTGTTTTTGTTTAACCCTTTACCACTCAGACCCGTGTTTCCCCGTATCTATCCATTACCACACCGACCCGTATATTTACGTGTCTATCCATTACCACTCCGATCCGTATTTGCCCGTATATTGGCCATTTGAACAAATACGTGTTTTCCCGTGTCTCAAAATCAATCGCGTCATTTTTACCTTTTTCCTAAATATAAAAACGCCGGATGTGTATTAATGTCAAGTTTGGTCTTTTGCCAACAATATTTGCGAAAAAAAACAAATATGTTTCTATACAAAGTTTTTGTGTAATTTACAACCAAACACACCAGGGGTTTCTTCTACTGAATCACGATGACCTTGCCTATTACTGGGTTGAGTTACTGAATGACGCAATATTTGTGTGTCGGTCGCGCATGATTTGCATGATTTAGGTAGAGACAATTAGCGCTGTATAATCAGTTAGATTCAAGGGATTTATGGTTCAAGATAATTAGTTAATTGGGGATTATGATACCCTAGGAATGTTTATACAGCGGATGCCACCCGGAGCGTGCCGAGCATTGAGCCGCAATAAATTACGTAACAGTACCCAAAAGTGTACCCAGGTGGTCATCGGAAGGGCAATAAAACCCACAGATGGGTAGAAGGCCTTTCATTGGTCAATAGTTTCAGCCCCTTTAATGAATATTAATTTCAAAAAAAAAAAATATGCAACGTCTGATCAGGGTCTCACCGCCGACACGTTAACAGACAAACAGATGCAATTATTAAGCGGCACCTGATCAGGGTCTTCAGGTTTTTGGACCTTATAATGCTACGGCACCCGGATCAGACCCTCCACAATTATTGCCGCGACGTCTGATTCAGCTCCAACCGCCGACGGTTCATTTTATTTTATTTTCCGCGACCGAATAGGTTTGGAGGATATAGCGACCGTCCAAATGTCCGTCCGTCCGTAGACACAACAGACAGATGCAAACAATGCAGACTCGGATCAGACGCCGTACTATTATTGAACGGCGTCTGATGAGGGTCAGCATGTTTGTAGAAGGCATCTGAGACGGCGCAGACCCAGACAAGACACTGCGCAACGGTTATGCGGCGTCTGATCAGGGGTCTTATCGGCGACGGTGGTGTTTTTTATCCCTAGTCTAAACAGGTTCGGATCCTGGCGTCCGTTCATTCGCCCGTTCGTAGACACAAAATTATGAGTGACAAGACGCTGCGCAACGGTTATGCGACGTCTGATCAGGGTCTTATCGGCGACGGTGTTGTTTTTTATCCCTAGTCTGAACAGGTTCGGAGCCTGGCGTCCGTTCAAACGTCCGTCCGTAGACGCAATAGACATATGAAAACAATGCAGATCCGGATCAGATGTACAATTATTAAACGGCGTCTGATGATGGTCTACATGTATGTAGACGGTATCTGAGACGGCGCAGACCCGGACAAGACGTTGCGCAACGACGCGGCGTCTGATCAGGGTCTTATCGCCAACGGTGCTGTTTTTTTTAACCCTAGTCTGAACAGGTTCGGGGGATATAGCGATCAGCGTGGCGTCATTCACCCAACCGTCTGTATAACAAAAGACAGAACACAAAGGTGCAAACAGTGCAGATTTGAATCAGACGCCATACAATTATTATACGGCGTCTGGATAGGGTCTACAAGTTTGTAGACTGAATATACGACGGCACAGACCCAGACCAGACGCTGTACAATGATCATGCGGCGTCTGATCATGGTCTGACCGCCGCCGGTGCATTTTATTTTTATCCCCTGACCAAATAGGTTCGGGGATATAACTATCAGCCTGGCGTCCGTCCGTCCGTCCGCAAACAAAATTATGAGTCAGGCGTCCGTTCACATGTCCGTCCGTTCGTCCGTAGACACAACAGACAGATGCAAGCAATGCAGATAAGAATCAGACCTGTACAATTATTAAACGGCGTCTGATGAGGGTCTACAGGTTTGTAGACGGCATATGGGTCGGCGCAGACCCGGACAAGACGCTACACAACAATAATGCGGCGTCTGATCAGGGACTAATTGCCGACGGTGGTGTTTTTATCCCTAGTCTGAACATGTTCGGGGGGATATAGCGATCAGCCTGGCGTCATGCACTCAACCGTCTGTATAACAATAGACAGAACACAAAGGTGCAAACAGTGCAGATTTGAATCAGACGCCATACAATGATTATAAGGCGTCTGGATAGGGTCTACAGGTTTGAAGATGGCATATGCGACGACACAGACCATGCGACGTCTGATCATGGTCTGACCGCCGCCAGTGCGTTTTATTTTTTATCCCCTGACCAAATAGGTTCGGGGATATAACAATCAGCCTGGCGTCCGTCCGTCCGCAAACAAAATTGAGTCTGGCGTCCGTTCACATGTCCGTCCGTCGACACAACAGACAGATGCAAGCAATGCAGATTCGAATCAGACTTTAACAATTATTAAACGGCGTCTGATGAGGGTCTACAGGTTTGTAGACGGCATATGGGTCGGCGCAGACCCGGACAAGACGCTGCACAAAGGTAATGCGGCGTCTGATCAGGGACTCATTGCCGACGGTGGTGTTTTTTATCCCTAGTCTGAACATGTTCGGGGGATATAGCTATCAGCCTGGCATCATCCACCCGTCTGTGTGTATAACTATAGACGGAACACAAAGGTGCAAACATCGCAGTTCGGGATCAGAGCCCAGAAAATTATTATAAGGCATCCGATCAGGGTCTACAGGATTGTAGACGGCACAGACCCAGACCAGTAGCTATCAACCTGACGTCATCCACCCGTTAGTCTGTATGACAATAGACAGAACACAAAGGTGCAAACAGTGCAGATCGGTATCAGAGCCCAGACAAATATTATAAGGCGTCTGATCAGGGTCTACAGGGTTGTAGACAGCAGATGCGATGGCACAGACCCAGACCAGACGCTGTACAATGACCATGCGCATCAGATGTCATTGCACCTCAGTGTTGGGTAAAAGTCCCACCAAATTGGAAGCAATATCTCCAAAATGTCCTAAATAGTGTTGATGGGGATGTTATACCTCTAATCAAACAAACAAATCTTATTTATAAAAAAAAAAAAAAAAAATACAGAGACGGCTCTTTGGGGTGAGCTGGCTATGGGCTGGTTGATACATTTATTAAAAAAAAAAAAAAAAAGGTAAAGTTGGGGATGGGGGTTCAATAAAGGATAGATAGGCTGTAATAGTTATTTTAATCTTATGCAAAAGTACTGATTTTTTCATAAACAAAACACACCCATGTGTCATAGCACATTCTTTAATTTCTCCAAAATGGCTACTTTTCCATTGAAAACTTTTATATTTTTCTTATTTATACTCAGAACATAGGTCGTGGGTGCTGGTTGAGGCAGTTCTAACGAGTACCCACAACCTTGGTCTTGGTGCAGAAATAAGTAAAATAATGTATACCGGGTTCAGATAGATGTTCATTTCACAGACTTATGAACATGATCTTATTTCTGCATAAAAAGTATGTTATGGAAACTTGTTGGAAGACCCTCAGTGACATGCCCTAATGATTACCTACA
The DNA here is from genome assembly GCA_963580285.1 of Lucinisca nassula. Classification (NCBI taxonomy): domain Eukaryota; kingdom Metazoa; phylum Mollusca; class Bivalvia; order Lucinida; family Lucinidae; genus Lucinisca; species Lucinisca nassula. The sequence goes on from CAUZLF010000143.1 coordinate 291,380, forward strand.
AATACGTTTTTGTGCGAAAATAAGAAAAATAATACGTGGATACCCCCTCTTTTCTGGGGCTATGGTGGTTAAAAATACTTTCTCTGACCAACCCAAAACAGAAATTTTTGCTAACGAAAATATTTTGCTTACTTTGACACTTCATATTTTCAAAACGCAAAGAGAAACTATAATAAATTTAGTACCATTGGAAAGAAAATTTAATTTCCTAGAAACTTTACATTTACATAAATATTGTCAAATGTACAGAAAATACTAAAATAATCATTTTTGTAACATAAGGGTGAAAATCACACAAAAATGCCAATATCTCTGTTCAGATAAGACTGTCAGGCCTATCAGCCAGATATGGACTATTGGTTATTGATTTACCTATATCAGTGTTCCACACTGGTAAAGGCAAGCGCGCAGGGTAAGGAACAAACACACCGGATAAGGAAATTTTTCCGCTCAGGATAAAAAAGAAAATGGCGGAATGGTTATCACATGTGCAGGTTTGTTGTTGTTCTAGATCTCGTGTTGTGGTTACTAATCAATACGGCTGCTCACATTAGCTTCACGGAAGACACATATTATTCACAAATTTATATTCGATGGTCCGAATTCGACAGTTACATCCAGTCGAACGGAGAACCGGACACAGTGGAGCTACTCCACCGCGAAATCTCATTATTTTACATGAAACGCTCTTCTGGGAAGATGGCATGCACTTTTTTGTTTGTTCTAGACATACACATGATAACTCGGATTGTTGCAAATGCGATTTAAGGAAAATTTGAAATTAGAAGGCACACAGTGAGAAATCCTAGTTCAATTTTCAATACAACGCCCACGGGCAAGGAAATGGGTACAACGCATATGATAAGACACAAAATTTTCCGGGGAAAATGGTTGTTGTATGGTCGTAGCACTAGTAAATTTCCGTCTCAGATTAGGTTTTCCGATATTAATAATTAGTCCTACATAGTTTAAAGCACCAATTGTGACCTTTAGGAAACGTCCAAAGCCTGTGTACATTGTCTTGGCATGCGCATTGCTGTGGTTCTAGCAATTTAATCATCCCCTGTGGGGGATAGATGGATTGGGTTCTTCGCGATCATGAATTAGATAAAAGATGTATTTGTCAGTACAGTATTTCTGGTAGAAAATTGTATGCTTGTTCTTTTGGCTGAAAATAAGGTAGATAACTTCGCCAAATTAATGAGACATACCTATTACATGGTCATTAAAGGACCTGATATGATTTGGCTTCTTTTTGACCCTCACTCAAATCCTCTTCAGTGTGCGACGTTCCACTTGCTAACAGGCTTCGTTAATGGAAACATACACAGAAACGAGTTGTTTCGTCTTCAGATATTTTCAGAATAACTTGACGTTTGATGTGTCTGTATTGAGTTAATAAATTATGACGAAAATAGTAAGAAAAGTGTGATAAAAGTATACCCCTTCGAAAGTAAAAGACAATTGAAAGTGCCCTTAGAAACCCAGTTTCAAGTGGCGCATTAATATATCAGGTAGCACTGCTCATCGATAGTACACTAAGTGAGTCGTATCTTGTTACCCCACCCACTTGCGTTATCATGGAGATATACGACAAAATGAAAAAATACAGGATCAAAATGAAACAGATATCAAATTATTCCTTGGTTTCTAACTAAGAAAATGAGTAATAACAACATACCGGTATATTTAGCTTTACTATGAACGGAGTTATGGCAATTTTATGTTGACATTTCTGATAATGACCAAAATTAATTTATGAAAAAAATATATCTTAAGACAATTCCCCGGCAAAGAAAGACATTACCTCTCCAAATCACAGGTATATACCTAATCTATTCACAATGATCATTTAGCCTTTATTATCCCCAATTGCCAATTAGGACATTAAGACTATGAACAATAGTGTCGGGGGAACTGTCTTTTAAAGTGTCTGGGAACTAATTGCCAATTATAATTATCAGTAACATGTCATTCAACTATGAACAATAGTGTCGGGGAACTGTCTTCAAAAGTGTCGGGGAACTGTCTTCAAATGTGTCGGGGAACTGTCTCCAAAAACCGTGTCGGGGAACTGTCTTGTCGGGGAACTGTCTTGTTCCCATGTTAACATATAAAAACTTTATCTGTATACAAAATATAAAATATGTACAGGCAAGGCTAGGCTGTTATATTTTGAAAGCCATAAAGGTGACAAATTTTGCAATTTTGGTCAAACTCAGCTGGGGGTAGGGGTAAAGTCATGGTAAAAACATACCTTGATTGTGAATGACCAAACATTTTATTGATTTGTTTTTCTTTGAAACTGTATCTTTTCATATAACTTCCTTTGGCTATCAATCACCATAAAGCATTTATGAAACAAATATTCCGGGTGTGTGTGTGTGTGTGGGGGGGGGGGGGGGCAGATATAATTGGTTATCTTAACAGGCCGCCTTTGTACGCAGTTCGTCGTCGGATACAGGCAAATATTGTTTGTTTGATTTGAGGTTTAACGTCCCCGTCAACACTGTAAAAGTCATTTTGGAGACGTTGCTTCCAATTTTGTAGGACTTTTACCCGACACTGAGATGAAACGACATCGCAAGCCCTGCCGCTCAATGAAACAATAGGGTTTATAAGCATGGGCGGCTCGACTCGCACTGCTTTGCCTGGGCAGGCTTAGCTCCTCTAAGCAGTTTACCAGTATTCGTGTGTGGGTCGGTTTCAGCTCTGCGTGGAAGCATCATGCAGCCCATCTATTTCTAAAGCCCCGATGGGCAAGGCAAATATTAAAGTATGTACATGTATTAGTAACTGAATGATTATGCCGGCCTCGGTAGCTCAGTCGGGTTCGCGTCTGTTGGTGATCAGGAGGGCACGGGTTCGACACCTTCCGGGGTCGGCAACATTCTTTCGTGGAGATTGAACATGAAACCTTTTCTACAGTCATTCTCTCCCTTCCGCTGATTCAAGAAGGGCAGTTGTCAGTTTCTGGCGAAAGACTTTACAGTGAACTGGTTAACCGCTAACGTATAAGCATGTCCAGGAAAAGTGTGGATAGGAAAACTGACCGGCTCAAAAATGACCTTAAATAGTGTTGACAGTGCCGTTAAACTCTAAAACAAACAAACAAACCAAGAGGCATTACTGAAAACAAACCCAAAACATTTAAATGTTAATTTGCACAGGACATTATATTAGCCTTGCCAAGTTGTCCTACCCTATATTTTTACGGACCACATTCTCATTGGCCGAATTCTCCTAAGTCAAATCGTCCTGGCCAAATCGTCCTAGATTCATAGTGTATGTGTGTGTGTGGGGGGTGGGGGGTGGGGGGCTCGTACATTGCTAGAACCAGAGCAATGCATATGCCAAGACAATGCACAAAAACTTTGAACATTTCCTAAAGATCACAACTGGTGCTTTAAACTATGTAGGACTAATTATTAATATCGGAAAACCTAATCTGAGATGGAAATTTCCTAGTGCTACGACCATACAACAACCATTTTCCCCGGAATATTTTGTGTCTTATCATATGCGTTGTACCCATTTCCTTGTCCGTGGGCGTTGTATTGAAAATTGAACTAGGATTTCTAACTGTGTGCCTTCTAATTTCAAATTTTCCTTAAATCGTATTTGCAACAGTCCGATTTATTATGTGTATGTCTACAACCAACAAAAAAGTGCATGCCATCTTCCCAGAAGAGGGTTTCATGTAAAATAATGAGATTTCGCGGTGAAGTAGCTCAACTGTGTCCGGTTCTCCGTTTGACTGGATGTAACTGTCGACTTCGGACCATCGAAGATAAATTTGTGAATAATATGTGTCTTCCGTGAAGCTTATGTGAGCAGCCGTATTGATAAGTAACATTACCAAGAGATCTAGAACAACAACAAACCTGCACATGTGATACCCATTCCGCCATTTTCTTTTTTATCCTGAGCGGAAAAATTTCCTTATCCGGTGTGTTTGTTCCTTACCCTGCGCGCTTGTCTTTACCAGTGTGGTGTTCTGTTAAGATGCTGTATTGGATAATTTTCTGAGTGGTAAAGGGTTAAACAATATTTTATTTCTAGCAAACATCATGTACAATTAAATACATTGGAACTGACAAATACGATCTGACAGTAAGCCTGAGGCTTATAAATATAATCTCCTGAAACAAACTGATTTACGTTATATTTGACTGATATGACTGAACATATTGAGTAAATTGGTTGTGACTGAGACAAACAACCAGACAGATAGAAGGACAGGCAGACAAAGTGACTGACAAACAGACAAACGGACAGACAGTTAGACAAATAAACATACTGATACCCACTCCAACTGACTTCAATGTCACATGACCGTTGAGAGAGAGAGAGAGAGACTATAAGCCATTAACCCTTTTTGTACCAAATGGAATCTTTCTCCTTATATATAGCAGTAGTCCATTTCAAAATTTTAGGGTGTCAGGTTGTTTTCTTCAAAATTTATATGGAAAATGGCTGAATGTTTTGCAAACAGTGTAGGCCCTGATCAGATGTCGCGTTCTACGGCGTCTGATCTGGGCCTCCACTATTTGCCACTTAGTACTTACCCCTTTTGGGGTTTCCGGTACCACATGGGTTAATGTAAGGGCTGGGCAGGTTAACCTTTAGCATGCTGAATTAATTTTTTTATCGATACTCCGTCCCACTGAATTGTTTTTTAGCTCACCTGTCACGTAGTGACAAGGTGGGCTTTTGTGATCACTTTTCGTCCGTCGTCAGTGCGTGTGTGCGTGCGTGTGTGTGTGTGTGTGTGTGTGTGTAAACTTTTTCTTCAAATGACATCTCCTCCTAAACCACTGATCAGATTTTGACCAAACTTCACAGCAATGATCCTTAGGTGGTCCCCTTTCAAAATTGTTCAAATGGTTCCGGTCCATTGCACATCTGGGTCACAGGAGCTAAAAATAGATTTTTTAAATGAAAACTTTAAAAATCTTCTTCTCTGAAACCGCAAGTCCCAGGTCTTTGATATTTGGTATGAAGCTTCATCTAGTGGACCTCTACCAAGATTGTTCAAATTAAAGCCCTGGGGGCCAAAATGCCCCCGCCCCGGGGGCCTTTGGTTTTACATAGGCTTATATAGGGAAAATCATTAAAAAATCTTCTTCTCTGAAACCACAAGGCCCAGGTCTTTAATATTTGGTGTGAAGCTTTACCTGGTGGACCTCCACTAAGATTGTTCAAATTATAGCCTTAGGGCCAAAAATGCCCCCGCCCCGGGGGCCTTTGGTTTTACATAGGCTTATACAGGGAAAATCTTTAAAAATCTTCTTCTCTGAAACCGCACGGCCCAGATCTTTGATATTTGGTGTGAAGCTTCATCTAGTGGACCTCTACCAGGATTGTTCAAATTAAAGCCCTGGGGGCCAAAATGCCCCCGCCCCAGGGGCCTTTGGTTTTACATAGGCTTATATGGGGAAAATCATTAAAAAATCTTCTTCTCTGAAACCACAAGGCCCAGGTCTTTAATATTTGGTGTGAAGCTTTACCTGGTGGACCTCTACTAAGATTGTTCAAATTATAGCCTTAGGGCCAAAAATGCCCCCACCCCGGGGGCCTTTGGATTTACATAGGCTTATACAGGGAAAATCTTTAAAAATCTTCTTCTCTGAAACCGCACGGCCCAGATCTTTGATATTTGGTGTGAAGCTTCATCTAGTGGACCTCTACCAAGATTGTTCATATTATAGCCCTGGGGGCCAAAATGCCCCCGCCCCGGGGCCTATGGTTTTACATAGGCTTATATAGGGAAAATCATTAAAAAATCTTCTTCTCTGAAACCACAAGGCCCAGGTCTTTAATATTTGGTGTGAAGCTTTACCTAGTGGACCTCTACTAAGATTGTTCAAATTATAGCCTTAGGGCCAAAAATGCCCCCGCCCCGGGGGCCTTTGGTTTTACATAGGCTTATACAGGGAAAATCTTTAAAAATCTTCTTCTCTGAAACCGCACGGCCCAGATCTTTGATATTTGGTGTGAAGCTTCATCTAGTGGACCTCTACCAGGATTTTTCAAATTATAGCCCTGGGGGCCAAAATGCCCCGCCACAGGGGCCTTTGGTTTTACATAGGCTTATATAGGGAAAATCATTAAAAAATCTTCTTCTCTGAAACCACAAGGCCCAGGTCTATAATATTTGGTGTGAAGCTTTACCTGATGGACCTCTACTAAGATTGTTCAAATTATTACCTAAGGGCCAAAAATGCCCCCACCCTGGGACCCTTTGGTTTTACATAGGCTTATACAGGGAAAATCTTTAAAAATCTTCTTCTCTGAAACCCCACGGCCCAGATCTTTGATATTTGGTGTGAAGCTTCATCTAGTGGACCTCTACCAAGATTGTTCAAATTATAGCCCTGGGGGCCAAAATGCCCCCGCCCCGGGGGCCTATGGTTTTACATAGGCTTATATAGGGAAAATCATTAAAAAATCTTCTTCTCTGAAACCAGCAGGCCCACGTCTTTAATATTTGGTGTGAAGCTTTACCTGGAGGACCTTTACTAAGATTGTTCAAATTATAGCCTTTTGGCCAAATTATAGCCTTTGGGCCAAAAATGCCCCCGCCCCGGGGGCCTTTGTTTTTACATTGACTTATACAGGGAAAATCTTTAAAAATCTTCTCTGAAACCGCAAGGCCTAGATCTTTGATATTTGGTGTGAAGCTTCATCTAGTGGACCTCTACCAAGATTTTTCAAATTATAGCCCTGGGGGCCAAAATGCCCCCGCCCCAGGGGCCTATGGTTTTACATAGGCTTATATAGGGAAAATCATTAAAAAATCTTCTTCTCTAAAACCAGCAGGCCCACGTCTTTAATATTTGGTGTGAAGCTTTACCTGGAGGACCTTTACTAAGATTGTTCAAATTATAGCCTTTGGGCCAAAAATGCCCCCGCCCCGGGGGGCTTTGGTTTTACATAGGCTTATACTGGGAAAATCTTCTTCTCTGAAACCACAAGGCTCAGATCTTTGATATTTGGTGTGAAGCTTCATCTAGTGGACCTCTTTCAAGATTGTGCAAATTATAGCCCTGGGGCCGAAAATGGCCCCACCCTTTGGTTTTTCATAGCCCTTTAAAGGGAAACCTTTAAAAATCTTCTTCTCTGAAACCACAAGGCCCAGGTCTTTGATATTTGGTATGAAGCTTCACCTAGTGGACCTCTACCAAGATTGTTCAAATTATAGCCCTGGAGCCAAAAGTGCCCCCGCCTAGGGGGCCTTTGGTTTTACCTAAGCTTATGTAGGGGAAATCTTTAAAACTTTTCTTCTCTGACACCGCAAGGCCCAGATCTTTGATATTTGGTGTGAAGCTTAATCTAATGGACCTCTACCAAGATTGTTCAAATTATAGCCCTGGGGCCAAAAATGCCCCCGCCCCGGGGGCCTTCGGTTTTACATAGGCTTATATAGGGAAAATCTTTAAAGAAACTTCTTCTCAGAAACTGCAAGGCCAAGGTCTTAGATATTTGGTGTGAAGCTTCATCTATTGGACCTCTATCAAGATTGTTCAAATTATAGCCCTAGGACCAAAAATGCCCCCACCCTGGGACCCTTTGGTTTTTCATAGTCTTATAGGGAAAATATTTAAATTCTTCTTCTCTGATACCACAAGGCCCTGCTCTATGCCATTTGATATGAAGCTTCAACTAGTAGACCTCTACCAAGATTGTTAAAATTATAGCCCTAGGGCCAAAAATACCCCCACCCCGGGGCCTTTGGTTTTACATAGGCTTATACAGGGAAAATCTTAAAAAAATCTTCTTCTCTGAAACCGCAAGGCTCAGATCTTTGATATTTGATGTGAAGCTTCATGTAGTGGACGTCTACCAAGATTGTTCAAATTATAGCCCTAGGGCCAAAAATACCCCCACCCCGGGGCCTTTGGTTTTACATAGGCTTATACAGGGAAAATCTTAAAAAAATCTTCTTCTCTGAAACCGCAAGGCTCAGATCTTTGATATTTGGTGTGAAGCTTCATGTAGTGGACCTCTACCAAGATTGTTCAAATTATAGCCCTGGGGCTAACAATGCCCCCGCCCCGGGTGCCTTCGGTTTTACATATGCTTATAGAGGGAAAATCTTTAAAATCTTCTTCTCTGAAACCGCAAGGCCCAGCTCTTTGATATTTGGTGTGAAGCTTCACCTAGTGGACCTCTACCAAGATTGTTCAAATTATAGCCCTGGGGCCAAAAATGCCCCTGCCCCGGGGGCCTTTGGTTTTACATAGGCTTATACAGGGAAAATCTTTAAAAATCTTCTTCTCTGAAACCGCAAGGCTGAGATCTTTGATATTTGGTGTGAATCTTCATCTAGTGGACCTCTACCAAGATTGTTCAAATTATAGCCCTGGGGCCAAAAATGCCCCCATCCTCAGGGCCCTTTGGTTTTTCATATGCTTATAGTATTATAGGGAAAATGTTTAAAAATCTTCTTCTCTGAAACCACAAGGCTCAGGTCTATGATATTTGGTATGAAGCTTCACCTAGTATAGCCCTGTGGCCAAGAATGTACTAGAGACACTGATTCTCAGGTGAGCGATCCAGGGCCCTCTGGGCCCTCTTGTATCAAATACTACCATTTTCAGCAACTTTTAACACGCAAAAACCCAAATTTATAATTGATTTCTCCACCATTCAAAGCATATGGAAAACGAAAGTAGCCTACTGTCACTCAGCTGACTGAGTCGAAAAATCGTTTAAAACACCCTTTCAGAGTGTATTTTGGGCTCGATTAGATCAAGTTCGTCAAAAAGTAGCGATTTCCTAAAAAAAATTGCATCCTTACCCAGAAAACCCGAAGAAAATCCATCCAAAAACATCGAAACGGCAAGTTTTTTTTTTCATCGATGCCCGGATGTTATTTGATACCGAAATGCCAAACCGCACCGAAAAACGAGAGTTCCTCCTTTAACTATGAGTCGCACCATGCACACCAGTCAATTTCGGCGCACGATTGCGCCTACAGCATGGCGCCGTTACATTTTCACGGGCGCACGAATGCGCCTACAGCATGCTAAAGGTTAAACAAATCTAAATACTGTAAAATCTTGCACTTGCGAAGGTGCCAAAAATTTAAAAGAATTCCACCGTTTTACGCTGTAATTAACACTTTATATCTCCCACTGTCTTGAAGCAAAACAACAGTTGACGGCCAGGGCTTTCCCCGTTCTATTTTTAGAACCGGAAGTACATCACGAAAAAAGCTCCTATAGGTCATTTTGGGGACGTTTCTTCCAATTTTGTTGGACTTTAACCCGACATTGAGATGAAATGACATCTCAAGCCCTGTCACCCAATGAAACCAATAAGGTTTATAAGCATGGGCTCGCACCGCCAGAGGCGGTTTTAACCAGTTTAAATGGCCCCAGTCAATACTCGTTGTGGTCGATTTCTTGTGTATGAATGTCATTTGACGTGTCATCGGTAACAATTCAACAACCGCTTTGACTGGGCAGACTTAGATCCTCTGAGTGGTTTACCAGAATTTGTGTGCAGTCGATTCAGCTCTGCGTGGAAGCATCGTACAGATCATTTATTTCTTCAAGCCCCAATTGGCAGGGGCCACACTGAGCTTGTGGCTCAGTGGTTAGTGCATGATGGTAAATGAATGTTGTTTGACGTGTCACGAGTGTCGCCATTATTAATTATCCCCACGTTTTTCAACGAAAAAGTGGGGATACATGTATTGTTATCTCGTCCGTCCGTCTGTCTGTCTGTCCGGCTATCTCCTCCTAAACCGTTAGCCGGAATTCAACCAAATTTGGTATGCGAGTTGCTTACATGAATGGCTTGCGCAAGAGCACATTTTTTTTGTCCCCGCCCCCAGGGGCCCTGGGGAGGGGTAAAAAGGTCAAATTTTGACCTAATGTGGAGAAAACGTGGGGATTTGCGATGGCTTGCCATCGACTGCGCGCTCTAGTTCTGATTCAGGCCAGTTCCTAGAAATACAGGAACACACTGGTAATTACCGGAACACACACCAAAAATTATTTTGGGGCTAATTTTGGTGAAAATTAAACGAACAACAAAAAAAATCGCGACTGGCCAGATATAAGTCCACTTAGGGTGAACTTGGGTTGACGCGCTAGTGTATTGAGAATTTAACTAGTGTCGATTATAAGTCGACTTGACTGCACTGGCCCCCGCCCATCGGGGCTTGAAGAAATAGTTGGGCTGCATGATCCTTCCACGCAGAGCTGAAACCGACCCGCACAAGAGTACTGGTAAACCACTTAGTAGATCTAAGCCAGCCCAGGCAAAGCGGTGCGAGTTGGCCCGTCCATGCTTATAAACCCTATTGGTTTCATTGGGCAGCAGGGCTTGAGATGTCATTTCATCACAATGTTGGGTAAAAGCCCTACAAAATTGGAAGCAACGTCTCCAAAATGACCTTAACAGTGTTGACGGGAACGTTAAACCTCAAATCAAACAAAAACGTAAAGTGACTATACACTATATCATGATCCCTGCCACCTAGAAGTCTGAATATGTTCATGCGTATACAGTTATTGCGCATGCGCCAACCAGACACACAGGCGGATCAGTACATGTGACAAATAACCGTGCAGCAGAACTCAATTTGACTGTGCATCAAAATATCAGCACCCAGCGCTTGAAACAAGAATACTCAACGTTTATGCTTCCAAAGTTCCTTACTGAGCACTACAGAAATCAATTAATGCTCATTACTGCTGAGCATAATACTCATCAAATTCGTGCTCACTACATTAGCACAGGTAGGAGGCAACTGAACAGACCGCGCCTTTGCGCTACCTGGTCGCCCGCCAATTACAGGAAACATAACAAACTCCATTTCATATCCTTCTCTGTAGATCTACACTGTTTGCAAAGATATGAGTTGTCATGAACAGCAGGATAAGAGTTAACAAGTACAGCCCAGCAATACATGTACATGTACAGTAAAACCTGTCATAGTGGCCACCTCTATTAAGCAAGCAACCTGTCTTAAGCAAGCGTGCCTTCAGTTCCCAAAGAAGGAAAATGCATTAAAATTTACCTGTATTAAGCAAGCACCTGTCCTTAGCAAGCACATTTTGATCATTTTGATCATCCCTTAGGTGCATGCTTAATACTGGTTGGACTGTAGTTGTATAAAGAGGTTGCAGTTTAATTGCAGCCGCTTTTCCTTTCCTCAGGCATGATGTGCATGTAATCCTATGTGGTATACATTCTTTCAAAAGCATAATCAAATGTACATGCATAGCAAGCTGGCAAGGCTACAGGTTTCCCTCCCGTTATGAAGTAACCTCGTATCATCTGCATGTACATGTCTGCAATCAGAAAAGCCTGGTCAGCACACCTGAGCCTAGCCTGCCTGATTCTAGCTTGGCTTTGAGCCTAGCCTACCTGAGCCTAGCCCACTTGAGCCTAGCCTGCCTCAGCCTTTGCTGGTTGCCTAGTGATAAGTATCCTCATCTCATATGATTGTACAGTGAAACTTCTTTAACTCAACACTTAAAACTGACAAAATCTACATCGGAAAATGTTGTCTGCTTATGTCGTCTGCTGAATCTTCTTGCAAACTTTTTAAAATATTTTTTGCATAGAAGTACACAGTGTGAACCCAGATCAGACTGCTCCTAGAGGAGCAGTCTGATCTGGGTTCACACTGTTTGCAAAAATGAGTTGTAAAGTAACTGGCAGACGACAAAGCAGACGACAATTGTCGTGATTGGGTTAAACACAAGCTTGTTTACCATGGCTTATATGAACTTATTCTTGAGTCCACAGAGAATTCTTCCATATACATGTATATTCAGGTTAAATTTTTTTCTGATTTTATGTTGAAAATGTGTGATGTGTGTGTACTCATTAGAATTGCCTCAATGAGGCAATTCTAATGAGTACACAACATGCCTTCATTTTATAGAAGGAAAAAAGAGACCCTTCAGTGATCCCCATTATGCCTCATATAGTTGTAGTTGGGACTACCTATTTCAAACAAATTTTCTTGGTCCCAATGTATTCAATTTATTGAAGTTTTGGCTTTTGTTTGTTTGTATTGGAGTTTAAGGGCCCAGTCAGTGAGAGTTTGAGTTTTACGTCCCACCAACAGCTAAGGTCATACGGAGACGGGACCTCGGTTTAAAGACTCATTCGAAAGTCTGGAGATGCCCGGGA
>CAUZLF010000144.1:0-27617 GCA_963580285.1 Lucinisca nassula
ATGAAAAACCAAAGGGTCCCTGGGGTGGAGGCATTTTTGGCCCAAGGGCTATAATTTGAACAATCTTGAAAGAGGTCCTCTAGATGAAGCTTCACACCAAATACCAAAGATCTGGGCCTTGCGGTTTCAGAGAAAAGGATTTTTAAAGATTTTCCCTGTACAAACCTATGTAAAACCAAAGGCCCGCAGGGCGGGGGTATTTTTGGCCCCAAGGCTATAATTTGAACAATCTTAGTAAAGGTCCACCAGGTAAAGCTTCACACCAAATATTAAAGACCTGGGCCTTGTGATTTCAGAGAAGAAGATTTTTTAATGATTTTCCCTATATAAGCCTATGTAAAACCATAGGCCCCCACGGCGGGGGCATTTTGGCCCCCAGGGCTATAATTTGAACAATCTTGAAAGAGGTCCATTAGATGAAGCTTCACGCCAAATATCAAAGATCTGGGCCTTGCGGTTTCAGAGAAGAAGATTTTTAAAGATTTTCCCTGTATTCCCTATGTAAAACCAAAGGCCCCCAGCGCGGGTATTTTTGGCCCAAAGGCTATAATTTGAACAATCTTAGTAGAGGTCCACCAGGTAAAGCTTCACACCAAATATTAAAGACCTGGGCCTTGTGTTTTCAGAGAAGAAGTTTTTTTAATGACTTTCCCTATATAAGCCTATGTAAAACCATAGGCCCCCGACCCGGTGGCATTTTGGCCCCCAGGGCTTTAATTTGAACAATTTTGAAAGAGGTCCAATAGATAAAGCTTCATACCAAATATCAAAGAACTGGGCCTTGCCGTTTGAGAGAAGAAGATTTTTAAAGATTTTCCCTGTATAAGCCTATGTAAAACCAAAAAGCCCCCGGGGCGGGGGCATTTTTGGCCCCAAGGCTATAATTTGAACAATCTTGAAAGAGGTCCACTAGATTAAGCTTCATACCAAATATCAAAGCTCTGGGCCTTGCGGTTTGAGAGAAGAAGATTTTTAAAGATTTTTCCCTGTATAAGCCTATGTAAAACCAAAGGCCCCTGGGGCGGGGGCATTTTTGGCCCCAAGGCTATAATTTGAACAATCTTAGTAGAGGTCCACCAGGTCGAGCTTCACACCAAATATTAAAGACCTGGGCCTTGTGGTTTCAGAGAAGAATATTTTTTAATGATTTTCCTTGTATAAGCCCATGTATAACCAAAGGCCCCCGGGGCGGGGGCATTTTGGCCCCAGGGCTATAATTTGAACAATCTTGGTAGAGGTCCACTAGATGAAGCTTCATACCAAATATTGAAGACCTGGGCCTTGCGGTTTCAGAGAAGAAGATTTTTAAAGATTTTCCCTGTATAAGTCTATGTAAAACCAAAGGCCCCCGGGGCGGGGGCATTTTGGCCCCCAAGGCTATAATTTGAACAATCTTAGTAGAGGTCCACCAGGTAAAGCTTCACACCAAATATTAAAGACCTGGACCTTGTGGTTTCAGAGAAGAAGATTTTTTAATGATTTTCCTATAAAAGCCTATGTAAAACCAAAGGCCCCGGGGCGGGGGCATTTTGGCCCCCAGGGCTATAATTTGAACAATCTTGGTAGAGGTCCACTAGATGAAGCTTCATACCAAATATCGATGACCTGGGCCTTGCGGTTTCAGAGAAGAAGATTTTTAAAATTTTGTTTTAAAAAATCTATTTTTAGCTCCTGTGACCCAGATGTGCAATGGACCGGAACCATTTGAACAATTTTGAAAGGGGACCACCTAAGGATCATTGCTGTGAAGTTTGGTCAAAATCCGATCAGCGGTTTAGGAGGAGATGTCATTTGAAGAAAAAGTTTACGCACACACACACACACACACACGCACTGACGACGGACGACGGACGAAAAGTGATCCCAAAAGCTCACCTTGTCACTACGTGACAGGTGAGCTAAAAATGGACTTTCAGTCTTGTAACATCAGTTGAAGAAGTGCTTATTGCCGCGGGGTAACTGTGTGGAAAAAAGAAGGTAAGGCCAGATATTTATTGAACGACCCTCGTCAAATAAGGCTGACCATTAATGCTCTAGTGTTTTCGGTATCTTTGTTTGGCAAATCCGATGAAGACAAGTTTGTGGTTTTATTTGACCGGCATTTCCTGCACACAAATGTTTCTATATGCAAACAGTTCAATGCCCGTTTATAGATTTATGACCCCTTGATGGTTTCGAACCTTATGTCACGTGATCATTACGGTTGGTGATAAATTGCAATGACCAAAAAGTTTTTTGCGCAACATTAACGTTCAGTGCCAAGATTCAAAACCTATTGGCCAGATGAAATGGTAAAATATACCTTTGCAACTTTTGTGTTGCTTTAGTTATGTTCAGCAGTACATTTATTGTCTAGTTCTGTTGAGAATTAAACAAAACATGAGTACAACCTATTACGGAAACACTCCTATACATATACATTGTTAACTTGACCGCCGAAAAAACTAAAGTTTTAAGATGAAAAATTGTGATATTTTTCTTCTTTCTGCTCAAAATATAGATTGTGTGTACTTGTTAGAACCGCCTCATCGAGGCGGTTTTAACGAGTACCCACAATCTATATTTTAGAGCAGAAATAAGAAAAATAAGGTTTACGCCTGTAAATCCCAGTTTTACAATATAAAACTTGGGGTCAAGGGAGTCAGCATTATATAGGCGTGTTTTCGTGATGCACATTGCAGCGGCTATACGAAACCATTTCACAACCGTTTAATTAACACCCGTTGAAAAAATATTTTACATAAAGAAAAGTGGGGTAGGAGGTGTGGGGTTTTGTTTTGATTGTTTGTTTGTATTGGAGTTTAACGGCCGAGTCAACACTATATAGGTCATTTTTAAGCCGGTCAGTTTACCTATCCAACTTTTCCTGGGCAGGCTTGAGCTTATTCGTAAGCGGTTATCCAGTACACTGCACATTTTTTTTCGCCAGAAACTGACAACTGCCCTTCTTGAATCAGCGGAAGAGAGAGAATGACTGTAGAAAAGATTTCATGATCAATCTCAACGAAAGAATGTTGCCGACCCCGGAAGGTATCGAACCCGCGTCCTCCTGGTCACCAGTCAGACGCGCATACGACTGAGCTACCGAGGCCGGCGTGGGGTAATTGTATCGTTTCCTGATCATTGCCTTCACTTCTATTTTAAAAGAGCGTTAATTATATTTCTTTTCTTGCTGAACAAAATTATCATATATTGGATGAGCTCGTTTGAACTGCACACTCAGGCGGAGGCGGTTGTGACGAGCCATACAATCATCGGGCCATGCAAAATAAGTTATAACAATATCACTCGTTTTTTTTTTTTTTTTGTTTGTTTTTTCAAACGAGAAAAAAAAAGCTAGAAACATGAAAATAAAAAAAAATCTGAAAAAAAAAAAAAAAAAATCACTGAGTCCTAAGAGAAATAAGCTATTCCGGTATAGAAATTCGCAACAAGGAGAAGGCTTGAATTTGGCGAATCAATACCCATCAAGAAAACACACCCCATTGGGCACCACTTTTATATGGTAAAATTGGGATTTACAGGGGTAGACCGCATTTTTCTTATTTCTGCTCTAAAATATATTTTGAGCAAAAATGGGAAAAATATCACAATTTTTCATCTTAAAATTTTTGTGTTATTTTTCGCTGGTAAAATATGCAATATATTTGTATAGGCGTATTTTCATATTGTTAATATACATATACACAACCAAAATGCATATGCGTGTACCTCTCTCATCCGATCTTGTATGTTAATACCGAACATATGTTTTACATGTGTTTCATTAATACAGTATATTTATGAACATATTTTATTTGCCATATTTGCATTTTTAATGAAATAAATGTCAAATTGTCAAAAAACTGAAACACAAACATTTCATGAATTATAACAATTTGGGGATTTTAGTGAAAAGATATTTGTAGCAAATGGGTTATTTAATAGCTCGTGGTTACGAAAGTCCGGGGGTGATGTTACTATATTATGCCAAGCGCCGGCGTTCGCACGGCGTCCGATTTTGGTTAGAGTATACACGTACCCACAAGCTCTTGGTTGTTAAATTGAAATCTATTTTTAGATTACGATAACAGACCCGCATGAAAAAGTGCATTCTTTCATATCTCCATAATGGCTACTTTTCCGATGAAAATTTGCGATATTTTTCTTATTCATCACAGAAATACGCCTATATAATTTTGACCCCCTTGAACCCCACTTTTATGTAGTAAAACTGGGGTTACAGGGGTAAACCTTATTTTTCTTATTTCGGCTCTAAAATATAGATTGTGAGTTCTCGTTAGAACCGCCTCACCGAGGCGGTTTTAACGAGTACCCACGATCTATATTTTGAGCAGAAATGAGTACCCACGATCTATATTTTGAGCAGAAATAAGAAAAATATCACAATTTTTTATCTTAAAATTTCCGTTTTTTCGGCGGTATAGTTTACAATGTATTTGCCTAGGCGTGTTTTCGTAATGTATTTGCATAGGCGTGCTTTCGTAATGTATACCCCAAACATAGGTTGTGGGTGCTCGAGTGCCCACAACCTATGTCTAGGAACAGAAATAAGCAAACTAATGTATACCCCTGTAAACCCTAGTTTTCTCTATATAAAGTGGGGCTTAGAAGGATGTTCATTTCACGGACTTGTTTAAGAGATGAATCAACTAAATAGGAGGGAAAAGACTTGAACCCATCAAACAACCTACGTCACAGTTACGTCATGTATTTCGTTTTTGCCAATCGCTCTCTGATGGCAGTGTTGTTTAGATTTTGTTTGTTTGATTTGAGGTTTAACGTCCCCGTCAACACTGTAAAGGTCATTTTGGAGAGGTTGCTTCCAGTTTTGTGGGACTTTTACCGACATTGAGATGAAATGACATCTAAAGCCCTGTCGTCCAATGAAACCAATAGGGTTTATAAGCATGGACGGTCCGAATCGCACCGCTATGCCTGGGCAGGCTTGGATCCACTAAGCGATTTGCCACTACTCGTGTGCGGTTTCAGCGTGGAAGCATCATGCAGCCCATCTATTTCTTCAAGCCCTGATGGGTGGGGGCGGTCCGACTGAGCTATCGAGGCCGGCTTTCACGTGATGGTAAACTGCAAGCTCTACATGTGGCACAGTGGTTAGAGTGTTGGCCTCTCAACCAGAAGACCGCGAGTTTAAATCCCGGCTGAAGTTTTTCTTTCAGTTTTTTTTTTTAAAAAAAAAACTTGATGAAAACATGTTTTTTTTTTCTTAAAACTTGATGAAAACATGTAAACAGTTATTCTGTCGCGGTTTATTTTTGTTAAAGTTCGTCTTTGAATGTGTGTTTTGCTCATATGGTTTTGTTTTTGAAAGCCATTAGCAATTTTGTGGGAAAGTAGCTGTCCTTTTGGCTTTCCGCTATTTATGCTTCCAAAAGGGTCTAGTTATTTCATGATCGTGTTTCTTTCCCTTTGTTATCTCTGGTGGGAGGTGTGGGTTAATTGTATCGATTCCTGATCGTTGCCTTCAATTCTATTTTGCAACTTTTTAGATTAATTTTTATTTAAAAATGCAAAGACTTAAAACAGGATTTCTTGTTCATTTGTTCTTAGAGGGTTTTTTTCGGTTCACTTTCAAATGCTGCAGTCTGTTTAGCTCTTTTCTCAATAAAAACATTGCTTTTTGGGGCAAAAAGTTTTTTTTAATATAAATATTTCTTGTTTAGTGGTTCTTAGGGATACAGTCTGTTTCTCTTTTAATTGCTGCAGCCTGTTTGGCTATTTAACTAAAGAAAATGTCATATTTGGTCAAAAAATGCGAAATTGAAATTTTATTTTTATCCTCGCGCTTTTCAAAGGATAGGCGGGGATCACTTCATACCCCCCTGTTCGTCGTCCGTCCGTGCGACCGTCTCTGCCTCTAGACAATTTAAGCTAGAAAATCTAACTTTTCACAGCCAATAGCCCTTTGGCTGTGGATGACAAGAATTATTCAGAATTTTGATATGACCCCGGGCAGGGGTCGGGGCCCAACACTGCCAGAGGGGTCAATCTCATTTTGTACAAATATAGTCATGTTGGATATCAAATCGAAGGTAATGAAGAGTTGAATACAGTGTTGTGAAAATGTAGCCTCATGGGGCTGTTTTAACGGGCATTCACAATCTATGTTTGAAGCATAAATGTAAAAAATATATCAATGCTCAAAATAGTGTATGCATGGTGGTACTAGCTTGTACCCGCAATCTGTTTTTGGATCGATTGCTTATCAGATGACCCAAAGTTACTAACTATAGGAGCTTTCCGCCTGCTCATGACCACAGGGATATACAATGTACATTATTTTTTCTTATGTTGATCTTATTTTGAAAAGCTACTCGTTTTTTTCAGCAAACATATTAACGTAAAGTTCTATCTTAACTAAGCAACGAAATCGTAAGTTTTTTTACAGCTTGACACTGGTTTGGAGACGTAAAAGTGAAGTCACGTATATCCTAGTCACTTCAGCTCTCATGGTACTGATGGGGACTTGAGGTTATCTGGGTGCGTATCTGCATATCCCACCAAGCCACGCCGGCGATTTCAGTCTCTTTTTGTCCATTAAATCTCTCAGGTGGTCATATTTTCTGTAACTGGAAAAGTAGTAAAATACAGTAAGATTCCGCTATTTAGACCATCTACATGTTAAATTAAGTCCAATTCTGCTTTAAAAAGCTTACTTAGTAAGTTGCAGTTATTCTTTCTTTGTATTTTCTGCATACAGTGTCCTCTGGTCAGAGATCACCTTTGGGACTGTTCAAAAGTGGTCTTAAAGACAGTCCCAAAGGTGGTCTTAATATAGGAATTTTTCTGTAATTAAACCATGTCGTACTGAAAAGTACAGCAAAATTGCATTTCCCCGACAGGTAGTTCGCTCAAACAAATCCTGGACATCATGAAAAATGCAATTTTATAGAAAAAGTAAGCGTTTCTTTCCGCTTAAAAGATGAAACATTTATGTGCCCCGCCTATCGGGGCTTGGAGAAATAGATTGGACGGCATGGTGCCCCGCAGAGCTGAAACCGACCGAACTTGGGTACTGGCAAACGACTAAGAATGTCGATTCGGGCCTCTCATTAAACCCTAGCGGTTTCCTTGGGTCCGTTCAGCTCAATGTTGTGTGGGTAAAAGTCCCACAAAATCGGGAAGCACCGTATCAGAAATGACATAAATAATGTTGACGGAGACGTAAAACCTCAACATTCTTGTTTGTTTGTTTGTATTGCAATTTAACGGCCCTTTCAACACTATTTAGGTCATTTTTGAGCCAGTCAGTATACCTATCTACACATTTCCTGGTCAGGCGTATACGTAAGCGGTTAACCAGAACAGTGCAACATTCTTTCGCAAGAAACTGACAACTGCCCGTCTTGAATCAGCGGGAGGGAACGAATGACCGTAGAAAAGATTACATGATTAATCTCCACAAAAGAATGTTGCCGACCCCGGCAGGTGTCGGATCCGCGTCCTCCTGATCACCAGTCGGACGCGCATCCGACTCAGCTACCGCGGCCGGCTTCGAAATTGTTGCGGCACGTTAGAACATGTACAGTCTAAATGATCTCAGACAAGCTGTTTGACATCACGTTAACAATTCTATGCTATCAACACCCCTGTAAAGCCTATTTTATACTGGATGAAATATTATTATTCATATTTCTGCTCCAAAACAAAGATTGTGGATACCCGTTAGAACAGCCTCTTCGAGGCAGTTCTAAACAGGCAGTTTTAAACAAGCCTATTGCAATGTATAGAAAATTTTATCACCAAAAAAAGTTTTAGGAAAACTAAATTCTGGTATTTTTAAATGTTCATACAGGGATCAACACTGTTTGTCATTCTGCGAAAACATTACATTAAGTAATTTGATGGGTTGATATTTAGAAATGGGTGTGGCTAAATTAATTTACTTAGCAGGAACAGAGCTATAGATGGTTCAATTTGACATTAGACTGACCTTTATGCAAACATTAAATTAGTGCAATCGCCTAATAGGTCGGTTTTCGTAAACTTCTCGTGAATTTTCGGCATATCGTGAATAACGACCTATGTACCGACCTCTATATATTGAATAACAGTATCAACCTTTTCGGGAGACGACGAAGATAAATATATCCATTCAGTCGGGTGTGAAATTATGTTAATAGAGGTCACCAGTCTCATGTCAAATTGTTCGAACTATGATTATTCACACTTCTGGGGTTCACTTACTTCTGCTCGTGACACGATGTTGTTGATTCTTCAATGAAAGGTAAAATTACCTTAATTTCTTAACTTATACAGGAGTACTTACTATTTGCCTTTGAAAACATAAATGTATCCATCCCACGTCTGCACTATTGCATCAGGACTGTTGGGCATGCGCGTCCAGTACATCCGGGTTTTCATTACGCCGTTGGTTAGAAGATCGGAATAAAGATTCATCTCCCAGAAATATTTACCCTGGTCAAAATAAAAAAGTTCCATTTTTTAGAAACACAAATAATATATATTTCACATTTTCACATGTTAAAACCATATATACAAACAGGGAAGCAGCAAATTTTCATTGCAGATTGGGGAAGCAATTGCCAGTCAATCCTCATATCTCTCCTCATATAATATTTAGTATTTTTGTCATTTATATATCAGTGTCACCATCGAAGGCAGGTGCTTGTGTGAACATTGGATGACGAATCCATAAAATGAATAATATAGGAAACATGTCCTATGAATGGGTTATCCTTTGGAAGCAAGGAATACATCACAGAACTGAAATGTATGTAGTGTACATGCTTTCTGTGCGAGACAAGCTAGTTTCTGCCAATTAGACCTCACAAGTGACCCTCAGATATTTTCAAAATTCAGCAATGGAATCATTGGTTTTAAAGAACGAGAAAATACAAACTACACTATGATGAAGGACAGGGAGGCTTTTCACAGCCGCCACACATTACCCTAACACCAGCTGTAGTGACGCTAGATATGTTATATGAAAGGGTTAGCCTTTGCAAGACTCTGGAAACAAACCTGTTAGATACATCATTTTTAATTTTAATCAACTTGTTCATATCATGATGTTGATGGCAGCACTCATGGTACCTGAGATTGTAAAGACTCAGTGTATTGCTATCCTGCTCCTGGCCATACATGTATAATTACTGGCAATTTAAACAATATTCCTGATTCTAGGATACGAAATATGATTTCTAAAGGACCGAAATACCCAATTCCTTTTAATACCCATTTCCTTTCAATATTGATTTCAATAAATATAGGAAAGAAATTGCTGCTGCCTTGAACGAATTTGGTAAGCTATTGTGTAATGGAATGGAGTTTGTTGAGCATAAGACTTTTAAAGAATGGAAACAGTATTTTGGAACTAGTAAACAAACGCATATCTTTCTAGGTATTCAAAAATTTCATAGGAAGTACGTTTTGGCTCCGACAGACAATGCCACTAACAATATCATCGTTGTTTGACGGCTCCACTATGTTAACACTCTTCAGCAAGAACTTGGTGGTACAAAGGCCCATGAACTACAACCTTAGGCTGAAGAGAGATCTAACCCTGTACATGTAGCTAATGTTCATATCTGCCATTCAGATTTTGAGATTCCTTTCTTGGACGGTAATGTCCCTCGTGCGGCATCCAACAGATTCTATTATGGCTCCAGCGTAAACGTAAAGGCTTCCTGAAAGTTTCTTAGGTGATGTCGGTTGGACCTTATGCTCTGCCTCCGGTCGGGCCCACCGGAGTCTATCTTTGCTCCAGCGTCTCAGTTATTTCGTGCTGTCGTGCCCTCATATTTGTTTCATCTCTGCAGTCGTTTGATTATTATGTTGTCGTTAATTTTGTTGAAGTTTGTCTTTGCATGCATGTATTGCTTTTTGTTTTGGGTAGCCGTTTGATCGTTTTATGGGAAAGTAATTGTCCCTTTGGTGTCTCTGATGGGAGGTGTTCAGTAGTTGTATCGATTCCTGATCATTGCCTTCACCTCCATTTAGGAAACCCAAGTTACAATATCTACATAATTGGAATTACAATGATATACACTATTTACTGTGGCTTATACGAGCCATGTACCAAAATTTATGTCAGTGTAGTTTTATTTTCAAGTAAGACCGGTAAAAACCTTCCTCACAGCTTCACTGACCTTTGTACTTTGTACAGGTCCTTATATAGCATAGTCATTACACTATCCACAAAATGCCTGGGAAAAGGGTTAACAACATGCTTAAAATTAGGGCCTTTATTAAAAAGTAGGTCGCAACTCGGTAAAAACCTTAGGCATCGTGAGGATGGGGAGGACCTAATGTCTTACAAGACAATCTGCAGGTGCGTAGCTAAATTTAGGTGCGGACAGCAGCAACTTAAAGACGCTGCTCACACGGGTCCCGCTGCAACAACAGCAACTAAAAGTAACATCGAAAAAATCCTCAATATCCTGCAAAAAGATGCCCGGTTCAAAGTCAGGCAATTAGCTCGGTTGACAAAGTAAGCACGAGTTCATGGTAGTTTAAAGAAGCTGTTACAACTTATGAAAATAAATCAAGTTGGATACCTAATTTGTTGGCTGGTGGACCAAAGATGACCCGAATAGCCAATTAAAAAATGCATCCAAATGATAGCGGAAAGGCTTTCGAAAATTTAATCACTGGTGATGAACACTGCTCTTACGCCCGTTTTGAAATAACGGTCATATTATGGTATGACGCTGTCCGTCAATCCGTCCATCCGTTCGCCACCCCCGTACGTCCGTCCTTCCATAAACATTCGAGTACGCCCCATAAATCAGTAACCATTAGGTATATCTTCATGCAAATTTATAGGAATATGTATTAGGTCAAGACGATGTGTTGCGCACAAGAATAATTGTTTCCCCTTTCTCTTTCTCAGTTTCTAAGTTATGTCCTTTTGATTAGTTTTGATTATTCATTTAGTATATCTTGTATGTATCATAACTCGGTAACCGTTAGGAATATCTTAATGCAACGTTATATATATGAATATGTATAAGGCCACGACGATGTGTCGCGTACAAGACCCAGGTCGGTACCTCAAAGGCCAAGTCCACACTTAGAGGTCAAAGGTAAAAAAGGTGGGTTTTTTTCGTCTCTGGTCAAAAACTAACTTTGTTATAGACCAGAGGAATTTTGAAATTGCTTGGCATAACTTTTAACTATCATAAGACAATGTATTGTGCGCAAGACCAAGGTCGGTACCTCCAAGGTCACGGTCATAGTTAGAGGTCAAATGTAAAGGGAAGTGCTTTTTTTTTCTTGTGTCCAGTCAATACCTTTGTTATGGATTAGGAAAGTACGTGGATGACATGTTAGCTATCATGAGACAATTTGTCGCACGTAAGACCCAGTTTGGTACCTCAAAGGTAAAAGTTATACTTAGCGGTCAAAGGTCTAAAAGGGCCTTCGTGTACAGTCAATAACTTTTTATTCCTGGATAGACCCTTGACGATATAAATTTTTGTTCCTTATTATAAGACCAATCTTGATGTCCCCGGGATGGGAGGAGGCTAGGCCCCACCCTCTCCACTTCATTAATGGCTTTATATCTGATAAACTTTTCAGATCCCTAACCCTAAGCCATATATATATTCTTGTTCTTTATTGTACGATGCATTAAGTGACACCAACCTTAAGGCCCCCGGGTGTGTACCTACCCCTACACTTCATCAGAAACGATATAGATTCTTATT
Source organism: Lucinisca nassula (assembly GCA_963580285.1). Classification (NCBI taxonomy): domain Eukaryota; kingdom Metazoa; phylum Mollusca; class Bivalvia; order Lucinida; family Lucinidae; genus Lucinisca; species Lucinisca nassula. Next base: position 11,694 of record CAUZLF010000144.1, read on the forward strand.
CCTTATGATAAGACGCATTCAATCACACCCACTTTCATGGTCCTTATGATAAGACACGTTCAGTGACATCAAGTTCTCACTTTCCTGGGCTCTGCCGGGGACATGCCCGACCTCCACTACTGCTTGAAAGGCCTAATATCTCAGGAACCATTCACATCACTTGGCAGAAATATTAACCATCATGAGACGATGTGTCACATCCAAGAACCAGGTCAGAACATGTACCTCTAAGGTCAGGGTCATATTTTAGATGTCAAATGTTACAAAAGGGTATTTTGTTGTGTCTGGTCAATAACTTTGTTATTCCTGGATGATTTTTAAAACTACTCGGCATAAATGTTAACCATCACTCATATCATCTATCTGGAAAAAGATACCATTCGAGAAATACCCTTGGATCTACGGTTTTTCAGTATCTGATTGGTAACCCTATTGCAGAGAATGAAAACTGCTTCCAAAAGTGAACAGACCGGCTAAAAAGGTGTATTCCGTTAGATGTAGAGTACAGAGGACCCTCGTTATATTGACAGTATTTGTTCCCTATTATTGTTCCGTTACGTGTATAATGAATGCGCCGTTATAAAGAATCCCAGTTAGGAGTATGATAGGTTATTAAAGGTCTTTGCCACATCATTTCTCCAAGAAACAAAAGGTCTTTTCCACATCATTACTGCAAGAAACAAATGCTATAGTCATTTGTTAGAATCGCCTCGATGACGCGATTCTAACAAATATCTATAGCATTTGTTTCTTGGAGTATTACATTACAAGAATCTTTCTTGACTATGGATTCGATTTGGGTGTTTCCAACCCAAGGGAAGCCCACGTCGCTTGAAATCGAAGCTAAGCACTTGAGCTAAGAATTCATTCCATTGAAAGTGTCGTTATAACGAGTTTTACCGTTATAACGAGTGTCGTTATTACGCGGTCCTCTGTATTTTGAAGGGCAGAGCAAGTCATAAAACTGAAACATTTGCAGTACAGGAGAAATCAATGAAAGTGATAATATTTATGGAACAGCCCTCGTATATATAGATTGTGGATATGGTTAGAACTGCACCAAGTTAACGCAGATTGTTGACAATTTTGTAAGGCTACATCATAAAAACAACCGAAACATGCCTATACGAATACATTGTAAACTTTATCGGCGAAAAAACGAAAATTTTAAGATGAAAAATTGTGATATTTTTCTTATTTGTGCTCAAAATATAGATCGCGGGCACTCGTTAGAACCGCCCAATCGAGGCGGTTCTAATGAGTACCCATAATCTATATTGTAGAGCAGAAATAAGAAAAATAAGGTTTACCCCTGTAAACCATAGTTTTACTTGATAAAAGTGGGGTTCAAAGGGTCAGAATGATATAGGCGTGATTTCGTGATGATCTATGTTTGGAACGAAAAAGCCCTACTGTTGACCATTTCTAAATCTAATAAATATATGCATTAACCAATATATGCCTAGTCTCCCAAAAAGGACAAATAATGTAGCCCTGATCAGACACGGCTCCGGATCTACACTGTTTGCTGTAAGTGTCAGAAGTTCTGTTGAACTTACAATGAACGAAATAAATCAGATACCTCTGAAATTGGAAATGGACCTGCCTCATGCTATGAGACGGAAGATATAGAGGATCTTACAATCGTGGTCATTACATACGAAGTTTATGAAACGAGCCTTCGGCGAGTTTCATAAACTTCATATGAAATGACCACGAGTGTAAGATTATGTTTATCATATAACGATTTTATCGTTAAAAATGCTCAGAAGAATTTCGATAGACAACACAGGGTTGACAGGGACGGCGTCATGACTTAACGCGTAAGTAACCATGTGGTATTACACGTGTGGTCATATGAGCTTTATGACATGACGTTATCCATATGAGCTTTATGACATGACGTTATCCACTAAAAAACAGCGACATTATATGATATTCTATGTGCATGTGTTATACATAGCATTACGAAAACACGCCTATACAAATACATTGTAAACTTTATCGCCGAAAAAGAAAAAAAAAAAAGAAAATTTTAAGATGAAAAATTGTGATATTTTTCTTATTTCTGCTCAAAATATAGATTTGGGGTACTCGTCAGAACCGCCTCATCGAGGCGGTTCTAAAGAGTACCCACACTCTATATTTTATAGCAGAAATAAGAATAATAAGGTTTACCCCTGTAAACCCCAGTTTTACTACATGTATATAAAAGTGGGGTTCAAGGGGGTCAAAATTACGTGTAACTCGAAGATGCATCACACACTTCATGCTTACTCCAAACAAGTAGAGTTGATAATCAGCATATTGGTTCTTGTGTATATAGGCAGCTGTTGGTTTGAATGGCATCACTGTCTTGTTGAGGCGTTTTGGGTAGCCCGGATCAAGTTTGTACCCAGTGTAACGCCATATCTTCCTACCTAAAAATGCTATCATTCAATACGTGAGTACATGTTCACATCTACTTATCTTTAATGAAAAAAAAAATGGACGTTTACAAAAAGTAGGAAGTATTTGAATTTATGTTGTCTTAAAAATAATAATATATAAATGATAATATATTAGAGAATATTAATGTAAGTGGTATTTATTTTTGTACGGGCGCTCCTTACATGGAGTTCCAATCGTTCTGGAAGGTTCCAAATTTGCACGCAGTTGGTGTGGAAATTAAGAATTGCATCTAGCAAGGGTGTACATGTATTTCTGACTAGGTCAGTTATCATTACGATAACACAACCGTAGTGCATTTTTTTCACATCTCAAAAATGGCGTTGAACCCCACTTTTAATAGTTTAACGTTTCCGCTGACCGTTCCAAGGCGGTTCTTCTGTCGCGGTTTATTTTTGTTATGGATTGGCTTTGGGTGTTTGTGTCGCTTATATTGTTTTATTTTGGATAGCCTATTGGCCTTTTTGGGGGAAAGTAACTCTCCTTTTTGCTTTCCGCTATTGACGTTTCCATTAGGGTATGTTGTTTCATGTTTGTGTTTCTTTCCATTCGGTGTCTCTGATGGGAGCTATAGGTTAATTGTATCGATTCCTGATCATTTCCTCCGCTTCTATTTTACACGGTAAACCGTATTTTTTCTTATTTCTATTCTAAAATATAAATTGTGGGTACACGTTAGAACCGCCATATCTCCACCTGGTCTGACCCCAAATGAGTTCGAGCCATTGAAAAAAGCTATAGAAAAAGCCACAAAGAATAAAGCCTACCAATGGGACCAAGTTGAACCTCGATGGCTCGGAATACCGATGGCTCGTTTACCATGGCTGACTCGAACCCGTTCTTGAGTCCCTCTACATAAGAAATAGTGGGGGATAATTTAGGAGATTTTCGTAATTTATTTTGCAAATGTATGCGGTGTGTACTCATTAGAATCGACTCAATGAGGCGATTCTAATGGGTATACACAGCATACATTTTCATTATAGAGCGCAGAAAAGTTGTCAAAAAGTATTTCGTTATGCCTCCTGGCAGTAACCCTCAGTGGATCGAACTATCTCTGTCTCGAACAGATTTTCGAGGTCCCAAAGGTATTCGAGCCATTTAAGTTCGACTGTAATTAACAATGAAGAAAACAAAACAGGAAATAAACGAACCACAAACAGAACCAGGAAATAAACGAATCACAAACATAACCAGGAAATAAACGAACCACAAACAGAACCAGGAAATAAACGAACCACAAACAGAAACAGGAAATAAACGAATCACAAACAGAAACAGGAAATAAACGAACCACAAACAGAAACAGGAAATAAACGAATCACAAACAGAAACAGGAAATAAACGAACCACAAACAGAAACAGGAAATAAACGAATCACAAACAGAAACAGGAAATAAACCAACCACAAACAGAAACAGGAAATAAACGAACCACAAACAGCACAGCAACCAGCGCCCTCTTCCCCACAAGAGGTGATCAGGATGCAAGAGGCACAGATAATGCAAAATAAAATTGTTTGAATTGATTGAAGTTTAACGTCGCCGTCAACAGTGTTTAGGTTATTCTTGAGACGTTGCTTCCGATTTTGTGGGACGTTTACCCGACATTGAGATGAAATGACATCTCAATCCCTGTCGCCCAATGAAACAAAAAGGGTTTATAAGCATGGACGGGCCGACTCGCACTGCTTTGCTTGTAGAGAGGGCTTTTGTTGATGAACACATTTGTCATTCAGCCACCAAGTTTGCTGTCTGTGTTACAGAAGGTCAAGACAAGCTTCCTACGTTATATTGGTTACCTAAACTTCATAAAAGACCGTTAAAAAGCACGGTTTATTGCAAATTCAAGCTCTCGTACCACCACTGAACTCTCCAAATTATTAACGTCATATTTTACTGGCATCAAAAAACATGTGATACAATATTGTGACAAAGTCTTCGAAAGATCAGGTAGAAATTTGTTTTGGTCTGTAAAAATTCTAATGAAGTTTTTAATAAATTGAAATCCAGGAGCTTTCGTGCTTCAAGTCTGTCTACTCTTGATTTTTCCACCCTTTACACTACACTTCCTCATAATCTTATAAAAGAAAAACTTAATGATTTAATTGAATGGACAATTCGTAGGGAAAACTCGCTCTATCTTGCATGTAATGTAAGAAATGCATTTTTTCAGTTCTGAAGAGCGTAACAATTATACTTTATGGTCATGGCAGAAAGCGTGTGAAGCATTCACCTTTCTACTTGACAATATTTACATAAGATTTGGTACGAAGTTATTTAAACAAGTTCCGATGGTAACTAACTGCGCACCACTTGTGGCTGATCTGTTTTTGTTCTGTTATGAGAGAGACTTCATGATGTCCCTTTCTGCCGAAAACCAGTCTGAAATCATTGAAGCTTTTAGCTCCACTTCTAGATATTGGCTGATTAATTAATATTGATAATACAGTACCGCCAACATTCTAAGTCACAAACGGAATGGTGGTTGATTGTAGCCTGAACGTTGGTTGCTGAAACTGCCTATGTTGAATGAATGACTGCTGAATACTGGACGATATATAGGTTGGACGCTGTTTTCCAAAACAACGTTCAAATCGATCATACCTGTATTGTCTAATCGATATCATTCAATTGAACGGTTATTGTTAAAATACGGAATGAACAGTTCAACGAACAAAATACGGATAATATAAGAGTCTGAGCAGGCTTCATGTAAATTGTATTTGTTTTAGTTAATTTTATTTGTTTATGCAGGTTTCAGTAATCTTGTAGCCGCCCGCGCCAATAGGGGCTTGAAGAAATATATGGGCTGCATGATGCTTCCACGCAAAGCTTTATCCGGCCCGCACACTAGTACTGGTAAACCGCTTAGAGGATCTAAGCCGGTCCAGGAACCGCGGTGCGAGGCGGACCGTCCATGCTAATAAACCCTATTTGTTTCATTTTGGCGACAGGGCTTGAGATGTCATTTCATCTCAATGTCGGGTAAAAGTCCCACAAAATTGGAAGCAATGACCTTTACAGTGTTGACGGGGACGTTTGACCTCAAATCAAACAAACAAAAATCAGTAATCTTATATTTATATAGTTTTTTTTTTTGCTAAAGAAATAAATATAAAGGTGTCGAGGATTTAAGAAAAAAAATTAAGTCAGAAATGTTTATCACTTAGTTTTAATGATAAGGGGTGTTTGTCGCCGCCCTCCTTTTAGAAGCGCAACTATAGTTGAAAATACTGCGAATCACTGCCTTTTACGGCAATTGCAGACAACGGTGTTTTCCCTCACGTAAGATATGTCAATGTCAAATTACACTGGCGTTGCCATGACGTACATAACGTGAATATGCCAAAGTAATACGCCCGAATCGATAACTGGCATACATTATTCGATGCTTGCATAATTATACATAATCACGTTACCAAGTCCGTATTGCAAACACCTCATGAATATCCCACTTTTCCTGTCAACAAAAATACCCGCACGGCCTTAGGCAGTGCCTGAAATAGATATATAGAATTTTTAAGTGAACACTGCTATTTACAGGATATGGCATGATCATTTTTATTTCTGCACTAATCCATAGATTGTGATTATTTGTTAAGTTGAGGCGGTTTTGTGGAGTGCCTACAGTCGGTGGTCAGGAAAATCGCACCGTCATATTAACAAGTCCATGAAATGAGCTACCATGTAAACCCCACTTTATATAGACTAACATGGTGTTTACAATTGTTTTCTTCTTTCTACTACAAGACGTAGGTTGTGAGAACTCTTTCGATTCATCTCAATTAGGCGGTTCTAACGAGCACCGACAACCTACGTTCGGAGTACAATTAAGAAATGGGCGTAATGCGAAAAAAAATCACGGAAAAAATTCCATTGAAGATTAGAAGTACGACTTAAATATGGTCAGTATGAAAACGTCGTGCCTATCCTTTCATATCTCTACGAGCATTTACATAGGATAACACGCCCATGTGCTGCATTAGGGTCTTTCCTGTCCGTTACGAACAAGCATTATTCAAATGAAAACATCCGATAGTTCTCTTATTTCTACCCAAAATATTAACTTGTGTGTTTGTCAGAACAAGCTCAATGAGGCGATTCTAACAATTACCAGCAAACTATGTTTTTGACTAAAATAAGAAAAAAATAATGAATGTTATGTGTTATATGAGTTACTGATTGTGTATGTTTAAAAAAGTTGACGTTTACACTCGACAACAAGGAAAGATCTCTTTGAGCCTTGACGTATCGATAGCACAGCCCAATCACGAAAACACAGCGATGTATGTTTGTTTGTTTGTTTGTTTGAGGTTTAACGTCCCCGTCAACACTGTAAAGGTCATTTTGGAGACGCTGCTTCCAATTTTGTGGGACTTTTACCCGAAATTGAGATGAAATGACATCTCAAGCCCTGTCGTCCAATGAAACCAATAGGGTTTATAAGCATGGACGGTCCACCTCGTGCGCACTGCTTTGCCCGGGCAGGCGTAGATCCTCTAAGCGGTTTACCAGTACTCGTGTGCGGTTCGGATTCAGCTCTGCGTGGAAGCATCATGCAGCCCATATATTTCTTCAAGCCCCCATGGGCGGGGGCCGAACACAGCTATGTAATTTTGACCCCCTTAAACACCACTTCTAAATAGTAAAACTGGATTTAAATGCGTATTCATTATTTTTCTCATTTCTGCTCGAAAATCTAAATTGTTGATATTCGTTGGAACCGCCTCGCCCTGGTTGTTCAAACGAATACCCACTATCTATGTGCGAGGCGTTTATAACTAGTATTCAGTGTTTCAGCAGATACGTGTTATTGGTGTGCTAAAATGGCGTTTTTCCTGTCTTTCGAACTAGTTTGTCCATATGTAAAAGCACCATGTTACGCATTCGTCAGAATCGTCTTTTCAATTTATAAGCTAATAGAAGAAAACATAATATTACATCTGGCAGCAATTTGGTGTCTTAGATGGGTGGAGTAAGTTAATTGTATCGATTCCTGATCTTTGTTTTACTTCTCCTTTTTAATGATGTAAGTCCGAATCAGAAGTTCAGAAAATGTGACATATAGCAATAAGATAACATGCTCATTAAACAGGAAGTGATCTTAGATAAACTGACTGGCCTGATATAACCTGAACAGCGTTGACCAGGCCGTTTAAGTTCAAACACTTAATCCGTATTCGATGTTCATAACTTAGAAACAAAGAGAAAGAACGTCACTGTTGTGTAAATAGTATATGAAAAAAGTTGCGACTTTATAAATCAAACGATAAATAAATAAATAAATAAATAAATAAATAAAAAGTAAATAAATTAATACGATATTTTCCTTGCTGGTTCATTTTGCCGTGACGCACCCAACTTTATTGTTTGACACATCATACTGCGGTTACCCTTTAACATGGCTTAAAATTTGAGCAAGCACATCTGATGAAAGGCCGCCAGCATAATCCGGTATCAAAGACGCTTCTGTTTCGAGCTATTATCCCTTTTAAACACAAATTTAACCATCAGTCAACTGAGGAAAAACGGACAGGTAAACAAAACAAAAAATAAAGTAAATTTATAAATAAATAAATAAAATAAAATAAATAAATAGTTAAACACTTTTTGATTTAAGAATAACATAATTCTTAAGATTAAATTTCGTATTGTTTTTAATTATATTTGGGGATGCCAAATGTAACCAAATTAAAAAATATGTCACTTTTTCCACATGTACATTATGTTGACACCACGCTAACAATTCCGTTAAAACCCCTTGTGTATATATATAGAGAAAAGTGAGGTTTACAGGGTATACATTTCTTCCTTAATTTGCTTGAAAACATAGATTGTGGGTACGCGTTAGGACAGCTTCAACGAGGCCGTGTAGTCACAATCAATGTTTGAATAATAAAAATTATCTCAAATTGACTATAGGAAAATTAAATATTTTTTTAGTTTCGCGGCCCTTTCAATACTATTTCACTCATATTGAGCCGATCAATGATCAGCGGTGGGGGAAAACAGAAATTCCCGAAGAAAAAACGCCTGACCTTCCTATGCAGAATTTGGCGTCTCTCATGTGACCCTAGCCAGGCTCTAACCCACAGCGGTGAGATACCTGGTGATTAAGGGTCAGTACTCTAGGCCACGGAGGCCCGTCTAACCATTTTAAAGAGGCTGCAGAATGCGCCATGCCGCACGGGTGTTATCGAATTGGTATTGGTCGGGTGCTATTGACGCTCATTGATTTGATTACGCGTACATCAAGTTAACAAGTCCGTGGCTAAATGTTCATCACGAAATCACGTCTATATAAGTTTGACCACCTTGAACCCCACTTTTAGAGAGTAAAACTGCGATTTACAGTGGGAAAAATAGAAGTGAAGGCTATAATGAGGAATCGATACAATTAACCTTATTTTTCATATTTCTGCTCTAAACATAGATTGTGAGTACTCGTTGGAACCGCCTCGATTAGTCGGTTATAACGATTACCCATAATCTATGTTTGAACAGAAATAAAAATTTCTGCTCTTAAACATAGATTGTGAGTGCTTGTTAGAACCGCTTCGTTAAGGCGGTTCTTACGAGTACCCACAATCTATGTTTTGAACAGAAATAAGAAACATATCGCATTTTTTAATCTTAAAATTCTCCTTTTTTCCACAATTCACGCTGTATTTGTATAGGCGTGTTTTCGTAATGAGTAAATGAGTAAACTGGGTTTACTAGTGTATTCATTATCTTCCTTACATTTGCCCGGTTACATGGACGAGCAGCCCGAATCAAGATTTGAACCAGAAATTTTCAAACATTTTCATTTGAAAAATGATGAATGATATGCAATATGCGAAACGGATTTTTGGTCTTGGCTAGAACCGCTTCGGCGGGCCGATTCTTACGAATACCCATCATCTATGTTTTTAATAGAAATAGAAAATTAATGTACATCCCTGTAAACCCCAGTTTTAGTATATAAAAGTGGGGTTAAAGTGTTCTAAAGTATAGAACCTTATCATCTTGCGTAGGCATGGTTACATATTGGTAAAGGTAGCAGTATATGGGGCTGAAAAAATATTCACGAAAAGATGAAAGAAATCGCCGCACGGTGGCAACATTCTTAGTTGGACTGGGCAATAAACTCAACACACACACGTATAGGTGGCCAGCGCCGGCAAAATAGGTCTTATTTGCTTTATGACTTGTGAATTCAGCATTTATTTTCCATGAAGTTTTACATGCAATTAATATTCTTTGCGATTTACCAATAACAACAACAGCATCAGTAATAATAATAATAATAATAATAATAATAATAATGCTCTTTAGTCATTCACTTCGTTCACTTATCTGATTCGCTTTTTAGTTTTAACCGATTTGAGTGATTGGATCGATAGTTCATCAAAATCGATTTGAATAGTTTGAACGGTGAACGGTGAATGAAATGAATGAATGATTGCTGAACGATGGTTTGGCTATTCCGGAATGATTGTTTTGATTGAATGAATGATTGCTGAGTGATGAACTACGGGTGATTTGGTGATCTTCACCGTTAGCGGTACTGTAACTAGTTTGATGGTTTGAGCAGTCAAATTTACCCCCCAGAACTTCATTTAAATAAAGCAAATTCTTCTGACACCGAGGCCCGGTTTTTGTTTTTGGATTTATATCTATCGATTGTAGATGGGTTTGTTTCTTGCAAAATTTATGATAAGCGCGATGATTTTGAGATTGTAAATTTTCCTTTTTTGGATGGTGATGTTCATAATCCAGCCCATCTATTTCTCCAAGCCCAAATGGGCGGGGGCCGGAAATAATAATAACAATAATAATAATTATGTTGAAGTTTGACTGTATTTTGCTAGAGTACCTTTAAATAAATACGTTCTCTTTCTTTGGTCTGGAACAAAAGCTGCTGCTCCGATATATCGGGGTGCCTTTTCATAAACGGATCTCACCAATCGGGGGTAGCCCGGCAGCACACAACTTTCGTTCGGGGCACATGAATCTTTTAATTTGTAGAGATACAACCCAATGAAGAGATGAATATAGCCTTCTGGCCCTGAAATGAAAATAAAATAGAGTAAAATTCCTATATTAAGATTTAAGACCACCCTTGAGACTGTTTTGAGCAGTCCCAAAGGTGTACTCCCACTAGAGCACACTGGTCTCCCACTAGAGCACACTGGATACAGAAAACAGAAAGAAAATGTATTTGAAACCTTCTACATGTAAATATATTTTTAAAAGCATAATTTGTCTTAATTTTAGGTGGTCTTAATAACAGAATTGTAGTTGCAGATACAACTGACAAGGCGGAGCTATCGTTTGTAACTGCCTTAACAAACAGGTAAAGCAAGTCACTCGGTTGTTTGAATTCACCTGTAACACAAACAAAGCTGTAGCGTATATTGTCATTTGGTTCGCTTGCAGAAAGCAGGCGAAAGGCACCCTACCGAATTTTCTGGTGGACTCAGCGAATTTGGCATAAATTGGCCGACTTCACCTCGAACCACAGTACGAAAAATAGCAACGACGGTATCAGTTGAACATCAACGGCCAGTAGGCCTACTATTAGCAAGTCATGTGATCAGTATCTGCGCATGTCAATGAAACCAATGAAACCGTGCCTTGCGGAATGGTTAGTTCGGTTTTCCACGCATGCGCACTGATGAGCTCTCTTTAAAATGAAGGCAGCAGTCTTAGTTTTTGATTGGCTATTTATGGATTTGCCTAACTTTGACCCTTGTCGTAGGTGTGATGTAGGAAAATCAAACAGCAACCGAAGTAGCCAAAGGTAGCTATTGGCTGCCATTGGCAACATCTAAAGAGACCCGCCTAGTCAATTTTTTCTGCGACTACTATAACAGGTCATTTTAGGAATGCATATCCTGGTAAAAACATTTTGTAGAGAGAAAATTGGGTAACTGTCCGTTTGGCTTTCCGCTTGTAACGTTTTAATTATGGTGAAGTTGTTTTATGTTTGTGCTTCTTTCCCTTTGGTGTCATGGATGGGAGGTGGGAGGTAATTGTATCCATTCCGTATCAATGCCTTCATTTCTGTTTCACAAGCGTGTACATTTATATAATTTCCTGTATTTCATGCTCAAAACTAAGATTGTTGGTACTTGTTAGAACCGCCTTATTAGAGCATCACAATCTATGTTGAATATAACAATTTTGAAAGTAATTAGAAACATGTCAGTTTTGAGATGAGAAAAAATGCACTTTTTCAAACGAGTGTATCAACCTAACGCATTACAAAATACGCCTATTCAAGTACATTAAAATTTCACCTCGGAAAAAATAAACACGAAAATTTTAAGACCAAAAACAATGTGATCTTATTCTTATTTCTGCTCAAAATATATATTGTGGGCACACTTTAGAACCGCCTCATCAAGGCGGCTCTAACGAGTACCCAACAATCTATATTTTAGAGGAGAAATGAGAAAAATAAGGTTAACACCTGTAAACCCGAGTTTTCCTATATATAAAAATTCAGAATTTTGGGATTTTTGGTGATGGATACAAAATCCAAATCAATAGAAAAAAAAGTTCAGAGCTTTATTACATGTATCTATTACAACTCCTTTTTGAAGCAATAAGGTTTCATTTGGAAGTAAAGGACTCATCACAGACGTAAAATAGGAGTGTCAGTCTGCAATAAACTGCGAACGTCTTTTAGCGTATGAATTAGCAGAATTCCATTTTCAAAGATTCTAAATTTGGCTCAGTGATCCCAAAAAAAATAAAAATATTAACTGACACATGGTGAAGCAGGGGAAAACGCCCGATCGCCATCAGGTGGCACATAACACTAACAGCGAAGAGAAAAAAAGCTATCCATTAAGAAAACACGCCTATACAAAAACATTGTAAACTTTATCGCCGAAAAAAAACACACGAAAATTTTAAGATCAAAAGTAGTGATAGTTTTCTTATTTCTGCTCAAATTATAGATTGTGGGTACTCATTAGAACCGCCTCATCGAGGCGGTTCTAATGTGTACCCACAGTCTATATTTTAGAGCAGAAATAAGAAAAAAATAAGGTTTTCTCCCGTAAACCCCAGTTTAACCATATAAAAGTGGGGTTCAAGGGGGTCAAATCTATATAGGCGTGATTTCGTGATTAGAGCTGTTGGAAACAAACCGCACGAAAACATGCCTATATATTTCTGTCCCCACTTGAAATCCATATTTATACAGTAAATCTGGGGTTTAATGGGTTAACCCTTTTTTCTCATTTCGAATATTCACAATTCATATTTTAACAGAAATAAGAAAACATGTCAACATTTTTCATCTTAATTTTTTTTTGGCTTGTAAAATTTACAATGTATTTGTATAGGCGCGTTTTCGTAAAGTTTGACCGTAAATGGGAGTCTCTGTTTTGAGGCTCTACATATGTCTTTCTGGAGTTTGCAAAAATGATTACACATGCGACTTATTTCAATTACGACAACACATTCGTCGGCATAGTCCACTCTTTCATTTAACCAAAATGACCCTTTTTTCTTTGGCCAGTTGTTCAAAACTAACGACGTCGTTAGTTAACGAATTGATTAAACTTTGATCCTTTAATATGGCAAATATGCTAATAATTTTGTTAAACAAATGTGAGGAGTTTTTGCAAATGCTCACATTTTTTTCAGCAAAAATACAACATGTACAATTTTAGATATTGTACTTACTAGAACAGGTAACATTATGACCACCAACGAGCTCTTTAAGCTAACAATGTTTTGAACAACTGGACCCTGATGATTTCATTTTCAATGCTCCAAACATAGTTTGTGGGCCGCCCCATTCTAATGACCACCGCATTGAGGTGGTTCTAACGAGTACTCACAACCTTTATCTTGAAGCAGAACTAAGAAAAATAATGTATACTCCAGTAAACCGTTTTCTCTTTAAAAAAAATAATATAGTCCGTATTTTATGTCCTTTTTGGTTAAATCCTAGACATCACGTTAATAACAAGTCCGTGTAATGAACGTCCCTGTTGGTTGGTTGGTTGATTTGAGGTTTAACGTCCCAGTCAACACTGTAAAAGTCATTTTGGAGACGTTACTTCTAATTTTGTGGGACTTTTACCCGACATTGAGATGAAATGACATCGCAAACCCTGTCGCCCAATGAAACCAATAGGGTTTGCCTGGGCAGGCTTACATGTAAGTGCTTTAAGCGGTTTACCGGTACTCATTTGCGATCGGTTTCAGTTCTGCATGGATGCATCATGCAGCCCATCTATTTCTTCAAGCCCCGATGGGCGGGGACCGAAACATCCCGGTGAACCCACTTTCCTACCATAATCTTTAAGCGGAATGGGAACACCTAGCACATTTTCCGCCATTTTTTCAAAGAGAGATAACTTTCGGAACTTCAAGTCCGTTTTTCTATAAACCCTGTCCCACCGAAAAAGGGGTCTACTTTTATAGGAAAGAATTTGCTCCTCAGGAGCAAATTCTTACCTTTAAGAGTTGACGCTTATTGACATGGGAGACAAAAATACTTTTGCACGAGCTACTTACCCTGAAGGTATACCCATTCCCTTTAAGCTCACCAGGAAAGTATAAGAAACGGACGGTTTGGTGCACATACAGAGTTTACCTGGCAAGTTCGAACACGTAACCTTCTGCGTTGATGTCAAACAATCTCTCACATGTCAAGATCATCTACTTATGATTACGTGAATAAGTCCGTGAAATGGGATTTACGGGGTTAGACGTTATTTTTCTTGTTTCTGCTCTAAGACATAGGTTGTGGGTACTCGTTAGAACCGCCTCAATGAGGCGGTTCTAACGATCACCCACAACCTATATTTGCAGTATAAATAAGAAAAATTTCGCGGATTTTCATCAGAAAATTAGCCATTTTCGAGATATGAAAAAATGCACTTTGTCGCAAGGATGTATTATCGTAACGATGTCGTTGTCGTCTGCCGGTTACTTTAAAAGTCATTTTTGCAAACAATGTGGACCCAGATCAGACTGCTCCTCTAGGAGCAGTCTGATATGGGCCCACCCTGTTTGCCTGTAGGTAAAATATTATTAAAAAGTTTGCAAGAAGATTCAGCAGACGACATAAGCAGACGACATTTTCAGATGTAGTTTTTCTTGACATTTTAAGGGTTAAATGTTCTTGCAAGTGCAGTGGTGTTTTTGCTGAAAAATATGTGAGCAGCTCTACAAAAATATTTCCTCTAACAAATTTTAACGATGCGTTGGCTAATGACAACGTAATATTGTGGGTCACTGGATGTTTGCAAGGTGTATATCTTCCCGTTGACTTTCAGTTTTGAAACAATACTCCAAAAATTATGCAAAATATATAAATATCTGCAGTTATTAAATTATTTCCCCGGGACATAAAAAGGGTCCGAGACCAAGTGGCAAACATTAGAAGAACATACCCGTGCGGGAAAACGGTGTCTCTCATATCTCTAGAACTGGCAATTTTCAGATGAAAATTGTTGGATATTTTTTCTTATTTTTAATTGAAATAAAGATTATGGGTACTTGTTAGAACCGCCGCAATGCGGCGGTTCTAACAAGTACCCACAATCTATGTTTTCGAGCAAAAATAAGGAAATTAATGAGCACCACATAAACGCCACTTTTCTCTATATAAAGTGGGGTTTACATGGGTCTTCACTTCACGGACTTGTAAATCTGATGAATCATCAGTGGTCGAGTCATCAAAGTTTCATTGTAAACCAAGTCTGATATTCATCACGTTACCGAGAAGCCTCCGTGGTGTAGTGGTTACGCTACTCGCCTGGTAAGCCAGGGGTCACAGGATAGATCCCGGGCTTCTCCAGACTTTCGGATGAGTCTTTAAACCGAGGTCCCGTCTCCGTAGGACCTTAGCTGTTGGTGGGACGTAAAACTCGAACATTCACTCACTCACCACGTTACCAAGTCCGTGAAATGGACACCCCCACCCTAAACCAACCTTATATTGGGAAAACTGGGGTTTACGGGGGTACACATTTTTATTCACATTTCTGCTCCCAGACATAGATTGTTGGTACTCGTTAGAACCGCCTCAACGAGTACCCACAACCTATGTTTGCGGTATTAATAAGAAAAATATCACGGATTTTCATCAGAAAAGTAGCCATTTTGGAGATGTGAAAAATGCACAATGTCGCACGGGTGTCTTATAGAACTGTCTAGAAATTGTAAGGTTATGTAAAATACTATTAATACCTCTTGTAATGGCGTGAAATTTCGACGAACACACGGACGGGTCAATATTTACAACTGGAGTGGTAGCACTTGTTGTTGTTGTTGTGGTTCCTTCTAGATCAGGAATTTCATTGGACATTTTCGGACGACCTAAAGGTAATAAAATAATAAACATGCATATACCAGTTAAAAACTTAACATATTCAATTCAAGACAACGGCCCTGGACCCATCGGGGCTTGGAGAAATAGATGGGTCTGCGTGATGCTGAAAGCGACCGAACATAAATACAT